>VWZO01019638.1:689538-1165860 GCA_013396975.1 Bucco capensis | reverse complement strand
TTGTCAGATTCAGATTGTTTTAACTCCTATGCTCTCTTCCCTGATGTTCTGAGAACACAAGAGCAGGGAATCAGAGATCACAAAGTGGATCAAGGAGGATCATGCTTAAAGGGAAAAGAGAAACAAATTGACATATCCAAATAGTAGCAAAGATCAACTTAGCTCTGCTGAAAAATACAGCAGTTGTTTCTCACCAATGATTACTTTAAAGCTCTTAAGTGAAAACATGTAATTTTCTATAGCTACTTTCAGTAAGATGTGCTTTACATACTGCACTTCCTTAACAGCTGTTTGTAGATTTTTTTTTCAAATAGGTTCTATTTGATTCTCTATTGAACATACATAGGCACATTCCTTCTAGGGCCTATAACCTAGCTATAGAATTAATAAACTACTTAAATGATTAATGAGCAATGTTAAAGAACATAGACTTCTGTAGGCCTTCCTCTTACAGAATTTTGATTCACATTTTTTCCCCTTAGTAAGCTTACAGAAAGAGCTCCAGTTTGTGTCTAATGTGCAAAACCAGACAATTTTCTACTACAATGAGTATCGTGCATACATATCAAACTTTACATGTATGTTCATTTTATATGTGTTAACCAAACCAGTGATGACTAGACAAAACACTGATAGATTCCCTGAACATCTAGGTTATAAAAATTTGATCTCTTTCCCTCACACTGGTTTTCCCCCAAGGTTTGCATGCAGCAGGGGGTGGTGGCATCAGAGCTGAGACTCCTGAAGTGCATTGTGTATCCACAGCATTAATAATTAAATACCTGGGAACAGTCTATCTTGCTATTTGAAATGAAAACAGAAATTTACAGAAGATTAAAAAGTAGATGTTATGTTTGGAATCGAAATTAATTTTCCTTGAGATAAAAACTGTCATGAATTATTGAAAAAATAGTATTTAGAAAGATCAACTCAATTTATTTATTGGATTTATAATTTAAAAAATTGAAAGCCCTACTAGATATGTTTCTATTTAAAATAAATTTAAAGCTATTTTTTAGAATGAGTTCTCTGCATTTTTAAGCAAACCTTTAAAAAAACAGCTTACACATCCTGAATCAGCAAAGAATTATCAAATGGCCTAATCTGTTTACTTTTGAAATGTTATTGAAAGCAGTGAAAAGATCAAGACCTCCACCAGAATCCATGGTACAGTTTGGGGCTTGGGCTGTGGCCTGCATTTTCTGAAGCAGGGCCTCAACATTTGACATCACCTGACCTCATGTTACAACAGAAAAGTTTTGTGACTCCCATCTGATCTAGCCATAGGAAAAAAAGAGAGGAAGGTAATGGCCCTGAGTTTGCAAATTCATGACCTGGAACAACTAAAAATTTTGCATTATTAAAGGCTACAAAATCAGACCTTTCCTATGAAGCTATCCAGAGTTTTTCCAGGGCAAGAACACAGACCATGATTTTTAAACTGTGTCTTACTCTTCACTCTCTGTTATAATGTTACACATCAGATGCACTGCTTGCCTGCATAAAATCTGGACCTCATACCGCAAAGAAAATCTGTGTGAACATTCACCATTATGTTTATAACATATTTTTCAAAGATATCACTATTTAGCATTTTATAAAGGAAGAAAAAAAAAAGTAACATATTAGGGGAAAAACACTGCTATCACCTGGAAGCTGCACCTGTAGTGGAAGTAGTAGAAGAGCAGTTGTATTGCATGAACTGCCAAATCCACTTCAGACCAGACAGCTTGAGACCATGAAGCTTGTGATGAATCATTTTCCCTGTTCACAGTGCACATCAGCTATAAAGACACAAATCTCTTGTTGCAATGTCATAGAATTTTCTCAAAGAATGCAAATGTGTAGGGAATCTGGTAAAAGTACAAATATGGACAAAAACAAAGAATAAGCTTTTTTTGCCTGTTGTCAAAATGTCCAAATAATTTCTGTTTACAAGCTTTCAGTGGAAGGGCAATGTTTCTGTAGGTGAAGCTGTGGAATTTTCAGGACATTTCTACAATGTGTACAGAATAAATAAATATAATAGAAATAAAATCACATCTATTGCTGAGGTAACTTGCTTTCTGAGCTAGCCAAATGTGACTACATGTTAGTGGTTGGTTTCAGAAGGTTACCACTGATTTCTGACTCCCTGTTGGATATAAGGCTCTTCAATAAACATTTTATTTTTCACATTGGAATCATAGTTCTTTACAGAGGGACTCCAGAATTTCAAAAGACAATTTTTCTTTTCCTATTTGGAGCATACCTGCTCCTAGCTGAGCTCAAAAGAAGTCCTAAAAATGATAGTCCTAATATACTGAATGCTTACATCACACATTAATAACTTTAAACAAAACTATTTTCATCTTTTCAGTTAATACTGCTGTAATATTTTAATTTAGCTCTTAATGGGGGCACTACAATTCACCAGTGTAATATAGTATTGATGCATTTTTGCTATTTTAAGTTTCTCAGCTTCAGTCACACAGACCAAATCCTTTTACTGGACTTATGGCTTTCTATTGAATTGGTACAAAATAGTAGCTAGACATCAATTTTTTTTTAAGTAATAGCTTTTCTTTTTCTCTCTTGTAGGTCAGGATAAGAATTAAAACAAAAAAGACAAAATGTGTTCTGTCATCTACAACAAGGCACAGATAAATGGTTTTAGGAAAGAGTGAGAAAAATCATTCCAGGATGTTTCAGGATTGGCCCACAATGGTCAGTAAAAATAACTGAATGCAGTAGTTTTCCTGAAGGGGTATTTCTGTTTGTTCTATATTGCTATTGTTACAAATGTCAATTGAAGTGAGCGTAATCTAGATATTTGCTTTGATGCTGCTGCTGTTTGTATAAAAGCTTTCTTTTGTAGTAAAAGGCCTATTTCAAATCACAAAAACAGCACACACCTCTGTCAGCAGGTGCCTGGATGCTGGGGTAAGTCAGCAGTATCTCCACTGAAATCACTGGACCTACATCAACAGAAAATACAAGTGAGGTCACAGTAAAATTTCTGGAACCTGGGAAATGTATTCATTTTTTTTATTAAAACACAACAAAGACCAAATGTATTACACAGAAGCACCGTATTAAATAATATACAAGGAAGTGAGCACTGCTTTTTTCAACAATATTATTATATTTTTGATGTTATACTACAAGAATAAATGTTGAAGAATATGCCTGTTAGGTACTATTTAGTGTGTATTTGTTTCAAAAGAGTAACTTTTCATTAGGCATGTCAACTGAATATGTATAATTAAAAGCTCAAATGTGCTACCTGTTTTACTAAGGAGATTTATAAATAAGGATTATTCGGTCTTCACTAAATTAGGATCTGAGTGGTCTTTCTGTATGTATGGAAAACTGCCCACCTGGTTGGTTGGAAAATATTTTGAGATTCTTGAAAATGAAAGATGTTATACGATTTTATTATATATCGTTTTCCTCTATAAACTAATGTTCTCACTGTCACTGAACTAAATCCTTAAAAATGAGAGATGCAGGTCAACTGTTATTGATGATTACTCTGGGGTTTGCTTTTTGGGAGCTGAGAGAACAAAAATTGTCCTGGATTGTCTGTATTTTAGCATAATGTTTTTAGCTTTCCAATAATAACAGTATTGCTAAGATAGCTGCTTCAGAATTCACTTTGGTGACTGGACAGAACCGTTTTATACATATAAAGTAAATGCATTAGAGGCTATTTGAAAAACTACAATTTTCCTATGCAGTGAACTAGCAGGAAATTATGAAATCCTGAAGTATTGTTGGAAAATTGTTCTAATTTAAAAGATTTTTCCTTATAGTTTCATTCTTGATGTTCCACAGCATTCACCACTTCCTGCATGACTCTTTACCGCAGGGAAAATGAGGGACTTTTGGGGGCAGATGTGTTTCCATTACACTATCATAATGCCCCTAAAAATCCTTATTGCTCTTGCAGTATTCTTCTGTGTTGCTGGGCCTGGTGTGAACTACTTGAAGACCTAGCATATAAGTACAGTTTTTATCTAAAAACACTTTAAAAAAACACTGAATTTTATTTTGTTTATCTTATATTATTTTTAGTTGTGTTTACTGTTGCTTAAAATATAAATGGCAAGACATGCAACCACCTGTTGGTAAACAAATGTCATAAGTCATAAATCCAAGGGGCATGCCAATAACTGCATGGTATTATGAAGAGGAATATATTTTGGCTTAAGAGTGAGAGCTTCACTCTTTTGGTATAATTAACTTCTTTTTAACATAAGAATTTAGTGTGTATGTCTCTGAAAACATGACACAGATTTTGCAAGCTAATTTGAAAGACTGCTGTAGTGAACCTCGCCTAGAATAGTAACCAGTTTTAAGAACATATATCAGGCTACTTATCTAATGAATAGATCTGCCCAGTGCTTTTATTTAAATTAAATGCACAGAAGTACTCATCAAATTTTCATGCAGTCTCAAAATAAATGTCTAGAAAAGGCATTGTGAGTTCTCAGCTATTCTATTGCTTATTGAACTGGAAAGGTCTTTGCGTGGGTCTTCCTTTGAGGAAGGAAGGATGGCATAATCCACTGGGAATGCAGTCGTGCTGTATGGCTCTTCTCTACCCCTCCAGGTGAGTGTGACACATCTCCAGGACAGGAGAGCCCACACTTAAGCCTCTCTGGCACAGTTAATTCCTGCTAGGTGGCAGGGTCCCCTTAAGTGTGCAGATTTCCACAGTTATGCAGGAAAAGGCAGAACATACAAATGTAGATTTGCTTTTTTATTTATTTTGTCTGGGTATTGCAGTGCAATATATCATCAGTTTGATATGTGCAGTGCTAGTAACATTCATTTCAGTAGCTGTGTCTAGGACAGTACTTTAACTGGTATTAAATGTACTCTTGCCTTAACTGACTAGGTTAGAAGAAATAATAGAAATATGGCATCACATTGTCCCACTGACAGTGTCTAATATCCTTAAATAGCCTTCAAAATATTTGGTGATATAGGAATTTAACTAGCTAGGTAGACTCTCCCTGCCTGTTTTGTATTAAAGTTTAATCCCTACAGAAATCTCTTCTTCATTCTGCTAAAGCAGTGTTTCTCATTTTTTAGACAGTAAAATCATACAGGTTAAGTCATGTCCTATAGGTCACAAAGTAAGCTTGCTGTTATGACTGTAACCCAGAACTTTTGACGCCCAGATAAATACCACAATAACAAGAAAATTACTTTCTAGAAGGACAGAATGAGTTGTGTTGCATAATATTATATTCATAGGTCAAAACACGCTGGCATATGTTTCAACATGCAACAGCATTGCAAATGTATGAATACAGAAAGTGGTATAAAATTAGTTATATTAATTTGAAATTTCCATATCAATAGCTCAGTGTTTCTATTTGGACTACTGATCACAAGATGATTCCTAGCACATTTCACATAAATGAAAGGTGTTGTAACACAGGCTGGCTCAAGGCTTATGCAGCCTTTAAAACTATAATAGTTACTTACAAGGTGTTAGATTAACTGAACTATTCATATTAGTAGTACATTTTTTTGCTATCTGTGTGCATGTTTAGCAAATTTCTTATTTCCAAATAACACACCTAGCTAAAGACTCTGCATCTAACTGAAAATGTTTTAAAAAATAATGTATGAGACCACACATATTCTATGGAGTTCAGTAATACGAAGGAGTATGCCCAGACCTACAGAGTGTATCACCTTTATGTAGAAGACACTGCTAATATGAACAGATGAGAAATTTAAATTCTTTATAAAACTCCTTTGTGGCCCATGCTATCCACAATACTGTAAGAATACTGTGGCAGATTTGAGCATTAACTGATTTGAATTTGAGCTGTGCTACGATCTTATCTTTTATGTAGGCTATCAGAATCATTTTTTCCTAATGTAAGCAATATTTCATACAATTTCTTGCATGGATAAATTGTAGATGTCAACAGCTGATTCTTACATACATACCTGCTTAGATACATACAGGCTGTAGCGAGAATCAGGTTTCCTCTGAACATATACTCTGTAATAGAAAACAAGAGGCAAGCACATGGTTTGAGATACATAGTTAAATCTTCCATTTCAAATACTTGCTTCAAATTGTTTAAGTATTTAAATTAGTTTAGTTTGAAATGGTATGTCACAAAAACCTCTGGATCTGATACAGCCCTGAGGAAGGACTGCAACACTCATCTGTAAAATTGTCCAGTGAAGATAAGAGCACTTTGCCTGTGATTAGGCTGTAGGTAGGTTTCGGTATTTGTAAAAGATTATTTTGCTTCCTGGGTTTTTTTTAAATATGAGCAAAGCAAAACTTGCTATTAGCCTCTTCTATGGGATTTTGATTTCTTTTTAAATTTAGGACCAAGAGTCATTAGCATGAATGAACAAATTCATGGTAGTGTTCTAAAAGTTTGAATAGTAGCAACTAGGTAATATTTTTCAAATAGAATTTCCACAGTGAAAAAGGTATTGAAAGTTTATGTGCCAAGAAATGAGTAATATGAGAATACTTCCACTCTTTTACAAAATGGAAGAGCATTAACAGCATCTTAGGGTTTCATTATGTATATATAAAGTTTTTGAGATTACCAATAGTCTTCTAATAGATAAACAAAAGCAGCAGAAAATACATGCAGTTATAAAACAGGCTGAATAAGATAAACCAATCTCATTTATATATTGAATAACCCCATTATCTCAAGTTTTGAACATCATCGCAACTGCATGTACACTATTGAAAATGTTATTCAAAATACAGAACTTGGCTCATCCATTTTAATAATATTTATTTATATACTGTGTTGTTTGACTTCCAATATGTTAGATCCAGTTTCTAACTGAATATATCAGTTCTACTTCAGTCAGTACTGAGGGGATACCAGTGCAGCTCCCTGTACCTGTAGGTAGTGTGACTACATAACTAACAGAACCAGAGTTTGACTGTAGGCAGCAGTACTGTATCTGTGGCACAATGAAGCTGCACAGAAAAGCTCAGATAAACCACCTAGTTTCACACACTCTGTTAGAGAAAGATGTGGGAAAGGGAAGAGCTAGAGCAAACAAAGTTATCAAATCAACTGCAAGAGATAAACCACTACTCAGAAGCTGCAAGCAAGTCTATAGAATAAGCACCTAACTAGATTTCTGAACAGGCGACCAGAATGTGGCCAGAAGCAAGGGTAAAAGAAGCAGGCCAGTATTCTTGTGAGCATGCAAAGTATCTTTTCCTTAAATGGTTAGTTATGGGAGCAGAAATGCATACAAACATAAACTCCATTAATATATGGTCACTACTACATTTCTCAGTTACACTAAACTGTTTCAGACTTTTGTTAAATTTGTTGCCATTGATGGCTGATTAGATATGTATAACTGGTTTTGGTTTAATTTTCCTTACATTTTAAATGTGTATAAACTTCTTTATCCCCCCATTTAGACCATCAGTGCCAAGATTCTGACTGAAATGGATCTTTATGGTTGTATTATAAACAAGTGCAAATGTAAGTTATGAAGTACAGTGCTGAGATAATCATAATCATAATCATAGCTGGAAGATTTGCCAGTGTGTCTACAGTGTAGAAATACAAGGAATCATTGTAGGTTAATAAAGATCATGAAAAGAATTCACACATTTCATAATCATGTTTTCATTCAAGATAATTACCTATTTTACACTTAAGCAATTAAAATAGAAGCTGAAATATTTGGAGATGATTATTTTATCCAGCAGTTAGACTTGACAAGTGATATTACCTGATACATAAACTACTGGAATTTTTAACCAAAAATATTTTTTGTTGACTTCTGGGCTATTTGTTGTTTGGTTTTGGTTTTGGTTTTTTCCCAAAAAAATCCACTTAAAATTTTGCTGTACCTTTCCAATGGCAAATTATGTTTTGTATATTCCTTTAAACGAGAAACCTACAGCCTTGCTATGACTGTTGTCTGAGGCTTTCAGAGAACAGCAGAAATATCTAACTAGACTGCAGCAGGTTAATTTTGTAGCACTAAGACATTCATAAATAAAGGCAGGGAATCTGTGCTGGTCATTTTTTGAGTTCTGAACTAATCCATAACAAAGTTTTCCCATGACTGGAGTTGGCAGTAGAGAGAACTGGGGGTGTTCAGAAGATCTTCAAATTGCAGTTTGAATCAAGCAGACTCTGTGATATAATATGGACTCATATTCAAATAATCTAGATTCAATATCTTGATAATTCATATAAAGTAATCTTATCTTATAAATTTATTCTAATTTGTACCAGAATTTCACAATAATATTCTTTTAAAACTCTGAGTATATCTAAAACCAAAGAGGAAAATAAACCCCTTCTGGAGTTTGGTTCCAGTCTGGGCATTAGAAGATAAAAGTTGTAAATTCAGAAGGTTCTGGATTCAAGGTCTGGGCTCTGATTTCCTCCCTAGTCAGTCACACCAAGGTGTAAAATGCCTTCTTTAGAACCTGAGCAAGGTAAGGTACTGCATGCACTTCACCTATAAAAGGCATCAGTACAGCTACCAGGTAATTTCTGAATGCATTTTAATCTGAATAGTAGGTCAGGGCAAGTCAGTTCTGGCCTTAAACATAGTATCTTTCTGTACCAGCTCTATTCCTATCTCCCTCTTTGCAGATTATACAGCTAATAAACAGAAAGTTCCAAGAAGTAAAAAAACAAAACCCCAAACTAGAGGCAACTCCTTCTCAAGACACTCCTGCCAGAAAGTAAAGACCAAGCCTGCAATTTCCTGATAACGTACCTCTTGCTAACATCCCAGTATGGCATGTGTAGTGGAAAAATTGTACCAATTAGTTAATTCAAGTCTCCTGACTTTCTCATAAGGCAGAACACCATGCATCATGTCCTGCAACAGAGACATGCATCTAGTGTGGCAGGCTGTATAATAAAAGCATGCCTCTGTAAGGGGTCATACAACACACTGCATGTGATAGAAAGAGCGTGGGGCAAAGCTGGAGCAGGGATGTAAGTGCCTTCTGGCAGCACCCCGTAAGCAGGGTGGGAGGCTGCAAGCCACCAGACCTCTGTCTGCAGGCCAACACTGTGGCTCTGTCCTTTGTGCTGCACACACCAGTTGGGACTGGTCAGCGAGCAGACCACATTGCACCTTTACTAGTGCTACTTAGCCGTTTGGCTTTGGTTATTTTTTTCTCAGACATCACCCACAAGATAGCAAGAAATGGTGAACTGCTCTGTTATCAGTTTCATCTAACTCCCTATGAAAATTTCCTTTGTTACTGCTAATAATGTGATTGAAAAAAAGCCTACAACCCTGATGCACTATTAAAAACTGTTTAGCTACACAGTTCCAACTGATTTCACTGGAAATTAATAGAAGCAGAGCACTATACTTGAACACCAAATTCTGCAGAGTATACCTGTAATAGCAAGTTTATCTAAATGCACAAAAATTTAACACTTCTAATGAAGCATAATATTGGATGGTGTTAACATTCTATGTATTATATATTCCAGTGACATATTCTTACCTTTTATTTTCCTGTTCTACCTACGGAACACTTAAATCACTTCAGTATTTTATGCGTACACACCGGTGTTACAGCAGTAACATGGAGTTTTAAACACATTTGGGAGAGAAGGAATTTGTTTCTGTTCTGTGATTCTACATCTCCCAGTTCTGAATTGTGTTTAATACTCGGGTGTTAAAAAAAAATGGACGGAACAAATAACAATTTTAAAATTACATACCTTATTTTGAAACATTTTTTGTATTTCGGGCTGTAGATAATTATTACCAATCATTAGCATTAGGTATATAAAAAAATGTGCTGAGAAAACACACAGGAATAAAAAAGAAAACCAAAGTCTCTTTAGACTGCAGGCCATTTGCCAACTGCTTCTTACAGGAACTTTCAGTTCTGCTGCTCGCTTTGAGTGTAGCGAAAAGATAAACATTTTCTTTTTGCAAGTTAACAAACACTGCCATGCGTGACAAGTTGATAAGCAGTATCAAGAGTTGTATCAGGAGCTTATTAGTTCATTTGAACAAGACAGAAATGTGCTGGAAAGATGTGATGTGCAGCTTAAAAATGAAATATAATTGGTCGACACCCAAACTATCCTGCTGTAAAAAGGTTTTCTATTCTTAGTAACTGAAGCTTTCCCTGCTATAGTTTGTGGTAAATTTCTTAATGTATCTGCCTCCTTTGTATACCTTACACTGCTGAGTTGTGGTTCTGTATTGTCAGATGGTACAAATACAGGAGTCTAAATTCTACACTGATAAACTTAAGCAACTATACTGAAGTCATGGCACAATAGGAAGAATTAGGCTTAGTGATTTCATTAGATTAAAAATAGGCAGTTTCTGCTCTATATTTTTTCACATAAACTGTAGATGTTGAGATCTTGTTTTCGTATGTTTGCCTTTTGTAATTATTGAAAGTTAAATATTGTGTATTTATAGTACAAAATAGGTGCTATGGTGGGTTCTGCTGTACACCTTTATTTAGCACTTCTTAAATTCTTGTGGTGAAGGCCTATATGTGCCTTAGAACAAACAGACCATATTTGACTCCTGATATTGTCACCAAATCTGTATTTGAACTAAGATCTGCCAAAAGAAATATTAAAAATTCTGCTGTATATATCTCAAATGTCACTTTTAGTTAGCTTTTTGTAATGGTATGCAGTATAATATAAACAAAGAGATCATGCACAGTGATGTAGTATCAGGGTTTACTGAGGAAGTGGATATATTAATCACAGATGATAAAAACAAGGAAAAGGGGCTTCCTCCTAGGTTGCAGGAAGAGACATTTATCCTACATGCTAATGATTCTTTTTTTATCCTTTATTTTATTGAACAGCTGTATTAGAAAAGTCTTAATTTTTTTCTTTCAAAAGTATCCATGCTGTTTTTATAGTCCCTTCCCCACTAAGACAGGCTTTTAAGCACCATTAACATTTGTGGTATGCCATTTTTTTGTGCCTCTAGAGAAATAACAATAATACATTGTGGAGAAAATTGTGACACATTTTGTCTGGAAAATGTTGTTACAGTCTGTCAAAGAAATATGAAGAACTTATTTTAATATCCTGTCTCACCATATGGGGTAAAAGGGACAAAAAATTAGGAAGGGTAGATGAAATGTATACTTCAGCAAGATGTGAGCAGTAACCAGAGGGCTAATATTTTCAGTTATTTGCAAGACTTCAGTGATTCCCAGATACCTGAAGAAAGGCAAGGATGAGGACTAGGAATTTTTTCTGAATTTGATGGTTGCTTGGCACTGTGGAATGTAGATATCTTTGCCCATTTGTATGAGAATTGTGTCCTTTGCCTTGGCTTCCCACTGGGAGCTGACAACTGAATACACTGCCAGTCTTTCAGGACTTCCTTCTTTCTTTATTTAGTGCATATACACACAGGAGATGCACATGAAGGATGTTTATTGAAAGGAATAAAAATGTTTTACACTTCTAGCAACTGAATGCTCATGAGTGTCACAAATATATAGATAGTTGGTGATGTAAACATACTCCTGTCTGTCTTGAAGGAGAAAAAGGAAAGGCTTTTTTTCCTCTGTATTTTCAGATGCTGAACAGCATTCTGCTGCAAGACAGAAATTGTTTGTGTGCTGATGCTTGGCTTCCTTGAAAACATAAGAGTTTTCTTGGTAGCATATTACTTCACCATATTAAATATTAGTCAACTACAAATTACTAGTTTTTAAATTGAACTAACCTCAGGCTAATAGCACAGAAGTATTGCTTTTGGCATGATAGATATTTTTGATGTATTAAGTTAATAAGCTCAATCACTCATTAAATGAATGTTTTTTTCTATTAGTTATTTATTAAGTTTGTTTATTTAATTGCTTATCTTGGTTTCTTCTGATTCTCAGATCTAGGTATGGGATATGGCCTTCATAAAGCAGCATGCTGAAATTAAGACATCTCTTGTTACAGGAGATAGTTCCATTATTAAGCAACTGGGGCTAAGAGTAGCTGTAAAAGATTCCGAATGTGAGCGATCTAGTAAGGTGGCCTATAAGGTGCAAATTTCAATTTAAGTCTGCTGTGAGGTCAATAGCTTCTTTCAGTGCAATGTGCTTTCTCCAAAGTGTCTAGTGTTTCATGGCAGCAGAGCTCTGTATTGTGATATTCAGCAGATTATCACAAAGTAAATTATCAGCAGATAACCCATGTTATGAAACTACTGTACCTTAACTGTGGCATGAAGAAAGTAGGATGCTAATGGATCATCATTCCACAGGCTTTTTAGCTCTGGATCAAGGGAATTCATGTAGGCCTGTAACATAAATAATAACCTGTGAGAATGCAGAAGCAAAGAAATGGGCCAGTTTAGCTGACTGGCTGCCTACAGGAGCAACCAACTGCTTCAAGAGTAGATTGTCTTTCAACTTTGCACCAACAACTTTGTGGCAGGTATTTCGTAAGATAAATCTATCACATATGGCAAATACAGATACACCCAACACACAGACAGCATTTCTCTTCTGTGGTATAAGAATATGGCCATAAAAGCTAATAAATCTAAGTTAAAATGGAAAATTTTATTGTTTGATAACATGTCTTACATTCTGTCTGAGAGATTTAATGTTTAAGGTAAAGTCTATATATCATAAAAGACCACTGATGTAGGCTCATCCTGCCTAAAGTAGACTTCAACTTTATTTTTTGTCATCAGGTTATATTAGGTTAGGTTAGGTCTCCCAAAACAAGTATCATCTTTCAAGAAGGAAGACTGATTTAGACACAAAATTTGACCTGAATGATCTTAAATGTCTTGTTCAATTTTAGAGTCATGAAATGAGACCCTTAACAGGGAACTCATTACTTGTTCTGCTAACCTCATTTATTAACTTTAGAGAAAGAACAAGAATCACATGGTAGCTAGTATACATCAGCATTGAGTCAAATAGAATGATTCCAGTTTGTATCAACTGAAGCTTTGGCTTACATTGTCTTGGACCCTAGAGAACAGCCTGGCACAATTTAGAGACAAATCTCTCAGCAAAGAAATGTTATCAACAAGCTAGTTCTGAAATATCTGATATACATAAATCTAAATCTGTTAGGAACTTTTCCAGAAACAGTAAATGGAATGGACATACAGAATTGTATCTACACATTAGCTTTACATTAAAACATAAGGCAGAAGAAATGTAGCTAGAAAATACTTCATTGTTTTTAACTAAGAGATAATATATTTAGATTTAGCCAAATATATAATGTTTGAATGCAGGATTTATTTAAAACTAAGTTGACTTTTTCTAAGTTTGACTTTTTTTTCCTTTCCTAAGAATTTATATACCATGTTCCTGTTACTGACATGGCTTGTAGTTACTATCATTTATTTTAAGGCAAAGTTCAGTCTTTTAAAGTATTTGAGGCATGTTACAGGCAGGTTCATTGGTCTTATCAAATCTAGATTATGCAGTTACATCCAGGTCTTTTTACACAAGAATGCAAATTCACTATTAATACAGAATGAATAACAAACAATCCAGAAAATGGCCTTTACAAAAAAAAAAAAAAAAAAAAAGCTGAAGCAATATTATACTTGCCTCCCTTTAATAATTGACATAATTCTGAAAGGTGATGTAAATAATGATTTTCATGCATTTCAGACAACATGCTGTTGTCTCATGTTCTTTTTGCCATTGGATCTAGTATCTTTTTCATACCTGCCAATTCAAGTAGTAATAATAAGCTTGTGATTTCCATTGGTGAAGGTGACCACAGCTACTCAGGGAGGGGAAGAATGATGAATTGGCTGAAATCATGTTTGTCTGTTTTTCAGGAAAATGCTCTTGCACAAGGAACCTGTTGGCAAAATGGAAATTACGTAGTTGTTCCTACTCCATCTGCATATTTTAATTAATTAAATCAAATTAATGAAGAAAAATCAAAACTATTTTATTTGTAAATATATCAGTACATGTAAAAATTTGCTTTCACAAATTATTTTGATATGCAGTCAAACACATAATTATTCTTCTACAGTCAGCTCTTGGGTTTGTTTTTTGGATTCTTTCACACTAAAAGGCAATACAAACAACAATAGCAAAATACCAGTAGGAACTTGCATTATGCCAAGTTTTATTGCATCTAAATAGAACTTGTAACATCTGATAGTACAGGGCATGTTACTGAATATTGCAAGATCTGTTCAGTGTTCAAAAGTTTCCTAATTACCCCTATATGTGCATGCATAAATTATTTTCATATACCATAAAAACTGTCTCTGCAATGGACAAACAGTTCACATTCTGTTTTGAAGTTCTTGCCAGTTTTCACACTCCTGCCATCCCAGTACATTACATATCTTCTTTAAAACTTAAATGTTGAGAAACAAAACTCTGTCAACTTGTCAGGAAGGCAAGCAAAAGAAACTATATGTGTATAGAAGCAAAGAATGGTGTACATTCATAAACCATTACAAATTCATGAAGAATTAAAGTGCATAGAGAATAATAACAATGAAGAACTGCATGTCTATTTTTTAGGTTTGCCGAGAATATCTACTGTTCTTCAGGCACAAAGAATATTCATATTGTTCTAACAGATCATTTAAGTTGCAGTGTGTGTATATATTTCCCAAAACAATCAATTACTCACATTTGTATGTGGTCAATACAATGATAACCTGAAATGTACTAGAAGCTGCAACATGATAGGCTTGACTGCACAATTAAGTTAATAAGAGCTTTGCTTCAGAACTGAGAATAGCTCAAGCTAAAGATCTGAATGTGTGTGATGTATCACTGTAGATAACACCTTTGAGAAATCATCTCTCTGCTCACACTCACACATTAATGCAGTAGTAATCTACAAAGGAACTTAGGGGACCCCTTCATTTAAAGCAACAGGCCAGCAGTATTTCTCTGCGAGGACTCCTTTGGGAACATGCTCTGGAAATTATAATTTCAGAATGTTTCCTAGGAAATTCTGCTTATTTGGATTTCTGTTGCCAAGTGGTAGAGGTAGAGAAACTATTCTGAAGTAGTGGCTCAGAGGTAGTTAACCAGGAGTACTGAACCAGGAATTAATGTTAATGTGCTCTAGTGCTTATCTCTGCTTAAACAGATAATGAACGTAGTCTGCTCTTTATATAATGTATTCCAGTACTGATAGCAATTATGTAGAGTTCCCTTCTGAATTTAAAAAAGAAAACATAGTATGAATTAAAAATCATCCCAAATTTTCATGAAATTGAGAGACATAAATCTTGCAAGGCAATAATTCTTTGTTGTAAAGGTGCTATTTAGTTGTGCTTGTAGCCTTACTCACTTTTTACAAACTCTAATGCAATGTGGTCCTCTAGATTTAAAACTGAAGTTTTCTGCATGGGGATTGTTTTAATAATAAAAGAGATCTGTCTTAGTTAGATATTGATAGCCACACATTATATCCTGAAATTAGAATTCAATATTTATTAGTGTAGTACTAAACCTCAAAGACACAAGAATGTGCTAGCAAAGAAAGGGATCCTCCCAAATCTACCAGAATCATTCTGGTATGTGCTGCTTCAGTATGCAGATTTTAATCATTAAAAAGTGCAGTCTTTTGTAACTTGAAGATAAAGACTTAAATGAGAATGTTTGTGAATGTATTACTTTCCTGTTAAAAATACTTGGAACACTTTGTTAATCCTAGTAAAGCAGCAAATGGAATGTAAAGATGAATAGAATTGAAATAATATAGTCCTCCTCTATGGAAAAAAGTATTATAGAGCTGAATGATATCTCTCTACAGAAAAGTATAAACTGAGTATTAGAAAGAATTCCTACAGCATATGACTAATTTAATCCTTATTGAGGTAACAAATACATACTAAACAATTTTTGATAATATGAGAAGTACCTAATCTGTACTTCTGTAGCTGATATACTCATTTCTACTTGACTTTTGAATTTACAGCCATATTGATTGTTCTTAGCCAAGGTCTAAATTATAAAGTTATTAAAACAATGAACAAACATTTCAGATTACAGGTAATGGATTGTAGCTGGTTTTGTCTCACTGCAATAAATTATCATTTAAGGAGCATGACACACATATTGCTTGCTTTAGTAGATACAAAGGAAATACCTCCTTCTGCAAAAGTAGTGTGACATAATGGCAAAACCCCACTAAAGATGTCAGTTTGGTGCAATAAATCCAGATTCAGGGTGCAGTCTTAAAATTCAGCAAATTCTTTGATCCTACCTATCTTAGATACTTATCATATGAGAGAATAAATAACAATTTGGCAGTAGCTATTTCTCTTCCCTGGTAACAGGGTATTCCTCCATGATCTTGTTCATCATGGTGCCCAAGTTTTACATGCCCAAAGTAAAGAAAGATTAATTCTTAAAGTTGCTACATTCCTTAGAGGATTAAGCACATTATTTTTCATGCTAACAAGAAACAAAGAAATACTGAATAGAGGACTATTCTAGTATGTCTCATTGTGGCTGCCTATTCTGACACTGCTCTAGAAACCTCTCAAATCTATTTATGCAATCTACATATAGAGAGCAATTGCCTGAATATCAGGCAAATGAATAAAAATTTCTTAAGGATAACTCAAGACATTAGAGATAAAAGACCTAACATTTCATGTTCCAACTCTCATCTTTACTGTTTCTCAGGCATGTTCCAATTCATCTTTGCAGAATAGTTCATGTACTGCAGTTTAACTTTACATTTCTATCATGATAGCAACAATTTGCCAAAACAGCATTTTCCCTAAATACTAGCTCTTAAATCGAATGTAGACTGTCTACTTCCATCCCTGCTCTCTGTCTCAATTATTATTTTTCTGAAGATAAGAAAACCCCATTTTTACCACTGGAGAGTCAGGCTGCTTAGGTCACAAGATTCTCTTGGCTTAATTCTTAAGTATGAATCATGAACTTTCCCTAATAAGTACTGGCATTCTTCAGATGATCAGGCTAGCTTACTAAGGCTTCCAGAGCTTTCCATATTAATTATCACCATGTTTAAAGTATCAAAAGCAGTAGCTGATTAAGAATTATTATGACCATAAGTTGTTTATTCTTACTTTTCCTTTTTGTCCTCTATTTCTTGCTCTTACCTGGATTGATATTGTAAACAGCAATACAACAATTAAAAAATACAGTTAAAAACCCTCAAAATATAAAAAAGATCATGAAAAAGATAAATCAGACTGCAAAATATCTATGTGAAAAATTCAGTTGCTTTCTACACTATATGGATCAAAAGTAAGCTATATATGCCCATGACTCCAGTTCAGAAAAAGCTTTTTTCTTGCATTTAGTATCAGAAAATTTTACAATAACCAGACTAATAGTAAGCCTCTACTCTGTGAACGACTTACAACCTCTACAAAGGAATCATACACTCTGCTGAGAAGCCATAGAAAATACCATGTGATTAAATATGTGTTCTGTTAAGAAATAAAATGGAGATTCTAAAAAAAAAATTCAAATATTTCTTAACAATTTCTTCCACAGAAACAGAAAAGTAACTCTGAAGTCAGAGTACAGAAAATTACTAAGACTGGACTCACTACATACTTTAAATCTGGAAACATAAAGATCCTGAGCACTTCAGAAAAGGTTTTATATTCATGTATCAAATTTAGATACTAAATCTAGTAAAAGTAGAACAAATACAAACCTATCCAGTTTAGTTACCAAAAATCTTTTACCAGGATTAACATATCTAAATAAAGATTGAGTGAATTCCTCAGACAGTATTTTAAGCATGACACAGTATGACAGGACAAATATATTTAATATTTGGAAAAAATAAGGAGGTTTGTAATTACTGGCAGTTAATTAAACAATGTGTATATATGAGTCCCTTATATATGTCTAAATAACAGGACACACATAAGTTATAGTCAAAATCACTTAGGAACTTCCATAAAGACAACAAATATTTTTACAGGAGCAGCAATTAAGTCTGAAAGTAAAAGCAGAAAACCCTGAAAGGAAATCAGAAGTGAGTCAAAATAACTAGTGGTTGCTCTCATATTTATCATCAGAGGTGAGTCAAAATTACTGAACGTTACTCTCACTATATAAACTGTAGTACAGTGATGAAGTCAAGAGGGAAAGAAGAAACAAGATGAAAAGACAAAATCCAAGACAAAGCGTTAATATTATTTCCAAATGTGACAAATTGAGAAGAAGTCTACTAAAAGTAGTATTAAATAGAAAATGCCTCTTTGAGCACTCAGAAGAACTAAAACCAGTGAAGTAACATTCTAGTTTGTTTCTAAGAAATACAAAAATCCTTTGAAATCAAGTTTGGATACTGTATTTAGATATTTACAAATTCAGAAAAATTAATGTTAGTATCTCAAATGTTCATGTTGCAGGCCTTTTTTGAGGCAAGATTTAGTAACATACTTGAGCAAGTGAGTAGTTGAACCCAAGTCTTGCTTCTAAGAACTTGCATCGTTTAGCACCCAAGTTCAAGAAACTACTAAGGAATACCAACCTGATTCACTGAACTATTTGAAGACATAGGGTACTTAGCACTGAATTTAATATCTGGTATGTACTTTGAGATAAACAGAATCTTTCTCCAGAATGAAGGTGTCTCTACAGAAAGAGTAAACCATTCTCTAGTTCTGTTAGCTGTTTTCCTAACAGAATACAAAAGTTGTTCTGAAGATTTAGCATGGATGGGAAGAGATCAGTGCCATCCCTGTCTTTATAAAAAAAGGTTTCATATAGGAATAGGATTACTCAAACATTATTTATTAGAGATAAGGTCAAGCCAATCAAATGAGAGCTAGATATACATAAGCAACAGCTCTGGAAAGAAACTTTAATGTATTATTTCCAGACTTGTTGAAAAACACTACAAAGTCTTATAAACACTTCATCATATCTATCATGCAAAATATAAACTCAAATTTTAGGCTACTGCTGTGATGAGTATTAGAGAAGTTTAAAGATTTCAAGAAGCTGCACTGTTTGATTGTTAACTCTTTTTGTCCTGTTGCTCATTACCTCTGAAAATATTTTCATTTGCTTTGTTTTTTATGGAAGTGTACAGATGTGCAGAAAGTCTGTTTAACAATTCAAACCAAAACACAACATCTAGAGCTCTGCATTCACAAAACACAGTGTAACATCTTAACCTAATGAAGTGTTGCCCTACTTTCTGATTTGCAGACCTCAATATAGGAATTCAAGTATTTTACTTGAGCACTGGGGCAAAATTACATCCTAAGACATAAATCTTTGAAAAAGTAATTTTATTTGAGCACTCCTTCCAATCCTACACTAGAAACTGGAGAATGAGAAACTGTTAGCAGACATGATAATGTATGTGATGTGAATTAGTAATGGGAACCATAACCAACTACTGCTGTACAATGGCATAAGTAAGTGGAAAAGACGACAGAAAAACTATTTCAAATAGTTTTTTCTTTTGGATGAAATGAGCTTGCATAGAATGAACAAAAATGAACTAAATCTCTGAAGTCAGGGTGCTGGCATGGCATGCTCTTAAGAAGAATCTCTCTGTTTATGGTTTCCATATGCTGTACAAATGTAAAAATAACTGAGCGTCTGGGTATCTCAGAAAAAATTACAACTTTTTATTTGAAAAACTAATTATTTCTATAACTATTTTCAGATAGCATTAAAAGCAAAGATGATAAAAATAAAGGTAAAAATATAGCAAAAGTGAGACAATTTTGAATGCTAGACAGGTATACAAATTATTTTTTACAAGTTCTCTCAGTTACTATTAAGCATGTAATTCCTTATGACTAATCTTTGCTCAGATAGCTCCACCATTAGTCCAAGGCAGATTGTCAGTTAATTCTTCATATTCTTTATGTATGACTACATTCAAGTACAGAAAACTAGATATCTGAATTGTAAAATCATGCTCCTCTGTCGATAAAGTGTAGATATGTAAGCAGCATCTTCCTCTTCAATCAGTAGTCACTTCTGTTGTTTTGTTTAGTCTCTCAAAGGGACAAGGGAAGAACAATATACTTTTTCTGAAAAATACTACTCTTAATATATCATATCTACTATCAAGTATTAAATTCAACTTAGTACATGCAGCAATCAATAGAAATGAACTTTATGGGACAGGCAGAAAGTCAGTAAGGCAACAGTGTTTAAACACAGATTTAAGTAACAAGTACTTTTGGTGGGTGTTCTCTGACTTTCTACCCTAAGCATTTTCTCTTGCCTGATATACTACTAGTAGTTTTACATTGAATAGCTACGTAATTTTTTTCTTGTGCATGCAATACATTGTAATATATTAGTTCAGCAATGGCAATTATGTAAGTTTAACATTCAACGCTCATCCCTTTAAACTGTTACCTCTTCATTTAGCTACTTTGTTACTACAGGAAACTGCATACCTATATGCAGAATTCTCATCACATCCCACCACTGTTTACAAATTCAAAAAGCAACTGAATTGATTCTTTCTTCCTAACAAAGAATGCAGCATGTTATTTTTATGTACCACTAGGAAAAAAATTATAAAGAGGAAATGAAGCAGGAGAACAGAAAAAACAAAATAAGAAATAAAATCCAAGTTTCTAAAGCAGCAATGTAATGCCAAGAACCTGCTCCAGAGAAACTGATTAACTGCCAGCTTTTCTACCTGGTGCCAAGAAAACACTGCTGTGTTCACTGATCCTGTAATTGAACTGAGTATGCTTTGAAACAACTTCTGAATTGTGTGATCTTCTGCAAAAGGGGAGGGAGCTTCATTCCTATCATACACCAACAGAAAGATAGTTCCCTAAAAAGTAGGTAGAAGGGCAAGCTTGGTTTAATCATATACACACGTTCTGTAAAGAAAAAAAGTAACATTTGGAAAGAGAAATCTTGTTGCCTACAGACCTTTGGTGGGAAGCACAAAACTATAATTTGCAGCATTCAAAATACCACTGTGCAGGGTTAAAAGTCTTAATGTCTATTCTTTAATGTCCTGCAGTATCAGGAGTCTTGCTGACTGCTATTGTTCTCTTTATTTAAAAAGTGTGTTCTTAATTCCAGTTATTTGTAGTATTTTCTTGCTAGGATTTTCAATATTTAAGTGATTACAATTACCCATGCAAGTCAAGACACTTGTAAACAACTATGTCAATAAAATGGATCACACCAGTATATTTCTCCTCCCACATTTTATCTTGTTCAACCCAATCCTGTTTTAAAAAGATTTTATAAAGGCTGACTATATTCTCTTTAGCTCCACTACAGTCCTCTAGTATCTTCTTGTAAAGGTTTACTTTACTTTGGAGTTCTTTTCTCCATTCCTCATGCTTTTACATTTGATGGATTGATGAAATGTTTGCTTCACTTATTTGAATCACTTCTTGCTCTGTGGCTGGCAGCACAGTGACCCTCTCACACCTTAGTCCTTACAGTCCTTAATGTATCAAGAAAGGTCTGGCTTACCTCATGAAAGTGTGAGAAAGCCCCTGCTTCCAAGATAGTTCCCAGTATTCATCAGAGGAAATTCTGAACCCCAATGGAGGACACCAAGGATTCCCCTTAAATCAATAGCTTCCTAACTCTTTCTGTATACACCCTAAGTACATTCCTACCAAACCACTCAGCACCATTCCTCATTAGTGCTATGGAAGTATTTTTCAACTTTACATAACAAGTTTTTTTGTTTTCTCACATAAAATAATTGTTTAGAGTTGAGGACTCGAGATGAATTTATCTGTGGTGCTCTCAGGTGCTGACAGATTCACTCTGGAATGGATAGCTGAGCATACCTGGCACCCTCACTCCACTACACTTGGAGGTGGTGAGTTGCTTTGTTTTTCTTCTGTTTTGGCTTGTTTAGTTAATGAGTAACAGATCAGATTCATTCAACAGAGAGACAACTCTACAACTAATCTATCTCCAAATCAAACTTGGAAGCTAAGCCAGGTCACTCTTACTTTCCTGGCTTGAATTTGCCCTGCTCTCTATTGCTGATGGTATCAGCAATATCCACTGATACCAGTGGACGTGAATATGTCCAGGTTGCACATTAACAACTGTTGCTTCTATTCCTGGCACCAACTAATTAATTCTTGTACTTCTAAGCCAAGCTCTGGTTTTTTGACAGTTTGTTTAACAGAGAATGAACAGTTAGCTCTTGGTGCTGATTCATTCTTCATCACCTGTTATTCCTCAAGTTTTCAACAGCAACTCCAACTGCAACTCTAGCTTTTCACTGCTGAGCAGTTCCACTTGCTGTGGACCAAGTAGCAAAAAATTGTCCATAGTGTTATGTCTCATTACCTAATCAACTCTTTTGTAGCCCATTCTGACCTTTGTTAGTACAAAATATTATTGGGACAACGCCTAGGATGAATGCCTCAATAAGTAAGTGTTGTGAAGCTGCCCTTTGTGGGCACAACTGAGATTATGTTTCTATAAATCTCTTTTGTGACAGTATGCCTTAGGTGCTCCCTGAGATCTCCACAGTCTTTCCTGCTTTCTGTTTATGGGCTTTATCTTTTGTTTGGCTGTGGGTTTTTACAATGTTATTTTTCATGTGGATGAGGTCACTGATTCAGCTCCATACTAGCCCATGGATGCACACAACAGAGCAAAAGGGGGTGGCTTGAGAGCTGGGATGAACAGCAGGAGTGGAGAAAAGGGACTCTTTAAGCACATAGTTGCTGTGTGTGTCATCATGACCTGAATTCTGTGAAGTGCTCAAATACTCCACAGTAAGAGGGAAACCACATCTGTAAAATCGTGTAAGTTTTTAAAAATGTGCTTCACAGGAGACTTAATTTGCAGGTATAAAGAAACCAAGCAACAGAACTTTTGAAAAAATGCTGAGTGTGGAGGTGCCTAATTCAAAAGATATTAGCAGTTCTGAAAGGCTAACAGGAATGGGCAAATAAACAGTAGTAAAGCTTCTTAAAAGACTAGAGAAAAAAACCCCACTTTTTCTTTCTCATAACAGCACAATATAGGCTATTTCAAGTGCCTTACAACATTCAGACAATTTTCTGTATAACCCTTGTCAGACTGTTTATTAGATTTGTGGACACTATTCTAATTTCTAATCCTCCCTTACAGCATACTGGGAGCTCATCTCAGTTTTATGAACTTTTAACAGTTACATTCTAATATCCAGTTCTAGCATTCAAGACACCACAAAAAACATACAAGATTTTAGACCTCTGCAAATCTCCACAAGTTGATGATAATTTTTGAGTACTTTTCAACCACCACCACTAGCAAGAGTAGCATGAAAATCAACATGTAAATTTTGAGTTGCTGCAAGAAAGATCAGAAGACAGGTGCAGGGTTACACTTGTACCTATTTAAATGAGACTATATTCTGTAAATATAATGTTTTCAGTAGTCTTTGCAGTTGTCATGAGGAGAACTAATAAAACTGGTTGGCAGGAAGAGCTCAGCCTCTTTGAGCTATTGCTTGTTCCAGCCTTCTCATCCTGTATTTCTGTCTCTTTTCTTGTGCCTGCCCAGACAATAGGAATCACAGCACATTTGTAGGGATATATATATGAGAAGGCACTACCTTTCACAGAGGCAACACGGTGTCAGTAATAACCATCTTGTCTGAGATGTGACATCCCCCAACTTACACCAGGTTCTTAATCACATAATTTGGAGGGGAAGATTCCATCTGGCATTCAGCCCTTATTGTTGCCAATATATGACCTAGATTGTATTTCCCTAGATAGTTTATGAGAATGCCACTCAAGACATTTTCAAAAGCCTTATTTAAATTAAAATATACAACTCCTACTGCCTCTCCCTCATTCACCAGAGACACTTGTATGTTGCAGAGGGAAATCAGACTTGCTTAACATGGTTTGTTGTTCACAAATCCATCCTGTTAGTCGCCTCTTACCTATCTTCTGTATGACTTCAAATTATTTTTATTAATTTATTCTGGATTTTTTTTTATACTCAGTGAAAAATAAGTGAGTTGGATTCCTGAATAAAAGATATAGTCTCAGTTCAGTTACAGGAAAACTCACTTGTTCTTTGTGGTTTGCAATGGTAAAAGACATCTAATTTCTTCAAGTGCTTTTAAAATGGATTCATTTTTCTTCTTGGTCTATATTGTCTTTAACATGCATGAGTACCCTTTACAGTTCCATTGGATTTATTTCTGTAGCAGCTTTGTGTTCTGTTGTTTCCTTCCTTTTTTGACCATCATCCACAACATTCAATTTCTTATTATCCTATTGCTGTCCATTTTTAAGTCTTCCATTTTATTAACAATTATGTTATTAATGGCATTATTATTAAAAATTTGCTTTTCATATTGCTAATCTTCAAAATGGTTAAGTAATAAGAATACACAATCAGTGCATGTCTAAAATCCATTGTAATAATACTGTAACATGATTATGAGAACTGTTTTTTCCTGTTCCAATGGATAGAAGCAAAACCTTTACAGCTACATATGGCTTTAAAAAAAGTAAAACCTTGACCTTTTGATTATGAATATGTTTTGATCATTCAAAAATGTGGACTTCAGACAAGCTGTGCAACAAGTGAAATTGTCTTTGAGACTGAAGGCCACACTAAGCTTTTTTACAGTGCTAGAGACATTAAGTAATCTTTCTGTGAGCCAGGTTGCATACTAGCCATTGTTTTATTAGTCTTACGGGTTAAAATTAATTGCTTGACACAGAGCTATTGAGACTAACAGTGGATTTTCTCTACTGATCGTTATGTATTACCATCTATGCTGTGAGAAATGCTTTTTATATACTCAACTTGAAAGCATCAGTTCATAAGAAGAGATGTGACACGTAGTGTATAGGCTGCCTCAACTGCTTGCATAACCGTGTTGATTGTGAAATGCTGAACTCAAACCAGCTCATACAGGATTTGTTTTAATTTATCTCTGTTAGAAGAACTAAAACATGTAATTTAAGTCAAATTCCAATGCTTTCTTTGCTCTGAGTTTTGCTAGTGCACATCATCTAAAATGTATTTTTAATGCCAGAAAATAAAACACTGAATGTTCCTCTATCTGTCCTCCATGTATCATTTTCTCATTTTGGTAATCAGGCTGGAAAGTGATGGTAATTGAAATACACAAAAAGTTTTTGAAAACTACTCCTTGGCACAGACCTTGAATACCTTTATGGTGTGGGGGGTTCTTTGTATCTGCATGAAGGAAACTGTCTTGTCATGACTCTTTTTTGGATTTTTTTGATGTCCCACCTACAACTCCCTTATTCTTACTAAAGATTCAGATATAAAACTGTTCTTTTTCCTAGATCTCCTTTAAATATGACAAAATGTGTTTCGCCTGTTTAGAAAGATGAATATTCTTCAATTATGAGAAAGTAATATTAGCAGAATTTTTCTTTTGGCCCTAAATTATAAGGGAATAACTATTACATTTATAAAGATTTCTGGACTGTGACAGTAAAAACTTCTTCGCTCAATGGATTTAGATGACAATATAGTAAGTAAATCTGCAGGCTATTTTGATTACTTTTTTAGAGTGTACTACAGAAACAAGCGTGTAGAATTCTTTCTGGACAGTGCAAAAGAAAAAAGTCTTTGTTTTTTAGTTGCTACACAGATGCGTATTTCAAATTGACATTCTGAAGAGGACTTAATAAATATTAGTTGGAAGATTTTCCTCAATGCTTTCTTGCAGCACATGACAACAAGGCAAAAGAAGCAGGACCATTTACATCATTATTCTGGTGGGATTAATTTTCTATAGATACGCAAAAAAAGTTTTTCATCTAAACCTACACTCTATGCAGCCTGGGAAAAGAGACAGAAGCCTCAAAAACTGCTTTCTGGAAGTGTCTACCTCTTGAGTGGGAGAAAAAGGTGCCTATTTCCTGGCAACTGACTCTTGAGAGACTCTCGAGTAACTCGCTGGGACTAAACAGGCAATTTTTAAAAAGGTGGAGTGAGAACATTGTCACAGAAGAGATTAAAACTTTCTCTGAGTTGACCAAGGATCAGAAGAACAGGCTCTGGTCGCAGAAACTGCCAGGGAGCTGGTCCACCAGGGATGGATAACAGCACAATCATCTGCCTAACAACAGGAAAGCTACAAGGCACAGATCAGTTTGTGTAGCAGCTCATGTTTCTGAAATTTGCTAAGCAGTTGTTTTCTGAAATAGTGCCAAGTAAGCACCTGGGTATCACCTTGCTGAATTCCTTCCTGCTGCTATGAGAGCTCGAGAGTAAAAAAAGTGTCAAAAATCATCCTTTTCTATGCAAACACTAGTTTGTTGAAAATGTAAGATAAAAAGAGCATAGAGTGATTCATGATGGTTCTAGGACTTCTTTGGATTACTGGAAGTAACTTTCAGCTTTGATTTCTGAAGCAGCAAGTCAGTATTTCTCAGTAATATTCCTGATGAGAGTCATGGCTTTATTTTATTTTAGTTTTCTTTTTTACTTTTTTGACCTTTGCTATCTGGGACAACATATTTGTATTTTGTGAGCTTCCAAGGATGAAGGTTTTACTTCTTCCCAATTCCTTTGTGAGTAGGACAAATTCTTTGGGAATGAATAGAAGCTATTTGGCCTATAAAACTTTCCCTTTTTTGGTTCTGTCTTTCTCACATGATATCATGCAGTTATTTTTCTCAATGACTTCAATGCATTTGCTTGAACAAGTCTGCTGTTTTATTACTATTATACTTTTCATGTTTTTAAAAGGAAAGTTCCACCCTTTCATTAAAAAAAAAAAAAAAGAACCCACAGTTTTTCTTTTGTCTTTTTCCCTTTCATTTTTCATAACATCTAGGAGTTGCATTGTGAGGAGTATGTAAGGTGATAAGCACTTCATCTCTTCTGTAAAAATCAACTCTGTCTCCTGCTACATTTTCTGTACAGAGAATCTCTGATAATATCAAGCTGACTGTAAATAATTAGCAGGCATCTTGTACAATTCTAGTCTTACAGTTATCCAGTCCTTGTCACTATCTTTCTGCTCCATTAGAATATTTGTTATTATGAAAGTATGATTATGTATGATACAATTATATTAGTAGAAATTAAAGAAATAGTCCTTGTAAAAAAATGCCCTAAAAGAAAGGATTCAAAAGAAAAGAAATTCTTAAAGGACTCTAAAGATTTCTCTGAAATAAATATTTCTGTGGTAACTGGAAATACATAAACACAACAGATAATTCCCTCTCATCTGGCTTCACAAGTGAAGGGGACAAATTCCAGACTGCTAAAATGGAATTTTGGATTGCTAAAATGTAGTTTAGCAATCTGGAGTTTGGAACAGCAGCGTGGGATACCAAATCTGACTCTGATAAGGAGATAATTCATGACATTGACTACCTTTCCTGCCTAGCTTTTTGGTAAAACAGATTTACATAATTTATATAATCTGATTGTTGGCTTCTCAGTGCTAAAACAACTGCAAAGTTAGGAAAAGCTTCTATCATAGAACTTTTTTCTTTACTAGTGAGAATTTATACCAGTATTATGTGCCTTGAGAATACATTGAACCTAAATGGCTATTATGAATACGTTCTGCTACTCTGTGGTGGATACAGTTAGAATAAAAACCAGCAAGGTGTCACAGAGTATGCTAGCAGCAGTTCTGAAGTACTGAAGAGATGTGTCCTTCCAAGGCAAGCATTCCCTTTGCATGGGATGGCTATTTTTCAAGAGGAAACAATATATACATAGGAGACTCAGGACAACTCACATGGCTATAAACTGTAGGAAAGAGCTCAACTGGAAAGAACACCCAAGATGACTCTACAAATCTGTGCCTAATATCTCTCATGTACTTTGTAAGACTATAAGACATTTGATTACTAATGAAATTATATACTTTTGCAAGGTCTTTTTACTAACTTTTACATTTTAATAATTTAAAACAAAAACATCTGAATTAAACAAACTAAACACTGCATGAATTCCTGACTAAGCTCCAGAAGTTTAGGAAAATACTTCTAATTCTTTTTCCTTATTGCCAAATCACATGCACAAAATAATGCCCCTCTTTTGGGATCTCTGCTTTTTGAAGTTCTTTGTTTACCTCTGTTACTTTCTGTTGTTTTATTTCTATTGTCTAATAGTATGTGCATTTATAACACAGCAGGTAAAGAAAATGAGGAGCACTGCTAATTAAACATGAGAAACAAAATCTCTGCACTTTTCATGTTCTTCAGTTCTTGTCTAGGAAAAGCCCAGAAGAAATCCACATTAGAAAGGCATAGAGGAAAGCTGTTAAAGATTCTGACTAGGCAGAGAAGAGCCAGAAAACCTAGATGCACAAATATTTGCACTTTGGGAATGTGGTAAGTGATTCAATCTCCTTGGTTATCAAGATAAATTATGTTGTAACTGCCATTTCCCTCATTCTCTAAGTTCTTAATGAAATTCAGCCAGCTGGTTAAAATCTAACCTTTTCCATCAGAGCCTCTCAGACTGTGGTCTGCAAGAATTAGAAGTTGCTCTATGAATAACTGCAGTTTTTTGTTTGGTTGGTTTTGGTGGGGTTTTTTTGTTTTGTTTTTGGTGTTGTTTTTTTTAAATTCATGCACTTTCATTTTTACTCATGCAAAAATAAAACATCTCATTCTGCAAGGGAAAACATAACTAATGGAATTCAACACTTTCACTATTTTATTCATTTATAAGACAATGTTTTATGGCAGTAATGCATGCCATTGTCTATGGATTTTTTTCTTCTAAACTGAGAAATTCTGCTCTATGTTTTCTGCATATTTAAAATAAAGCTTTTGTCCTCACCCCCATAAGCTACTGTTAACATACAAAATCCTGCCTACTTCTTATTGGAATATATATCAAGCTGTTTGAATATTTACCTTGTATAGTAAATACAAGGTATTTGTATAGTAGGAGGAGCTAAATGGAATGTTTAAAAAAAAATATCAAAAGCACAGAAACTCCTACACCCTTATCTACACTCCTACAATCCTTATCTTTCCTTATCTTTAGTTACAGTTTTCTAATATGTTGACCATACAAATCAACTGCTAAGTGACAAACTGTAAATTTCTAAGTAACATGTTATATATTAGTAATTTAATGGTTTTAACTTACAAATCATCTTGCTATTTTCAAGAAATACACTGAGATGTATTAACTAACTAGTATGTTTTAACTAAAATATTTATGCAATACAATCAAAAAGAAAAGCAGCAAATCATCCATCTTTCGCAAGCCAGAGACATCCAAAATGTTAAGCATGTTCAATTACAGTCTTCCAAGTGAATTAAAAATTGCTTTACATACCTCAGTGGAACAGTAGCCATTTCACAGAATCTCACTTTTATATGTGTGCTAAAATTGAAAAAAACGTGAAACAATAATGAGAATCCTGTTCCACATAGCCAAATCTTGTGAAATTTCATAGCAGACAAGAAAGAAAAATGTTGCTATCCTTACTGTGCTTCATGGTACAAGAGAGCATCAAGAGAACTTGAAGCATAGAAGATAATTAAATAATAAAACTAATGAAATAATAATTATTGAATAAAGTATTTATTATTAAATAATTAAAGTAACACACATACGTGAACAGTGCACAAAGGTATGCAAGTGTTATATTTCTAACATGTTTAAAATACATGGCTGTAACATTTAAACCCATACTCAGATCCACCATCCCATAGCTAATGACACTTCAATTTGGTTTTTAAGAAAAAAAGGTAGATCCAATAGGCATTGGAAGCTGCAAGATGCAAAGAATGCAGAAAACTCACTGGAGTTTAATCACGGCACTGGTATAACTTACTGGAAAGTCAGCTACCCAAAACACTGTGAGTTACTAGAAAAATAATATTTTCCAGAGACTGATTGGAACTGAAAAGCCTTCTAGCACAACTAGAGAGTTTTTAGCAGACAAGCAGAATATTAAGAAGCATACCAGAATCTCTGAGATACCTCTGTCAGTTTGTCATACTCATTAAAAATCAGCAGTACGAAAAGTAATAGTTGACTTACAGAAGGTATTTTTCTATGGCATAAGCTTTGCAAAGATTCAATATGCTCAGGAAATAAATATAATTGTTTAAATGTAGATTATTAAATTCTAAGTATCATATTTATGTCAATAAAAATGAAAGCATGAAATAAAAAGTGTCTGGGGTTAAAAAGTAGTGATTTTTGTGGCCTTATTCTCTCCGTTATGGCATTTCACATACATACTCATTTCTGCGCAAACCACAAGTAAAACTAAGATTGTCTACTCACTATTTCTGAAAGTCATTTGCACTAATTTTATCTGTTATCTAACAGACACTGGAGATATCACAAGGTGAGAGGTGACTTTTACTTCTTGATTCCCCTTCACAAGTTACCTGTATAACTTTGTATGTACAGATATGTGTGCTTATGAGATTATTGGAATTTTGCTGCTCAAGATTTAATCCACTGCATAGTTTCAGCTGAATGATGAACTCTTTCTGTTCTCAGTTTAAGGTTGCTTAGTCATAGTGCAACCCAGTATTTAAATACCATAATTATAAATATTTAGTCACCAAAAATGTTACTTACTGAAGATTATTAAGGCCTGAGGAAAGTCAACATTAAATGGATGTTCCCAGTGAACCACTCATTTTTTTTCCCCCCAAATATCTGCATTCTTACAAAAATCCTAAATAACCAAATCATTACACTTAGTACTTATTTAATAATATACTACTTCAAAGAGTGACAGGAATTACAAAAAGCAGAATTAGTGCTAAAGCCTTGAAAATAATGCATTTATACAGCTACCTTCTTGTAGCTCATATAGGGTGTTCACATGCAAAGCTGACACTGTAAAGAAAAATCTCTAATTTAACAGATGCTAAGAAAATTCAGAACTTCTGCAATTCAGTGGTTGCAGAATCTTCTCAGACAGAGCATGTTCCTTAAACCATCATAATCAGAACTGTCATGTCTCATAACTCTCTTAGTAGCAGGTAAAAAGGCTGAGTAACTGCAAATGCTTTATAACCAATAACTGTTGGTAACATCAAATAAGGCTAACCTTTTACACACTGTTAATTTTTTCATTCTAGCCACATCTGCAGCTGAGGTCCGTCACTTTTTATGCTAAGTCCTTAGAACAAAATCTGGGAGGGAAACTACTACAGTTCACTGCAGAGCATGTGAAATTAAGCTGCTATTTGTTAAATTTTAACATACAGAGCTGTGAACTGCAAAGACCACAAAGCCAACATTCCTTTGGCTCTGCAGCCCTGTTATGGGACAGGCACTGCCAGCTGACTTGCAGAGCAGACAGATAGATGGACCAGCTTGCCAAGAAATTCATCTACTGGGGCTCCCCTGCTGTGGTCAAACACTTCAGAAACAGCTGTGATAGTTTTAAGTTGTTACTTCTTTTACTAACTTTTTACCATTCTCAAGTCCCAGTAAATTAAATGGACTTGCTGAGCCAGTTAGGCTCAGCTGAATCACCTTCAAGAACAGTTAAAGATGATTGAATTCATTATGCCACTAGGTCTACACAGAAAGGTACTTGCAATCTAGTCACATTAAGACCTCTAAAGGAACAAAACATACCAAATAGCTCTGTGGAGCTAGTATGCATATATTTCTTGTGGACAGAGGTTATGGCAATAATTGCCACAGATTTTCCTGCTACAATCTAGCAAGCACAGATCATACTAGGAGTTATGCCCCAAAGGGTTAAAACTTGGTTAAACGTAGATTTGTCACAGAAGTAACAAAAAGCACATGCTCAACAGGCAGGCCACTTTCCTGCCAACACAAAAATCTCAATTCCAAGCCTTTGGGTCATTCCAGTATTTCAAAGAAATAAAGGTTGCCAGACCTTTGTTTTTTAATAAGGACAATACAGAACACTGGCCTCTAGCTCCATTAAAAAAAAAAAGGACAAAAAAAAAAAAAAAAAGACTTTACACTGGAAATACAAAAAAATTTTGTTCCATGGTCTTTCCCTTTAAATAGTTAATGTATTATTAATGTAAATCATTCTACAAACAAAGAATGGGTCAAAGTTTATTTTCTACTTTGTTGGGGTTTTTTTTGTTTGTTGGTTGTCTTTTTTTAAGGATTGCTATAGTATTCAGAATTAGTCAAACTAAGTCCCAGGCTATCACATCTGGATATTTGGTACAGCAACATAATTTCTAGGAACAATTATTTAGAATATTTATATGCTTGGACCAAGTGCTAAAACATTAATCGTCCACAATATGAAGCTTACAATTTCTTTCATTCTCAATTATATTCTTCATATGCAGGAAATCCATTTAATGTTATGAGATTACAAGCAGATACAGTTTACACTGTACATCAGTGTACACTGATGTAAAATTAGAACACTTAAAATTGTCTCTTAGTAATTCCAAATGCTCTTTTGTACATTAATTATCATTCTTCACTTTTTGAAACTCAGTCATTTAATATCTGAAAAGTTTTTAAAGCTGTGAGTTTTAGCTGATACATTCATATATACATCAGACTGGAGAAATCATAAGAAAAGCAACCTAATTTGAAAGTGGTCAACATGACAGTGAAAGTGTGGATGATGGTGCTGAGTAAATACAGTAATTTAGGTGCTGACATAAGGGGTGCCCCTTGTCTCTGGCCATACATTCTCATTCCCTCCCCTTGAACCAGCATCTTCTGTCAAGATCCTTGTCAGAAGATCCTTCTGATCTTTTCCAGTTAAGTACAGGGAGTGAAACAAGCAAAAGATTATCCTTTACAGAAAAGGAAATAAATCTTCTGCCAGATTAGTTCCCTGAACTGGTGTAACAGGCAGGAAACTGAAGACAGGATCAGAACAACTGTTCCCATCAGGAGTAGCTCCCAGACTGGCTCAGTGAGATATGCAGACTGCACATTAAGGATAACACAACACCAAGCAGACATGATGTAGCTTCAACACCTTTGCAGAAAGCTTACTGTGTGCAAGTAAAAAATAATGGATAATGTTATTATCCTCTTTGATATCCATGGCTTGATGCTGCTCAAGACCTTTATGATGTGCTCAATGTGACCTTTAAAAACAAAACAAAACAAGACCTTTAAAAACAAAACAAAACAACTCCATAAACCAAAACAAACATAACATCCCAAAAATCAAACTACCAAAAGAATACTTCAGAATTACAGAGAAAAAATTTGAAAGTGCCTGCTGGATACCTCTAATCTCCTGCTCAAAGCATGACTAACATAGAAGCTAGAACAGCTTTCTGTGGAATGTCTTGTTAAATTTACGTTACACTAACCAGAGTCTTTTCTGGGGAGAAAAACACCCTCAGTGCCTCCTTGCATGCCTTGTTCCACTCCTGAGGTCATAGAATCATTAAGGTTGGAAGAGACCTCTAAGATCATCAAGTCCAATCATCTACCACCTGCTGGTCTATCTCCAGTTTGTCAGTATCTCTGGGGAGCTCTAAACCAGACACAGTACTTAAATGCCATTTCTCAAGGGGAATAATCACATATGTTACCTTCCACAGAGCCAGTTGATTCATCACAGAAGCCAACAAGGTTGGTCAGGCACAATTTCCATGACTGCTTTGCCTTTTGAGACCTTTTATATTCTCATAAAACTAAGCTACAAAAGTGCTAACTATTTTAAATGCTTGCAATTCAATAAATAACATCTATATTAATTTGAGATAAACATAAGGGTTTTTCTACAAAGTATTTTAAGATACATTCACAACATTCTTGTCAGTTTCTCTTATGAGCAAATACCAAATTGTTTAAAACAAACCTGGAAAGATACAGACTGGACTGTCATTGCATCAGGTTTTCTCATGTTTCCAATTGATAATCAATGTGAGATTCTTCTGCTCAGAGAAGTACTGGCTATATCTTTTTAAGATTTACATAAATCAGCTGCTGGCTCTGTAACTAACTCTTCTACTTATAAGTTATGTTGTGTGTCAATTCTCCTTTTTCATTATTTTATTCCACTATTTACATATTCTGCACATAAGAAGCAGTCAGGTGAATAAGTATTGTGTGAAATGGAGAATGCCACCAGCACAGCTTGTAGGCAAACCACTCAAAACTGTTAAGAAATTACCCTTGAAACAGCATATGGCACAATGTGGGAAATCTATCCCTGTACGAAGTATGAATCCTGGTTGTGGTTATGAAATTGCTGTATCATTAAATACCTCAGAGGATGTGAAATCAACCATATGTTGTCAGGGATGAGTCATATGTGTCTCAGACATGGGACTGTGGAAAATATCCCACCCTAGAAGCTCCCAGTCAAGAGGGAAAATAAAAGGACAATGGAGCGCCTGAGCCAGACAGCAATCAATTCGCCCAAACTCTTCCGGCAAGCCAGGGTTTGGAGCTATGGAATTTCCCAAAAAACTGAAAGGAAGATCAAATGTTACAACTGGACCTCAAAAGCTAAAGCATTTGGGAAAAGCCATGTCTCACAGAAACAGAAAACTTGTGCGTGGAGAAGGAACAGTGAGGCATGCTTTGCTAACTGTGGGCCAGCCAAGTGAGAAGGAAACTGGCTTTGGAATGCTGACACAGACAGGCATGCAACATCATTTAGAAAAGTTATGTATAGACATGGATGACGTGGAGCCCACAGACTATGCCCAAAACAACATTCAAAACCAAGGGAAGTATACACACTATATTTTGTGTTTTTTTATCTGCATGATATGTAGTGTCAGTTAAAGAATCATAGATTTTTATGGAATTTTTACATCTACGCTTGTCTACTTCCACTATTACATGCTTCTGAGAGGTGAACGATAAACTCTGAGTGAGTAAAATGGGGGCTAAAGGAAAAGATGTGTTTCATCTGTCAAAGAACCTAGGAGCACAGCTGTCAGTACTGATCCTTGGTGTGGGGGCACCATGTGCAATTAGCCACTAAAGTCTCACATATACCAAGGAATAGAAGAGAAATAATCCTGACTGGAAACTGAACCAGAGAGAAACTTGCTTCTGACTCTTATTAAACAAAGTTTAAAGGTATATGGGCTTAAGAATCTAGAATGGAAACAAAGCAATTTAGCCCCGTTTCCAGCTGATGGGACATTACCAAGCCTTTGAGAAGCCTGTGTTTCTTTTCACTATTGCATGAGTCAAAAATTGCTGGTCAGTTGTCCAAGTTTCACTTTCAATAAAAATTACAATAGTTATGAAGGTAGTAGGAAATACTCCATGCAGTTATACTTAAAAGTGACTCTTCACTACTTTAATGCTGTTCTTTAAGTAAATTCAACAAAATTTGAACTATTTGTTTACCTTGCTATTCTTCCTATGTTCTTAGCTAAACACAAAAGGAAGATGTCCTGCTTGAGATAAGTATTTGTTCCTAATGAAGATGCATATTCTTCAACATATTGTAAAATGACACCCAAGCTACTAAACTAGAATTTCAAACCCTTTGTAGATATACCAAAAATAAGGACAATGCTCAGAAAAGTTTTCTTAACATTATAGTTAACTGATTCTGTCCTTGACTTCTCTATTCATAAGAATCATTTGACTGCAACTTTTCAGGCTAATCATTTGCATTTTTAGTATTTTCAACTTCTCTTCATTTTTCGGCATTTCTAATATGTTCTTAGGACAAAAGTATGAGGGTGCATTGTCATTGTCTTCTTGTTTTCTGGGTGGAGAACCACAAGCAGAAACTTTGGAAATCGCACATTAGCACAACACTCAAGTTAAACTGTGTCCAAATAGCTTTGACTGCCATGCACTTCAAAGCACTGGCAAGCCATCATGCACTATTCTTCCAAGCGTTGCTTGATTTCCTTAGTGGTGAATCATGACCATAAAAGAAGCTGTGTGAATGTTAGGGTTTGGAGGTTTTTTCTCCACACAGGAAACAATAAAACATTAATAAAAAATATGGTCTAAAGAACCGCTCCTCAGTGAGACCTAAGTGGCCAATTTTTTTCCACCTGGGACATCCAGTCAAAACATTTGTTATTAGAAACCTTACTGTGATTCACATGCTAAAATTTCAGGTACAAATTTAACTCACTCCTAACTCTCTGACAAATCCTGACAAATAAGAGAAACCCTTTATGTCACCGAATCCAACAAAGTGTGGTGTACCTCACTGCCGAGCATTCTATCTTCTCTTGGGCTTATTACTTAGAAAATATTTAAAGTATGGCGAAGTCCTTGTCACTTAGCTCACAGAAAATCCAACATTTTGTAAAGTCAGACAGCAAAGCTAATGAAGGAAGTATTAACATATACATTTGCATCACTGCGAATTCTGATACAGAAATGATGAAATCTTTGTCTTTTCTTTTGAAAGGCATTTGAAGGACAGCCATGAGATTCATACTAAATTAGAAGATCTGCAAGTCCTCAAACAAAATTACTCATCTGTCCAAACTTTTAAAAGCAAACCATTCTTTAAACTGTATGGAAAAAAAAGACAACTGCTTGCAAAATCCTTGTTTTGTACAATACTTCTTCAGAAATATTTCCTCTGCAGCGTTTCAGTTATTTGCTTACAGATAGAAAATAATTTTTTATTCCAACTATATAAAGGAATGTACTGATTTTAGTGTAGATAGAGATGCTCTATCAAAAGCCAACATCAAACCCCTTCCTTAAAAGAAAAAAATTACTTAAAGCACATATCCATTCAATTGTAGCAAAGTAGCCTGATCTTACTAGTGCTCCCAATAGCAAAAGATGCAAGATTATTTTTTTTCTTTATGAATATCTACTTGAGAATACATTTGAATTTGAGGCTTGACTCTCAAGGGAGATACATGAGGAAAACCAAAACTGACTGAATTATGAAGTTCAGATCTCTTTTGGAAATCTGTACTTATTTAGAAAAAACCCCTTCACTTCTGAATGGCAAAGTCAACATCTGAGATCTTTCACTGAATTACCACTTTTGTACACCAAAAGCACACAGCAAACTTTCAAAACAACTGTCTTAAAGGACAGAGAGTCAAAGTCAGGTATGAATTTAAGATTTTTGTGCGCTATTAGGTAGTATCTTCTTTGTTCAGTCTATTCAGTAATTCAACAAAAGGATGATTCATCTAAAGGCTAAACCGAAGTTTGTAACAAAAAATCCCAAAACTTTCCTTTGAAGTATTTCTACTTCTTAGTATTTTAATTAGCAAGAATTTGCGAAGGACATTCAAGCTTCCCTATTCCAACCACAAACTCTGTAATATCAAGTCTCATATTGCAATGGTAAAAACCACCACCAGCAATTTAATGAGATGCATGGAATCTTGTTCAATGTTGTGAACATCTACTGACAAATAGGCTAGCAAAAAAGGTATTAAAATAAAAAAACTAAATAAACCCCAAAATGAAAAAAAGAAAAGTAGTTTTTACTCAAGTTATGCTAATGATGAAAATGATGAAGATTACTCAGCTTTTACTTATTTTGTTAAAAACACTGTAACATAGGGATGGAACCCTCAGAGTTTCTATTACCTTTTTTTTTTTTTGGCAAATGTAACAAACCATTTGTTTTAAATAAAAAACTTTCCCTTCTCTTTCAATGTCTTAAAAAAAAATCTCTGTTACAATACAAATCATGAAAAACAAATTAATTTAATTTGATATAACAGATTATTTAATAAGATTGTATACTGCTGTATGTCCTGCGTGTCATCTTTTCACAGTAATGGTATGTCCTTACTAAATTTTAGACAATGCATTACAAAAACAAGCTAAGATTAAAGTGTTGATCCTTCTTAGCAATGGAATCCTATCAAGATATAATTATGTTGAGTAGCTAGTAAATAAACAATGCTGGATAACACACATTTGTTCTAAGTAAGTGTTTCTGAAAAAGAAACAAATCAACCTGTGTCCTGAAACAATTTACACAAATTATAGCAACAAATGAGTTGGTTTAAAAATTTAGATAATCTAAAGTTTATTTGCAGGAATTAAATTTCTTAGATCAGTACCTTTGTAATCTGTTGACATAATTGTAAATTATCACTTATCTAAGCTTCGTGGAATTACAGTTATTTAAAAGTACTGTTTAATTTTCAGAAATAAGAATGTTAGGTAGATGAAAGCTGAATTGGTTAACAGTTTTCTTATCTGGGGAAATGCCTTTTATAAAGTGGCCTTGCAAAAGTAACTGTAACGTCAGTAATATAAATGTGGGTACATTTAGCTTTCTTTAGTCTCACTGCTCACACACCAGTAATTCCTTCCAATGAACTCATCTGCTTTCAGGCTGCCAATGCTGTGATCTGCAGGTGTGAAGCCACTGCTGGTTATGCCACCACCTTATCTACTCTTCCTGCACACTGGGACTCAGCCATCCTTCCTGCAGTGCTGTGGGCAAGCTCATGCCACAACTGCAGCTAACCCAGGGGGTTAAGAACCTCACATTTATTCTGAAATAACTGGGCAGCTATCTAAACTGTTCCATTACTTCTTCCAGCTACTCTCGATCCACTGATTCTGCATCTTGACTCAGTAGAGATCACATTGACTTCTGTCAGAACTGAAAATATTTCTTTATTCTATAAGGATCCAATATCATCACTGTCAAGCTCTGAAAATATTGGGGAAATTTAGCTGATGGAGGCATAAAAGAATGAGACAAGTTGTGAAAGCCAAGTGAAAATATTTTCACTTGTAAGAAGTAAGAAGCTTTTCTGTTTGGAAAAAAAACCATTAGGAAAAGAATTAAACAGTAAAACAGGAATGCTAGAGTATGTGTGTTGATGCATTTCATAAACATATCTCATTCTCCTGTGCCGCAAATCAAGTCTTGTTGACTCACACTCGTTTCAGAGGTTGGTTTTGTTTTGTTTTAAAGTGAAGGCAACAATTATGGTGTCGCTTTTGTTTCTGAAGCATGTCTACAGTGGTTTTTTTAACTGACATGCTTTCCTACCCCAAGAGGCCCCAGGGTTAGACAAAATTGAAAAGCTTATTGTTTTACATTTTTCAATTATATAAAGTAGTTCAAAACTGTACCTTACTGTACAGATGGGACAACTGTCTGTTTTCAGTGGACAAAGCTTTATATGAATTTCACTTTCATGGAAACCCTCTAATCCCATTCTAATTTTTAGGAGAACATTAAGCAAACCTTCAATTAGAATGCTTAGTCAATATTGATAATAATATGAATACAGATGCTGCTTTGAAGATTTTAGCACCTGAATTACCCTACTCTCTTGTTATTCTTAATAGCTGATAATACGTTATCACTCATCAGATAGTAAAAAGCTTAGGCATGGAGAAGCAGTTACAAGCCCAAGTAAGACCTAAATTCTAGCAAAGATACATTCTTATTCCCTCTTTTTGCTGAGAAGGTGACACAGTTCAAGAGACATTAGATTGTCCCAGATATGTACCATGTTTGAAAAGACAGAACTGAAAAATGGTACGACATCCACCGTAGGGTAACAATTCCTGTTGTACCCAGCCAGGGCTTACCGTTTGACCTAAAAATGCTGCTGTACACCATCAACCTTCAACTACAACTCACAGATAAGCATGCATTTGGTTCCCTGGAGATAATCATTATCTGATGACTTCAAATTATTATTCTGCAAAAATAGCAGGAAATACATTGTCTGAAGTATCAGTTACATATATGAAAATACTGTAATTCAGGGGTTTTTCTGGATGGACAAAAAGATTTAGTGTATTTGGATACTGAAGTTCAAAACTCTGCCTATCCCTTTAATCATCTGACATTTGCAGGAACTTAAAAGTTATCAAAAAAAGTTCCCTGTGTGTCTAGACATTTTTCAAAAGAACTCAAGCTGAACATCTATGGATCAAAGGCAAATAAATAAATTTCCAAGCTTTATTACACATACTCTTTCCAGAAGTGAGAGAATGGTGTCTCAAAGATGTAAGATCAGCAATAGGGATGAATTTTTGATTGATCTTTCCCTGCTCCTTGCCAACATATGGTGTTTAGGCAGAGTATGAGTCATAGAGAGCTGAGAACAACCATGCTGATCAGCTTTGACCAGTACAGAAAGACAGCTGACATAGGTCTCATTTGGGAAATATTAAGCTTTTATTCTGAATTAGCTACAGCTAATGATAGCTTTCAAGAGAATTTTCATAGTGACTAACATAATGATAGTATCTCCATTGATCTCTGTGGAACTATGAGTAATTACCAAATGGTAATTTTTGTGGAGAAAGATAGACAGTAAGAGGAAAAAAAAAAAAAGAAGAAAAACATTTAAATAAATAGACCATATAGAGACCATATATATATAATCCACTGATGTAATTGTCAGTCTTATTCTAAACCCTGGTTTCATTGAATAATATTCAAAGTAAGCATTAACCTAATAAACAGCCTTCAGTAGAGTTTTACAGCTTCAGCTCATGTTTAGATTAATGATATTGAAATATAAAGGTCATAAAAATGTGAAAGTAAAGCTGTAACATTTCAAATAAAAGATTTCCTATTTCCAGTGGACATGTACCTATATGAAATGTGTTTGCTTTTGACAGGAGCTGATGAGAGCCAAAAGGATTCAGCATTAATTTACAATTGTTTCAAACATACATAATACAGAATATTATGCCAAAATCAGATGAGAACAGAAAAGCTCCTTAGAAAATACAGCTATGCTCAACAATTTCCATTAAGTTGGTTTCTGGCACCAGAAAGATTCCTATGACCCAATTTCCACCTGCTTTTTGGCTTTATATACCATCCAAAGTAAAGTACCAAATAGGAAACTGCTATGCAAAAGGTAACAAAACATGAGCTTTTTAACAGTTTTCTGTGTGTATGACATTATTTCTCCACTTAACTTATGAAAACAAAAATAATTACAGGCTAGGAATGTGTTGGATAGTCTGTACATTACAGTTCTTTAAGGAACTTTGAGTTAGGAGACAAACTGATTCTTCTCCTCACAGTTTATCGCAACAAACAAATAATCACAAAAATGTATTAGTTAATGTATAAATCCAAGACTTATATATCCTTGCTTGGGAGTTTCACATAATTAGGTGTAACAGGTAATGTAGACACAAATACTACATTCAAAGTCCTAGAACATTTTGCAAACAGATGGTTTCCTAATGGCTTGGTTTACTGAAATACAATTTTGCTTAAGCTTGTCAGGGGAAGATTGTTTAACTGAAATCTTATTTAATCATTTCTAATTGTATATGTGCAAAATAGTTGAGGCTAACACCTGGTAAATGAGTAAATTTCATGTTGCTAATGTGACACAATATTGGCAAGCGTACCAACAGCGAAGTTGTAACATTTCAAACAAAACATTTCCCCAGAAATTAAAACTGCTGTCTTAAAAATTCTGGGGAGAAACATGCCGGTGACTCTCCCTTGTGTACAGCTTTTCAAAAAGCTTTACTGGGAATCAATTGTTATTCAAGTTTTTCACACTATCTCAGAAAGTACCAAACTTTCCAGACACTCATATTTCTCACTAACATACTAGAGATGCAGAAATACTACTTCCAAGTCACAAACTGATTAAATTCAGAGATAGAATTAAAATCCTTGAACGTGCAATGCCACAGACTCAAGCACCACAACTACCATCTCTGATTAATACCTGTTTGAGCACTTTGGGTAAGATTCCTCTCAAATAAATTGTCAGTTAAAAGGTAATATCAGTTTGCTCTAACCATTGCTTTTGCTCTGCAGCTCATGGGAAAAGAGCTGAGCAGCTCTTGAAGACTATTGGTTCTCATCAGACAAAAGCTGTTAGTGCGAGCTGAACCAACCTCCAGAAGGGTTTGTACCTATTGAAGCTGACATGTAGCTTCAAGTAGATTAAATTAATCCTTCTCATATACTTGGAATATGAGTACTTCAGTCTTTTATTTAGGACTAGATGTTAAAGTACTTCTCATCCTTAGAAACATCAGACAAATTAATGCAGAAAGAAAATGTTTAGCAACTTATTTTGCCAATACAGAATTTTGGGAGAAATATTAAGTTTGCCCATCACTAAGTTTATCCATTCATGCCTAACACCTACTGCAATGGCTCCTGGGTAGCTGAGGGAGCAATCATTAATTTTGTAACTTCCCTTTCATTGACATAAATAATAGATGTTACTTCTGCCTTCTGGACAAGGGAAATTATGTGAAAACTAACAATTGTTCACCTTTTAAATTGAGATCACTGTGTACTATCTACAAGCTTTTGAACAGAAGCTTTAATTACTTTATTTGTTTGTAGAGGTGATTTTCTGTTGCAGCAAAGACTGCAATTTGTAAAAAAAACAAACCACCAGTTGGAAGTCAGAAAATTACAAATGCTAAAGTTAATCTGCACAAAAATCCCTTTCTAACCATACACATTCAACATTTACATCACAGCAAAATACTTCTTAAGTTTACACTGTAAATTAAAAAAAAAGTATAAGTGACATATGTATGTTCAATTTGGCTAAATTAATTACTTTGGACCAAATTAAGGTTAAGTAATGACTTGCTTGAGATGCTTCTATTACAGAGTCAAATACTGCACTTTGCAGGCAATGCATATAATACATGAGGAATTGCACCCCAAGCAAATAAAATTTTATTTTCAGAGTTAGCTACCTTCCTTCCTGAGCCCAAGAGACTTTTCCTCTAGGCTCAAATAACTCTCTGTCCCTGCATAAATCATGTATTTTATGAGTTTCTATATTTTCAAACCACCTTTATAAGCCTTCTCCTGGAGATATTTGGCTCACTAACAATATTCTTAGTTGGCAGAATGTACATGACCTTTAAAATAAAAAATCCTTACTTTTACTTAGAAGTCCTAATAAGTCCAAACAAAGCACAAGAAAAAATATTTCACTGGAATAACATAGGACAAAGAGTTTTTGTTGAAACTAAAAAAAAAAAATTAAAAAAAAAACCTTGAAAGTGAAATTAATGTGGAAATTTTCATTAAAAAAATCCCCAAACTACAAGAATACAAAGAGAGCCTAAAATGGAAGTTGAAATTAAAAAAAAAAAAAAAATTAAAAAATGAGTGTAAATTAAGATTGTTGCAAGGAGGTAAATTTACTCAGGAGAGTTCAAGGGAAAAAAACTCTACCATTCAACCAAAAAACCCCTCAAACAAACAAACCTCAGAAATTCAACTAACTCTTATTTTTAATGTAATCAGAGCAATACAATTAAGTGGACTGGACCCTAGAGTCTTGTTCTATTTGTTATGGAAGACTGAATGCATTAGGTATGAACTGAAAGAAATGAGTATGTCTAACACTGACCACATTAAACAGGATGAAGCTTCCTCTTTGTGCTTACATGATGCTTTAAACTGTATCAGGAAAATATTTGAAGAGAACTGTAGCAGATACTAAATGTCACTGGAAAGTATTTTTGTGTATTTATTCCAAGGAATAAAAAAGTAATGCCTTATCCTACAAATACCAAGATGAAAAGGGTATGTTGTCCCACAGACCTCTATTTCTACACAAATACACAGTATTAACCAAGAAAACTTGGACTATGACTCTGAAGAACAGCCATTCTAATTGTTCTTTTATTTCATTTCCCCCATCACTTCCCAGCAGCTTCTCTGTAGCAGTGTAACCACACAGGTTACATTTACAGTGACTATTTATCTGCTTGACCTTACACATGCTTTCATTACTCACTCTAGTGAAGATGTTTCAAAAAGTAAGAATTTTTTTTTTCTGCTTGTGACACCTTCCCAGAATGAATTTCTATCTGAAATCCCTTACACAGACATTAACTAACTTCCACATGCACAAGGACTTAGTACACATTGTTCAAACTAACATTTTCACTGAATGAACATACGTTTCTAGCTTCATGCTCTTTGTTGGGAGTTTACAATACCAGGAAAAGCTGCATTAGAGGTCGTTTCAGGACAAGAAAAGAGGGAAAAAATAATTCCATAAACTAAGACTCTGTAACATAACACCATCCCTATACGTTTATTTAGAACACAGAATAATACAATTTATTTATAACACTGGGGAGACAAAGGAGAGGGAAAGGACCAAGACAGTAAAACGTGGTATTTCACAGTGAAGACAGATCCTGGAAAGGCTTCAGAAAGACCAATGAGGCAAAATATCTTTAAGTATGTATGGTCCTAGCTTCCAAATGAAATTGAAAAAAGTGTTATACCCAATTTTGTCAAATTCTTATTATTATATAGCCAAACAACTTCCTGCGCATTGCTTTTTGTGGAGAAAGTTCTCGACATCCTGAGTGAATAGTCATTAAATTAATTTAAGTAATAATTCCTTCCATAGGTAATAATGGCTTACACTGTAAAAATACAATATACTCTTGGGTCTTAACTGAATTCAGTCTCAGAGTACTAATACCAGGTATATAATTATTACCTCCATATTACAGATGGAGGAACTAGAGACCCAGATGGGTTAAAATGAGTTGCCCAATGTCATACTAAAAACTGGTGGCTAAGATGGCAGTGAAAAAAAATATCATATTATCCAGTGCTGTTCTACCAGGGGAAAAAAAAAATTATCTGTCTTATAAATAACAGAGCAGCTCAGAAGTGTTTCTCTACTTTGCCAACATTGTGGATAAATGTTGGCAGTGTAAATGTGTGGAATTTGGCATAGAGCCTCTTTCCTTACAATGTGTCATTCATCCTCATTTTTAGGATTTCAGTGGCTGTTCCTTTTAGATGGCTATTAAAGGGAAGAAAAATGGAACAAAACAAAACAATAGAATATACTTATATAACACTAATGAACAGAGAAGTTAAGCAGAACATTGTCTTCTAGCTTTGTAGCAGGAAACCAGCTCTACGATATTAATTGGATTAAGTGCTGGAGTCAGTCCACTACTGGGGTTTATTTTGTTGGGAAAATGTGATGTGTTCTGTGATATGAATTTATGTTAAACTGAAAGAAGTACCAGTAAAATTGCCAAAGCAATTACTCCATACAGAGCTAGCAAAAATAGGAAATACTGTACTGTTTCCTCTCATAACACCATAAATCTTCACAGATTCAATAAAGAACTATCCTCAACTACAAACTTCAGCAAAATATAATATTACATTTACAAAACACTTCTAAACTATATAGATTTGAGTGGCTGAGATTCACTCGATGCACTGTCCAACCGTACATAAATCAATGTCTTGAGATATATACCAGAAGTTGTATTAAGCATAAGTTAAAATCAGAAGAAGTTTATCTGTCAGGAAGAAAGAATGTCCTAACTGTCTAAAATCCACAAAAATTAAGTCCAAACCAAAGAAAAATATTAGTTTAACTTAAACAAGCCTTGTTACAGCAGCATGAGCACAAAAATGCAAACTTTTCAGGTAGGGGGTTTTACCCAGCTCATGGCTAAATATAGGCACCCCAGAAAAAATAATCTTGAATTCTGAGATTGATTTTTTTTTTTAAAATACAAAATAAATCCTTAAAATATCTTACCACTATAGGAAAAAAAAAAATCCGTGTTTAAAGCCACTGTTATCCGCACTGATTAAACCACTAGATCTTAATATATATTATCTACAGGCTATATGCATTTTTAGAAGATATTTAACAAAGTCTCCCAGCCATAGGTATTTATATATAATTCCACTAATCAAAGAAGATTTTTTTCTTTTTCAAATGACATTGTTTTGCAAGAATTAAAAGCACTGTGGAGGCAGGTAGGGAATCCCTTAAATTTTTTCTTAATCCTCACTAACTTTGAAACTACATTTGTGAACTGCTCAGTATAAGTTGTATACTGCTGTATATCTGCTGTGCTCCACACGTGTAGAAATATAGATGAACTAAAGGAGAAGAAAATGTCATTATTCATATTTGTTACAAAATCTGATGTAAGGGCACATAAAAAACAGACCAAACTGTTTGCTGATTCCCACCAATCATATATTTCAGTGTTAAAACTCAGATAAGATCCCACCGTGGTGTACAGACAAATCACTCTGAAGAATCACTACAGTTTCACACAAATGATTTCTAGCAGCTTTTCAGCTTCCAGGTTTAGGATTCTGTAGAATATAATATTCAGCAGTGTGTACTGAATGAGAATTGGGCATTGTAGAAGGGAATTTCTGCAGCTGCTTAAACTCTGAAGCTTGCATTTGTAGTTCCCAGTCAAGGCAGCACGAAAAGTCTTTCAGAGCATGAAAAGTGCAAGGCAGTTGCAGACACATGAGTGAGCTGGATCCAGAGAAGTGCATGAACTGGCATGTCTGACTATGATTAAGTGCCAAGCAGTTTTACAGTGATTTAAACAGGGCTCAAACTTAAGGAAATGAAGGAGTGAAAGACTTTTGAATGTGGCATACTATTATTTAATCACTAAGCCCTTACCTTCTTCTAATGAAATATAAGTAAAGCACCCAGGATTTTCAAATCAGCTATGTAAATTCTCCAGTTATTCTTCTGTTTGGATATTTGGAGTTTTGTAAGAGTTGTTAAGTTCCTGCTTTGGTTTTATGATTAAGTAAATATTGTGCATCTATGATTATGGATGCTTTAACTTATTTATATTACCCATTTTTTCCATTCCACTTTCCAGTACTAATTTCAGTTACCTAAAAGCCAGCCAGAGCATGCTAAAATGGATCCACCCATCCAGAGGGATCAGTGGCATAGTTTAGATTTTCTCTTAGGATTATTCACTCATACTTTTATTCCACAGAAAGAAGTCTAGAATATGGCAGCACTCTTTGTCAGTCTGTTATCTACAACAGTAACTCTGCTGATTGCACTACAAGTTTTGAAAATTCAGTGAGATTTATTTTTTCCTTTATTTTGAAAGTGGAGAGATCTTAGTAAAGCTCTTCTGTGGAATAAACATCTATATCTGTCACATTCTGAATATACAGAGCAAGAGTAGCAATGGAGGAAAAAAAAAAGTGAGAGTCCTAGAAATTTTCTCATCTACTAAAAGTCCCTGTATTTACATGTCACTACAGTAAACATTTTTACATCTGCTTTTTCTAGGTTAGAAGATATTAAACTTGGAAAGCAATTCACTTCTCAGATGAAACTTGAAAATCTTTTTACCGTTTTGCCAGGCACAAGTCTAAATCTATCTGAAATGCAAATACAATAAAAATGTAAAAAATAAAATAAAAAAAAAATAAAAAAAAAACAAATTTCCTGAACATGAGTTAGCTACCACTTGGGTACTTGGGTTACTTAGAATACTAGGCGACTGTCAGCTTCCTGCTATTTTTTCCCTGCAAGTTTTTACAGTTGGACTGCTAGCAAATATACTTCAGTCAGATTTATAGGCCAAAAAGATCATTTACTCTGTTCTGTTTCCCACAGTACCGAGATGCCAATGCTTGGCCTTATTCTTCCTTTTCCTGTCATATATCCATTTGACTGCAGTCATCAAATACATTTAGAACTAGGTAACACAGTTTTATGTTTTATTTATTGCAAGATTGTGCCTTGCAATACAATCAAGACCTCCAAAAAAAACCAACAAACCAACCCCAAAACCTAGAATGGAATAGAAATTGAATATTGTGTTCAAAGAAGACTGCTAAGACAAACATATCTTCATGTAGTGACACTTCTGTCTCCAAAATCTGGCAGTGTCCTCGATAATTATCTTTGAAAAATAAACTGAAAAATTAAGCAGAAAACTGAAAAATTAAGCAAAAAACTGAAAAACTTGCAGAATCTTCCAGCTGTCTCAAAGAAATATACAGATAGTAAACCTAGCAGGAATGCTTGATAAGAAAATATTGCTCACTTTTACAAACTTAATGAAGTGAGGCACCCAGGTTCTTATTAAGAACATGCACAGAATCAAAGAAAGGAATTCGTATAATACAAAACCATTTTATTCTTCCATCTTTCAATGGCTATTTGACTATATGTCTGCACATTTATTGTTAGCATTAAAAAAAGGTAGATACTTCGCAAAGTTTTGTGATACAAATACCACACTATTGGCATTCTGTTAAGAAGAGCTATGGGAACTAAATGGTAACCATAGAGCTTCTTAGACTTTTGCATGTATGTAAGCAGTTACAGTACATGTGAGTGACTATGTCTTAGCTGCAGAACATCTATATCCTGCAGCCCAGCTGAGTACTCAACACTTAGAGGCAGTATTAATACAGCTGCATGTTAAACAACAAAACGTGAGACCACTTTTCTCCTTTATTTTCTCAATATATCGTCACATTTAACTCTCCACCAGTCATTTGCTTGTCAAAGGGCATCACTGAACACTGCCTACACAAAGTTTCATATTTGCACAAGCCTTTTCACTTCTATTTAAGAAATAATATATGTCCAGGGATACTCAAAATTCTAACAAATAATTAATCTCTCATCTTTACTGATGTCCTCTGTTCATTTTCCTTCAGTGTGTTTTAGGATTTTTTAGGTTTTGCTTTAGTGCTTAGGCCTCCAAGGAAAACAACTTCCAGTTTTCCCTAGCTTTTATAACATTTGACAGTGTACTGCCTCTTCAGGCTGTTATATGAGCAGTCTGCCAGTGCCTCCAGCCCTGGCTTGCAGGAGCCCCTTTGCATTGGTGACAGCATGGCTGAACAGCCACACATTGGTTCCACAATCCTGTATTAAATAGTCACTATGCCAGATTATTAATTTTATGTTTCACTTAATGTAAACATTTTGCATATGAAAGTGGAGTGCTCTATCCATTAATACACTGAAATTACACAGATTGCCTGAGTCATAAAACAGCCTGTGAGAAGAAAAGAGAATGCAATTTCAAAACAGTGACAATCCAGTTCTTGCAGAGAGGGAAACAAGCCAAAACCTATTTGCCAAAGAGAGTAATGGAATTTGAAATATTGATTACTGTTCAAAAAATCTACCTTAGATTGTATACCCACACTTGAAATTGTGCTCAGTGTTCAAATCACAGGAATATTTTTATCCCAATAATTTTTTCCTAAATTATTAAGGAAGTATATACACAAGTAAAACTGTATGTAGTGTAAATGCTAAAAATTTTTCAGAGTTCTAAGATCGAGTACAGCTACATTTGTGTGTCTGTGTTTTTCAGGAGAGTATTCGAGGAACAAAAATGTGTTTAATTTCTTTAATATGACTGAGCATTTTAGCAAATAGAAACGGATGAGAATATGTTAGCCATAGCTCAATTTGGTGCATATTAACTTCAATTGCTGAAGCATGCATGGGAAGGAAAGCAGGGAACTACCTTCAGTTAAACTGAAATTCACAGCATATCACAACTGTCTCATCTGAACTCCTGTCGAAGCAAAACACAGAACTTTCCAAACTCCTTATGTAAACTGAGAAAACATCAACACTAGATTGAAAAGCATATTCTGATAGAAAAACTTTTCTTTCACTAAAATATACTGGCCTGAGTACATGTTTTGGCAAGACAGAGTAAGGAAATCTGCTTTTTAAGACACTGGAAGATGTGTATAAAAGCTTCTAGCTCTTGCTCATAACACACATACTCCAAGATTATGAATCATATACACAAAAAGAATCCAGACAAGTTCTCTTCTAAAAACACAGACTTGAGTTGGTGCATTCATCAAGTCTTTGAAAATTGTCAGACTGTAACTGGGAATCCTCTCATAACACTGCATCATTTTTTCACCATGCAAAATAATGCACCTTCCTCATAAAAGTGCTACTTTCTAAATAAAAGGGTAACCGTGTATATACACGAACTAAGCATGTTCAGTCTTCCTTTAACATTCTAAGTTCAAAATCAAATTTGAAAAAGACAAAATATATTCGAGGTAAAAGTCAAAATAGATACACATGCACATGCAGATAACACACACATTATTGACAGAAAACTATTCACAAGGTCCTTAGAATCAAATAAACTAGTTGTTTTTACCACAGTAACAGTGCTAAGGTTTTTTTGAGTCTTATATAAGGAACTGGCAACTCCAAAGACTGAATTTGAAGTAATCACCTTTAACACAATTGTATTTTCAGTCTTCTGATGGGTTGTAAAGAAATCAGAAACTAGGATACAACTGGCTTGACACAGCCACAATCTCCAGATTTTCACATTCAACTGCATGCTAATACATCGCCTTTCACGCGATATAGAGTCACCCTGGTAACAAACCAGAAAACACTTTGCAAGAACTTGCAGCCTATAGACTGCTCATGCCCAAATGCTGCTCATGCCCAAATGCTGCTCATGCCCAAATTCAACCATTTTTAAGAAATTAATCCAAGGGCAGGGAAACCTAACTTTTCGCAGTTTGTCTGAATGCTTTCTATACTGCATTTATGAATAGATGCATTCCATATGAGTTCATCTTGAGCCGGGATTGACCTGTGATATGCTACAATGTCTCATGGAAGCATATGGCTGCCAATAATGACTCTGCTGAAAAATAAAGTAAAATATAAGCAAGCTTCATCCATACCTATTAAAGCAGAAAGACTACCTTAATTATTAGTATATTGACCCTATAAATCCCAGTCTAACCCACCATCTGCTGCTCTTCATCCAATGAAAGTGTGGGAGTATTTCTGTAAAGCATAGCAAATGTTAATTTAGTTTAAGTTTAAAGCTACAACAGTACAACACATACAAATAAGTGTTTATTCATTTACTAAATGTACTGTGGAGCAACTTGAGGAATCTTCTTCAATTTACACGTGGTCAGCTGACAATAGACTAAACACTTCAGAAGCCAATAACTTTTAATTACCACTTTTCTTGTGTATGCTCTGAAGCTCAGTTGCAAAGGACATTTTTGACTGCATGACATCTACCATGAATTAGAAAACACATCCAGGGCATTTCCTGGGCACCATAACAGAACTCAAAGATTTAAAGAAAAAATGGAGTTATAATGCTTATTTTTTTTCCCAGAACCACAAGAAGTTTTAGCTTCCTATCTCTCCCTTGGTTTATCCATTGGATGGATAGCTAAATTTAGTCCTCTATCCAAATCATCTGAAGCTTTTAGTTTTTTGCTCCAAACCATAAGCTCAAAACTGAGACTAAGAATAGGCTGGTGCACCCTCAACAACTTTAATTTTATTTGGGATTGTTTATTCTCCCTTATGAGTCTCTGTTCTCTCTTACCTGCCTCCATTCAACTGTATGCTACAGGGACACTCAGTGCCCTTCCCTTTTACCCTACTTTGCAGAATCACCTTTTTCTCCATATTTCTTGTATGCCAGCAACTTCCTATATCCTGTGCTGCCAATCCTGTGCATTGATTCAACTTAATACTTCTCACCCATAAAGGCTTGAAATGGATTTGAAAATTACTTCAAAAAGTTTTAACTTTTCTGATGAAACACTCAATGAAATGAAGTGCTTAATCACCACTGATAAATTATCATTGTCAAGCTTAAGTTTCAGGTCAAATGAACACATTCTTACTCCTCTGAAGAGACAGGATTTTAGCCCACCTACCTTATTTGCCTGCAGAGCCAGACTTACTCTATGTTTCTCCACACCATTTCTTCAGAATGTCTCATGTTCAGGTCTGCAATCCCACATTTTCATCTTTTCTCCTCAAAAGTACTCACAATTTTTCCCCATTTTCTTCAACCCCCTACTTCCAGATGCTTCTAACATCCTCCATAGGGTGTCCCAGGCAGCCTCAACTCCCTTCTCCTCACAGCCAGCGCTGAGGAACAGGCCACTGCTAACCTCCCAAGCAAGGACAATCTTCCACTCAACACCCAGTTACAGTAAAGCCTCTAGCCATTTGCTGAAGAAAATCTTCCACTTCTATACTAATATCACCGTAACCGTGGCTGGTTCATACAATTGGAAAGCTGAGGGAAAAGCCTTTAAGGTGGCCGCAGGCCCTGGCTCCTCGCGGCCTCACCTCACACCAGACCGGCCCACAGAGGCGGGAGCCGCGCCGTCCGGGCCCCGAGGGGAGCGGGCCCGCCGCACTGTCCCCTCCTGCCTGGCCCCGAGGGGAACAGGAAGGCCGCGCTCACCCCTCCTGCCAGCAAAAATCGAAGGGACAAAAGACGACAGACCTGGTTTAACCCTACAGAGGTGCAATTGTACAGGACACTGAACTAGGTGTAGCCATCGCTCTTCCTACAAATAGAAAGCAAAGCAAGAGCTTTAAAATTGAACAGATCCGTGGGTTCCCTCCTTCCCCTCCCCCGGAGGATAAGGGAATGAAGTAAAAAATAAAAGTAATTAAAAAAAATAGTCCAATCAAAGCATTAAACAGATGCATCTGACTTTTTACTAAGCCAAAACATAATCTCACAGCAACTTACCAGCTATCCCAGCTCCATAATGTGGCAGCCAGATCAATGTCTCACTGTAACTCTGGAGCTAAGTAATTCCACATAAAACCTCCAGAGATCAAGACCCAGGGAATTCTGTAGCCATGAAGACCAGTGAAGATAGCTTTGTTTTACAGAAAAAAATGCTGTCAAGATGTAACTTCTATGCACATATTCCAAACATACATTAGGAAACAAATGTGGATCTAATTTAAGAAGCTACATTCTTTCCCTTCTAGAATTAATGATTTAATTTAAAATGAAGGGAAGTGTACTCAATCCCACAGAATAATGAGGTTTGAGGCAGTATGATTCTATGACATCATGACTCTAAGCTCCCTCCCAAATCATGTCAAGTTTGTTAGGGTATGCAGCTAATAACACCTCCTCAGCATTTGAATAGAAAACCACAAAAATTACCCAAATCATCTCCATAAGAGATGAATAGGATATACAACTTTTTAAGTGTTGCATATATTCTAAGTACTAAATTTGCAGTTTCTTTGTAGGTTTGGATACTCAAGATAAAAGCCATTTGAATATTTAATCCTCAAGTCATGAGCCTCAGAGAAGAAAAGTCTCTGGATCCTTGAGAGCAGAAGAGTTCAGTTACTAATTTCCCCTTGCATCACTAGCAGCTCTGTCATCTTTCCCACATTTTTGTCTGAGGATGTGATGCTATGGCTCCTATTAAAGAAACAACAACGTAATTATACTACTTCTGGTAGTAATCCAAGGCTAGAAATAAAGCATTTCGACATTTAACATCTTTAAATTATTTTTCCCTTTGCAATGCAAGTTCAAGATAGCTTGCAAAGTAATTTAAAACCCCACAAATTTTGGCATACCTTCAAATAGCTTTTTGCATTGTTTGAATGACAGTGGTTCCCACTTTAATGTAAATACAATCTGATGAAGCCTTCTTAATATTCCACTCTTCCACAGCAATGACTTTGAATCTGCTGATTTGTAGAAGTCTTCCTTCCCCCTTCAGGGGAAGTGCATAGTGATTTAAATCTTATGAAAATGGACTTGCTTTTCTTGGTTACATTTCATAAATATCTTGACAGTAGTCCTTGATTGGCAGACATTAATTACAGGCTGACAAAAAAAAATGTATATTATGAAGAACAAAAGAAAAGTTCCCCCCAAAAATTTCAGAAACTAATAAATAAAAACAAACCAGTTCCTAAGAAAATGTCTTTAATTTTCATTTTATGGAAATACATCTTTTGGGTTTATTTCCATGATACAAAAATGTTAAATATCAAACATTTTCTGAAATCTACCAATGCAGGTCCTTTTTTAAACAAATAAAGGGCTGGTGCAGTTAGCAGGTTTGTCACAGGTACCAAAAGACATTTTTACAAAAACCCCACAAGCTGGGGAAGAAGGAGGGAAGAAACAGATGAAGACTTCTGAGTGAAAACAGCAATAGATATGAAAATAAAGAAAAGCTACCTCCCACCAGGAAATTAATACTTGAGGAACTTGTAAGTTACAGGTTTTTGAAAGGGTAAGGTATGTGTAAAGTTGGTATTTAGATGAATACTGGCTGCACAGGGGGTGGGGGATAGAGAATGGAAAACCAAATAAGATTTCCAGATAAAGCAACTGGTAGAAAGCAGTATGTGAAACTGCATTTCTACCTGTTTCAAGAATGCTGACAGCATACTGATATTGCCTGGAAAACAGCTAAAGATTAGAAGATTTATGGTAACTGCTCTTAAGCACAGGAAACAGCCTAGCACAAAATCATAGAGTGCCAGTACTTTTTGTACATTTCATAGCCAGCATGCCAAAATAGGTGACAAAAATACACTTAGTCTTGCTGCTTAAATCTAACATCATTACAACAGCAAGGATTCCACATGATCAACAATGAATCATATACTAGTTAATATACACACAAGTAAAATTGACAGTGATTGTTTAATAAACAGTTTAAAATAATTAAACTGATTTTTTTCAGGACATGTACTGCTTTGTTAACACCACTTTATTATTTAAATAAAGTATGGCTTCCAAGAGGTGTATTCTCACAACTGCTTTCAATCAATTCCACTTGTTTTGGCAGTTGTTTCCTACCATGTTTCAGGGACTTCAAAAATTCCAGTGGAACTAGTTGTGAGGCTTCCTAAAAGACAGAGTCACAGAACAATATATTAATGACTTCAATATAGAAACACTGAAAAGAAGATAAATTAAATCAATAACCTTTTTATTCTTTCAAAGCATATTTTCTCCTCTGGAACAAGGCTTATTTAAAGCAGGTGGTAGACTGCAAGAGCTGTTAGGGATGACTATGATGCATCCATCCAAAATGCCTGGATTTTAAACACACTCTCCTCTCATCACTGTCTTGCCAAGTGTTATCACAAAAAAAAAAACCCACAGCAAAGTGGTTCATAAATGCAAAGCACTCATACAGCTAAGGGGCTTTTGTAAGCTCAAGGCCCCAGCAGATCAGTACCTCTCTGGCAGTTTACTCCTTCACTAAGTCGTCATAAAGAGATACAACATTTGCAGGAAATGTTCTAGAGAGGTAGGAGTTTCAGTAGAGTTGCAGTCTAGTTATCTGTACCAGGGGATATAAAACAGCAGTCTGACTGGGTCAAACTGCACTTAGCCTAAAATAGCACTGTGGCAAGCGGTGTGCCAGAGGAGTGGTGAGTGGCAGGGGGGTACACTGCCAAAGATTTGGCTTATTTGTAGAGGTCATTAACATTCTGACCAGATTGAGAAATTCCCTTGTTTTCTCAACTTACAGATAAATCTTATCTCACAAATCACTGTAAATAAGGGATCCTAGTGCAATATTATCAAGATACATAGCTAAAGTGCTAATTAAAAGGGCACATATACTAGCTTTCAGGGCAGGAGGCAGGTTTATTAAAATTGGGCTCATCTGCAAGCAACAGAGGTTGTCTATTGACACACATCTGACTGGTCAAGTTATGTGCATTTAAGTATGCTATGACTCCATCCAATCAAGTTTAAGGGAAAATGCCCACATCAAGTTCAGGAAAACAACTGGAACATTCAAGAAAACATTCAGGAAAGCAACTTCAACTCGGTTCAGGTCTAGGGTAGTTCCAAACAGAACAGAAACCCCATGTGCAGGAACATCACGCTTACCTGCTGGAAGTTGTTCTGTCTTGATCTTTTTGAATTTTTTTGCTCTCTTCTTACCATCTGGAAGGGATTCTGCACAGGAATCTCTCTGATCATATTCTGGATCTTGGCCTTCTCCCTCTTCCATATCATCAGAACCAGTTTCTTCCTGAATAGGACTCATGCTTCTCTTTCCTAGTGTACTGGTACCTGTAAAACTGAAATGTAGAAGAAATATGATTATGAACCTCAAGAATACATAGGTATTAGTTATTGCACAGCTATTAGGTAATAGAATAAACTGTAGTAAGGGTGGTGTGCCGTGAAATTACAGTATCTGAAGATTGAAACTAACTACAAAATCCCATGAATTGCCTATTACAATTTTATGCATATGAAGGTATTCATTCTTTGTATTATATATGTCTCAGGCTTAGCTGCTGTTCTGATGAGATCACTCAGCTTAAATGCAATTAAAGCTGTTCTCTATCCCCACTTAATTTTAATTTTTCTTCTCTTAGTTATGAAAATTCTTGCAAAGCATTCTCAAAGGACACTGAAGTTATGCATACCTTACATACTTATCAATCTCTCAATTTAAGACAAAAGTTCCTTATAAGAAATACCCAACAACTTCATTACTGAATGAAAAAGCAGCCAGGATATACTGTCATCATGGAGAGGAACAGTTATTCTGCAGCTGTGCTCCCTGGCAGAAACTGATGCAGTAAGCTTATTAAATAATAAATAAATAAAGGATGTAGTAACATGAAGCTATTATAAGAGATCAGCTGCTACATAAATCACAGTATTGAATGTTCCACTATACACGATTCCAATTAATCTAGACAAATAAATATAAATATACATGAACACATCTATATTTGTCCTGACTGTGTTACATAAATATTCATAGTCATATTTATTATTTTTGTATTTAAATGGTTATACATAAAAATATAAAGAAATATTTTTGAGATATCTTTGTCTAGACACAAAAAGGAAAACGTTCACTTTGAATGAACCGAAAGACCAAAAGGTTTGCAGTTCCATGTTCTACCCAACCACATTACACTTAGGAGGAAACATTTACAAAAGATTAGTTGAAAAGTGAACACAATCTCACTTGTAACAAATAAACATAAAATTAAGAAAAATATGTCAAAAGACCTGCTTGAAAGGGAATTTGGAATAGGACCAAATCACTTTATTAATGGAATAACAAAAGAAAATTCANAAAAAGAGGCTAGCAGATAGCACCCTCGAGCCTGCGCAGTGGATTCTTTTTAGGTGAGACACAGCATGCGCAGAGCTGGACCCACCCTTTAGTCCTAAGGTTCATCTGCCAGGGCCTAGCAAGCTTGGACGCTGGCAGCAAAGTCCTTAGGACGGAAGTTTTGTTAGAGTGTCCTTCTCTTAGATGGAAGGCCTTACAGGGCTAAACGAGCTCCATCTGCCCAGGTTTGGAATCAAGAGTTGTCCTTCTCCTAGGATGACTGCCAGAAGGCTAATGAGCACATCCTACCCGTACAAAGATTATAGGAACATGGGTATTACTCCCCACACTTTCCTGTGGGCAATGAGTTTAATGCTCCCTCTGCTGTCGGTACAGTTATCGCACCAGGGGCCTCAAATTATTTAATACAGATTTAATTGTAGACCTAAGCCCTAGCCACATGTAAACTAGTGCCAGGACAGTCTCTAGAGCTCCTCATCACTTCACAGTGTGCACAACCAAGTCTTCCTAACTACACTAGTTCAATTAAAGTAACTCCATTCGATACAGATTTTATCATTAGGTTCTTCCATATGTTTTTTAAGGATCAAACACATCTCTATCACATTTAGAATTCCCACCATGACAAAACAGAAGCATCAATTTAATTTTGCTAGGTAGGCAAATCATAAGCTCATGCAAGTGAGACAAACAGAACAAGTTTAGTGTATTTGTTACATGACAGATAACATTTATGGGAAGATATAATGAGAACTAAAACTTATCATAACATTCTCAAGAGATATAAAGCAGAAAAAATCTTAGTGTTGGTTTTATCACCATCTCATTTGGTCTAAGCAAAGGAAACAAAACCAGAAAAACCCACTAGAACGTCATTTTACAGAAATGTAACATATGCACTCCACTGAAACTTATTTTTATATAGAACTGATAGAATTTTGAGAAGGATTGGAAGAAAATGTCAATAATTTGATAGGTTAATTATACAATTATATTGACACTAAAAGACCCTTCCCATTCACATTTGCCTTCCTGGTTCTGAAGCATAAGGACAACTCCATCAGGACTGCTTAGGATGGTAATTTATACCCTTCTCTGTGGCTGTATCATCACCATGGAGAGTCATCCAAAACTCAGGATGGCCTTTACAAGAGTATAAGATGACAGCTAGGTTTCCAGATGACATAAGTCATTCAGAGGTATTAAATGAATAAAGGAATTCTTTTATTTTGGTTATAAGGAATGGTACTGCTACATCTAGCTCAGAAGCTGTGATGTGACCGATCGTTAAGAACCCAAAATTTTAAAAATGTGTCTAATCATATTTGTGATGAAATTCCCACTGCTCCCTTAGCTCTGATCTTGTGACAGCTGATGTACCACTAGTTACTTATATGCAAAGAAAGTAGTACAGGAAAAAAAAAGTCACCTATTGGTTAAGAACTACCTGAAAATTGCTCAACTTCTAGAAAAATGCAATAAAAGTACAAGAGTTGGCAATGCAGGAGAAGTCTCACCTGTTAACACAGTAGTATCGACTCTGGGAAACGTAAGGTGTGCACTGAGTTTTTAACCGCTTCCTCTCCATCTCCTTCCAACTATCTTCTGTACATTTTCTCTTTGCCTGTTTTTCTTCATGTTTTTTCTCAACATACTCTGCATATGTCTGGATCCTATAACTTTCAGCATACCTGCTGGTGTTTACAGCTATAGGGAAGAAGAGTGATATATATAAAACACCATTAAGTGACAGCATGCCCTGTACTGAAATAACAGATTTTGAGAAGCGGAAGACAGTAAGGTACTTGTTCTGTTCATGTAACAACTTCTAGATCCATTGTGAGTGATTTAGAAAAAAAAAAAAAAGCCCTACTCTGCTAAATTCACATGGTATGTTTGAATTAGGTATTCAAAATCCTTCTCAGGAGTCAGACTTCATACCAAAAGGGTTAAATCTACTAAAGACTTTTAAATTAGAAACCATCAATTCTTCAGTCATAACCCTCTTCCAGATTGCTTGTTGGCAAGAGAAGATTTCCTGGATTTTTTCCCTTTTAGTCTCATTACTTAACCCAGCAGGTTTATTTTGCAAGTCTGCCAGGAAAAGACGACATTTGCAAAGCCTTTGCCAAAACTCTGTTTGATTGCTGTGAAACATAAGCTCATTTGAGCTGCATTTTTGGTTGCACAAGATATCTATGGAAGAAGCACTGAACTAACATCCAGCTGTTCCATCCTTATATCTTTCTAATATTTGGTCTTCGTTTAACTAAAAAAAGACTGCAAGTTCAAGGTAGAAAGATTTCTGTCAGTGCATAATTAGAACCACTTCAAAAATAAACACTTCAATTGCTTTCACTCAGCAACAGTTTACCACCATTCCTTCAAGTCCCAGCATCTTCACAGCTCTCAGCCTTTAGTCTGCAAGCCAAGCTCTGGCCTGAAGCCATCACTATAACAGATGAATCAGCAAATTAAACTGACTATTAACTCACGTCCTCTGCTGTTTTCAGACTAGCTCATTGAAAGGATTTTAAACCAATCAGAAAACAAGTTTAAACATAAAAAACCCAAACCCCCAACAGACTGTTTTTCATATACTTGGGCTGCACATTTTAATTTACCGTAATTGTACTTAAGGGAAAAATCCTGATTTTACTATATATTTTCAATCTTTTTGTAGGAATTTCAGATGTGTATCCTATTTTCTGATTCTAGCTGACGCACTGGCATCTTGAATACATGTATTCTGTATTACCTCTAGCCCAAACACCAGAAATAGCAAGCTCCAACACCACAATTTAGACAAGGTGAGGAAGATGGGTAGATACAGTTTTTTCCCCTTTGAGAGCAGATCTATTCTGCATATTGGCTATGTTACTGTGAAATGAATTACCTCTAATACCAGTCACAGGTATATAGCTGCTGCTGCTGCAAAGTCTTTCAAACATATATAAAACTGGGCAACAGCACTGTATATTCAATTTTAATCTGAAGAATAGATACCAGCAATTATGATTAATAGCCTCATGAGATTGTTGCACTAACCAAAGAGATGTTATGCATACCTCCTTTCACACTCCTCCTTTTCGAACTGTGAAATTACAGGATCTGTTTGTAAGAATCAGGAGTATATTTATTGCCCATGAAGCTATGGTACAGGCATCATGAATGAATTAATAGCACTCAGTGGAGCTCCTGCATGCCAGCCGACATTCCTCAGGGTAAAATTTGTTTAACTAAACTCAAGCATGTTTCTACTTGCTAAAATCAAGCACATAGTTACCATGGATCGTCTGATAAATAGTGATTTGTTAACACAATAACCATTTCACATTATTTGTTTTGCTATAAAATAAGAGTCAAAGTTATGACTCTTCTATTTACTTTCCTGACAAACTTGGCCTGTGTTTAAAGGGAAAAAAATAAATAAAAATCCTCCTTTTGCAGCCTAAAGATAATTCAAAAATAAATCTGTGTAAAGAGTAAATATTTTTTAACAAAGACAACTCTGCTTTCTTGAAATAAGGCCTGTATTTTATAGCAACCCATTCATATTTCACATATACATATAATATGCATATATAGATATATAAAAATATAAAAAGTCATATGCTGAATATATTGCTTCATGTATTGAACAACTGAAATGAAGGCATATGGAAAAAGTCTAAGTAGCCACAAAGATAAATCAATCTTGCATGGTTATTAACTGAAGAGTAGCTCCTTGTAAAAGTTTAAAATACATTTTCTCTGATGCTTCTTTGATGAACGCTGTCCATTTTGCCAAACAATGCAAATAGTTACATCAGTCTGCATTGCCAGTAGCAGAAATGCATTGTTGGAATGCTTTGTGAATTCTAATAAACTGAACAGAAATTAGGGGGTTCATTTACTTGTTTATTTAAACTGTAAAGAGAGAACACAAACCTGTGAGAAATCTGACCGAGTAACTAACACTGGCATATCACTACACATTAAGTTTCTGTCTCATAGGAGAATAATAGTAATTACACATTATTTTAGGAAAAGCATTTATAGAGGATGTCATCTTCCCTAATTATTAGGCAACCTACTAAACAGGCTGACTGTTGTGGAGTAATCCAAGAGCAATGTGTACAAAGGTACTCTTTCATCAAGTCCTTGCTCTTAACACAGAGCAAAACCCTGACAGATGGCTACTGCCAATATTAGCCTCTTAATAAGTAGATAAACATATAAGGGAACTGTGTAGGGAAAAACTCCACATTATATCAATAAAACAAATACACAGAACTAAATATATGAAGGCTGCAATACTAAACACTCAAATTTATGAAATACTAAAGTCAAAATTCACCCAAGAAGCCTTAAAGTGACCTCCGTAGAGATGCTTCAATAATCTTATCTGATCATGTTCTACTTAAAACATGCAATTGCTATGTCAGTCAGATCCAGAGTGTTCAATTAGAAAGTGGCTAATTGAGTATTTTGTTTTATTCTCATTACTGATTGTACAGTTCCACAGCCTTATTTATTGACTTCTAAGGCTATTAAACTTCATTTAAAAAAATCAGTTTGCATCATGATGTTTTCTAGTGTTTTGAAGTAAAGCCCATGAGCTGAAGCAGCAGTTCTCTGTGCCTATTTTATAAACAGAAAGTAGAAGACTCAATAGCCCAAATTAGAGGGTATCTTTTAAATTAACCTAAATGGAATTAAATTGTCCACTACAGAAAGCATTCCATCAGGGTTCAGTTCCAACACAGCAGGTTTATTAACATATTCCCAGAGAAGCCATAAATCCAAAAGAAACAGTAAGCGATGATGTGGTCATGGACTTCATCATGCATGTGCATAATTCACCTACATTACATTAAATATTAGTGAAATCAGCATGGCAACATTCAATTTTGGGTTTGGTTTTTTTTTAAGCCTACATGCAGTTTTCAGACCTTTAGGTATACGTGGCCAATTTCTGCTGCACGGCATCACTGTTACACATATGACTAATTAATTGGACAAGAAATTTTAAATGCATTTCTCCAGCCTCTCCCACTAGAACTATGAAAGTTATTGCTAGTCTTGACTCAATAGAAAAATCATTGGGAACAGTCTCTGTTGGCTTCTCTCAGACAGAAGTGCATGAGCTTGACAGAATTCCCACTAAGTAGCCAACATTTCTGCTGATTTCTGCTCTTATCCTACTCTCTCCAATTTGTCTTTTTCCCAGTTCAGTCCTTTCTGGCTGTGTCTTTATATCATATCGGTCTTGCAATCTATCATAACCCTGAACATTCATCAATATTAAAATAACTGGTTTCTATTTTTTCTGTCAAGGCAGTACTCCTACCTCCTTTTTTAAATTGTTTGTCTCCACTACCATTAGGCACCAACTTTCCTCAACTTAACCCAGCTCATCCTACTATCCACTTCAAATTCTTGATCTTCCCCCCCAACCCCATGCAGGGTAGCCTTTGTCAAATGTTTGGAGACACAGTTTGTGGTGGGAACATTAACTCCATCTCAGCCAAACCCAATACACAGTTACAAAATTAAGTACAAAATGTTCAAAGACAAATCACTATGCTAGAGATTTGTTTTTCCAACTTACAAAATATCTCCATACCTAATTTCACAAGCTACATACTGACTGCACAGGAACCCAAATTAAGGTTGGTGAAGATAAGATGTATTTCCATGCTGCAAGGAATCTGCATCCTGGAGACTGATGGAGAAAAGTAAATTAACAATTTGAAGAATCCATAGTCTCTGAATTACATTGGATAATAGCGACTCTCTGCAGTCTGTATCAAAACTGAAAACTCCAATTTTAAATATGGTTCTGACCATCCCTTTCTGGGTTCCTCTCCTGTATTACCAGATACAGAAGGTGGCTATACAGATTCTAAAACAGATTTTTTTAGAAAACACTGTTTTGCCAAGATTGTCATCACTTTTGACATCCAAATCCAGAGCAAGGAGCAGCAATGTGGTGACAAAGCAGCTGTTGACTTTGCAAAGGAGGATGGCAAGTTAGAGAGCAAACCAAAACGCATCTTTGATTATCCATTGTGGAGAAAAGAGATGATCTGAAGTAAAATGGTTTTACAGAAGAAAGAAAAAATGCCAAGTGCATGGCAGAGAAAGAATCTTAGACAATGTTTTAGACTGAAAATATTTCTCTCAACAAAGAACACAGATGATACTCTAGTCCACTGAGACATTTATCTGTCTGTAGTTTGTTATAATTTTAACTTCCGTAAAGATGTTAATTACTGATAGATTTACTTAACCTTTGCACCCTGCTTAAATAGTAATTCAAACAAAAGCTGTGAAGTGTATTCATTCAAAAAAAAATTACATTAGATGAAAAGGTCATCAAAAGACTTCCAACATTATATTAAGAAAAGTTCTACTATATTCAAACTTACAGGGTAAAGGGTTTTAACTGATGAGAAAAAAAACATGGCTGCAGGTGCCAGAGGGGAAGTCTATAATAGGTTCTCTTAATTCTGCAACAGCAATGACAAAAGTTGTAAAATAGCTATCTCTTATGATTTATATCACAGGTTCCACTGTAAAACCATGACAATGTATCAACCAGCAATTCATTTTCTTGTTATAGTCAGGATTCCTGAACAACAGAAGTAGAAATTCACCACATCTCATTTCCTCATTTGCTAGCAGAGAAATGCTTTTAAATTGACACTAGAGAATTTTAACTTCCAGGAAAGTGTTTAGATCTCTTAATCTACAAATTAAAAGTGTCAAGTGTACAGAACATTTCCTTCGTAGTCAAATAGAAGGTCTCAATGTCTATTGCTATTCAAAGCACAGACTGCTCAGATCTGAAAGACTTTTCAGAATGAAACAGAACCCACAGTCTGGCTAGACAGCTGATTTCAGCAAACTGCTTGTTACCAAATGGAAGAAGTCCATGCCTTGCTCCTTAGCCCCTGCTCCAAGCCACCTGGTCCTTTACAGTGTTTCTGGTGTTTACTGAATGGCTGATGAGCCAGTTCACCTCACTGAACCAGCAGGATTTTTTTCTTTATTATTCTTCTGGACACAGAGCCAGCAAAAGAAAAGCAGTGAGAACTCACTGCTGGAGTGGGGAAAGAGTCATTGCCTTTAAGTAACCATGAAGGATTAGGACTGGCACAAACCATTAGCTAAATTTTAATACTAGCAAATCAAACATTTCAGCTAAGGCTGAGCAGTTGCAGGAAGCACACTCCTGCAAAATCTGTTGAGATTTCTGACATTTGTCATGAACTTCAGAACAAGAACTAGAGTGAACAGAGTTGAAGACATACTCATGGTAGTGCTGTCCAGAAGAAACAGATATTTTCAAATGAAGTGCCTATTAATGCTCCACATGCCAGGTCCTTCAAAAAGAACTGTCCAGATAATGAGTTCACCATCAAACACAGTCTGCTACAGGAATGACTGCATCCCATTGCCAGAATTAACATATTCACTGCTGCATCCAACAAGCACGTGTTGATACTGTCTTGATCTAAAAAGGCATCCCTAAACCCCCTAAATCTTTAACTTTTCCATTCTGATAACCCTTATTACCAATGAGGGTTGGTTACAAGGATTATTAGCTGCAAAACCTACAGATGAACTGCTCAGGTCTTCCTAGTGAAACCATTTCATCCAAGTCCCATACAGGCATGTACAACAAATTATTACAGTCTTTTTCAGAACTATACGCAGTCTCAAAGTAATTTATATTTTTTAAAAATCCAACTTGTGTGAAAATAACATAAAAGCATACATTTACAAGGTGATTATATCTTACTACAGTAATTGCAACTATTAGTATCTTATCTTAAATGCCATTTTGATGCGCCAGGAGAATTCAAGCCACTCAAAAATTAACACACACACACGTTTACACAAACATATATCATATATGGTAAGAACACAATCATGTGAAATACAATTTTTCAAAGAATCTATGTGATGCAGTGTCTACTACCTGCCATTTCCCCAAATTCAGTGAGAAAAGACTGATAGGCACACCGTCTCAAAATATACATGTGCATATTTTTAAGTTGTGGTGATAAGCTTTCATGCTAAGTAGAAGGTTCTATAGTGTTTTTTAAGGTTTACTAATAAACCATAAAGTCCAGTCCTGTCTAAGAAACTCACAAGTTCAGAAGGATTAATGATTTAGACATGAATCATTGGCTGTCACAATTTCAGCTACTGCACCTGCTTTAGTCCATTGCTCCCCTGCTGTCTAAATACATTGGTCTACTCAGTGCCTAGAGGAAGAAGATATCTTGCACACAATAAATTCTATATGAGCTCATGTATCAGGACTAACACATGGAACAACTTAACATTGTTTCAATGCTTGCCATTTATGACAAGCAGTTGCTTTTCACATGTATTTGAAATTTCAGGTTGAGTGTATTTACTGCATTTTAAAACAGCTAGAAAAACATTCTCAGGAAGATTCTCAAGTTAAAATTACTTTTAAAGTGAACCAGTAGTCTTTAAATATTGTAGAAGTTGATGAAAATCAAAACACAGACATCACTAAGTTGCACTTAAGCCTTAGGTAAAGAGAATTAAGAGCAAGTGCTAGCTGCTAAGGGAAAATAAACCTGCTCTGTTTATGAAGTACCACTGATAAACTTGTCTATTATTTCCATTAACATACATTAAATGTGTCAGAACAGAAATTTCACATTCAAGCACTTAAAAAATCATATTTGTAAGACTTTTCCCACATTTTAGAAATCAACCTACCGTCAAGTAACAGCATTTTTTAAAAGTACATTTGAGATGGCCTATAAAGACTCCACAAGTGCCAATACATCTAAAGAAGCCTCCCTTTAAAAGCTCATTTAGGTTCTTTTTAGACCAGTAACCTAAATATTCAGTGAAATTTGGCTGGCAATAAAATTCAAAAGGAAACCATGAAAACCAAGAGCTTATCATTGATACAAAGCATTAACTGAGGAATCTCAAGCTAGGGAGCTGCCTAGAATGGCTGAGATACTGAAACACCGACATACTTTAGGTTATATAAATTTATTAATTGAAATAAAATGTTGAGTTTACTTTAAGGTTAAGACAAGCTGAGGTCTCTTGCATCTTTCCTACCATTTCCAGACTAGTTGTATGAAATCTAGACCCCTGTAACTCAGGAAGCATTGAAATAGTACATATTTCATCCTAACCTTTCCAGATGAAAAGCTGATTTTATAAACATACAAAGCTGAACAGCATCCAAAAGTAAGCTTATCTAGCAAGCTGAAAGTCCTAAGAGCCAGAAGTTAGACACCAAAACTTTGTTCTGATGTTTCTTGTATTTCTCAACTGTAAGAATGTATACTGCTTTATCTTTTCACACACACTTAAAATCCATGTGCTCCATGCTTGACAAAAAAGGTGAGACCACATCAAACACAACTTGGCAAATAGTAAGTTCTGTCTCCCAGATGTCCAACTAAAGGAATATCAACCGTTTAAATAATTCTTATTAATTACCTACCTTGAACAGCAAGCCTCAACAGTGTTTATTGTTCTTTATTGTTCTCAAGTTCTTGTAAATTGGAAATTATTTTACAGCAAAGCATATTGCAAAATGTGATAAATCAGAGCCATTTAAAGCCAGTAACAAGCTTGTGAAAGTGGTGGTTTAACATGGCAACACAGCAGTTCATCAGTGAAAACTGACAAAGAGGACACAGTTCACTAGATCTAAATAGAACAATCTTCCAGCACTAAATATGCAGGTACAAATTGAATATATAGACATTGAAGGCACCCAACTCTGGTGATTAAGAAACAACTAACATTTGTGTTGATTCATCAGCTCCACTTCTAACTGTAAAGAGTTATATGATTTTATACTAGAACAAGTCTTTTCTACTCATACTAAACTAGAGGAGTCTGCCAACATGTGAGTCGCATGAATAACCAAATAAAGTGAAGATTATTGGACATTATTCTAAGCAGCAAAATGAGAAACTTAAGAGATTTGCTTCTTGTTTCCCAAGGCTTCTGGTTTATGTGTCTCAAGCATGCTATGTTCAGTTTGAAACTTAGGAGCAGCTCCAAAATTGCCTATAAAAATACTGCCCTTTCCCCTATTTATTTTTTCAGAGGGAAATAAGGTGGAGAGGGACCAAGTCTTTTTAAACTATGCAGATTCATCGGTCCTTCAAGATAACACTTCACCAATTAAAAAGCTGGAATGTGCACTCTTCCTGGCCACATCTACACTACTATTCAGTGTAAGGTAAACTGTACAGATACATATGCTTACAATGACCTGTAAGTATTCTCTACATCAGGGCATCTCAATTAATAAGCAGAAAACACAACTGTTGTATTTCACCACAAAGACAAATCCTTCTGGAAAGACAAGAAGGTGGAACAATTCCAACCCTTTATTTAATTTTTTTCTCAGATTAAACCTCACACATAGAGACCAAACTCTGAATAGGATTTATCAGGTCTGAAATAAAAAGCTTCAGAAACTTCTGAGAAGTTGCTACTTCACAAACATATAATTCGTGATTGCACAGCTCAGAGTACATTTTTACTTATGATAGTTTAGATCAAAGTTTATTCCCTCCAATCTTGTAATGTACTTGCTGCTGCGTGAACAGCATTTCCCTCAAACTTCAGATGGTGTGCTGGTATCACCACTAACCATAATACATAGAGTTTACAAATTGTGAGTGCTTCAGAGGTAAGAAACCAAGATGACACATGCAAGAAGTATCTACAATGCTTTCCTGAGTTATATAGCTAGCTAGCTAAAATAGGATCACATTATTTTGACGTAATTCTTTACCTGGAACTTCTCACTAGAAGTTAGATGGTCCTTATAACTATATATAGATGAAGAAACAATGGCTCTTACTGCTGTGGAGCATTTGCTGTAAGGAGGCTACTGGTAAGCACTCAAAATCTTCTGCAGAGATATGTATGAATGAGGAAGTATGACAAACACTCAAAGGATGTTAATAAGGAATTAGAAAGATGCACCAATTACACATCCAGAACCTGAAAGCTTCTTTATTTGAGCTTCATAAGATAGATGATGGTGAACTCAGTGGGATTCAATACCCAAATAAAACAAAAGCAAACCCCTCAAAACAGCAGTAAAAATAAACAAAAATTCTTAATACTGAAGTAAATTCAGAAACACTTACCTATTTGTACTTGTTCTGCCTGGCTCAGTGATACAAATGCTGATGTATCATCAATCCACGAAATCTGAATGTTACCTAGAAAAGGCAAAATACATCATTATTACTAGTTTAGCTCAGGCTCAGTCACTGATTTTATGTGATGTGCCATGTCATAAAATAAGGTAGTCAACTAAGAGTAACTTCACCTGAAAAGGCCTTTGTCCACTGTAAAGGTGCACAATGCATACATAGTTGTACATGAGCCTGAAACTGTTCAGAAAGCAGTAACTGCATATGCATTCTGTATACCTTCAGACTCATTATAGTAAGGATCAAAAGGAAAGAGACACATCTAATAATTCTTTCACCCCCAGAGTACTCTTCTGCTGCTTCACAGCTTTATTACAACAAAAATTCAAGCAATTTTTTCCTGGGAAATTTCAGCTCTTTGCTAAAATACAGAACAGCTCTTTGGGTTTTAAAACTTATCCATTCTTCAGAACTACAGCACTTCCTAAAGACACAGCATGGACAAGTTCCAGTTACCACTCACTGTTCCTCTACTAGTACAGACACCCAAGTTAGGAAATTCCAGTAGATCAGGCAGGAGGGGGTGGGGAGACTGAGAGCTCCAGTTATTGCAACACTCTAAACCTTCAAACTATGGTTTGTTTGAATCCCACTATATACTGTTTCTTGGATGTGCAAAGAGAACTTAATTTGAGTATTAGGACAAATGCACAAAATCATGGACCTCATTTGGACACTGACTAGAAGTAAGCTGATCAAGCAGTTAGTGCATTTTCTATGCGAATGGCATAAAATGTCACATTAGCACTAGAAGAGCTCATAAGCAAGAGGAGAGGGAAGGATTCTCGTTCCAGACACAAGGTCATCTCATAGTCTGAAACCCTTTTATATCTCCTGTCCTTATCTAAGTGCTCTACTGTTAGTACAATTCAGATACTGAAAACTGGTGCAATTTTTTCTAGGTAGACTAAGAAATCAAGTTATATATAATGTTACACCACCATTTAACCTTCAGTCATTACAAGGTTAAAAACAATGACACAAAATGGCTTAAAATAAATTTTATTTTCAGATGTTTAATCTATTTAAATAGAATTTGGCCTACAGATTACAAGGGTATAGAAGTCTTTTCTGAAATCCAGCTAGATAATAAAGAGATCATCTAATCATAAAAAATAAAAGCCTAGTTAGATTTAGTTTGTATGCTACACATTTGAGTAGCCAGCTATTTAGGACTTTAAGTTATAATCATTTTGATCATTGCCAAAATCATAATTAATTCCATATGGTTTCTGACATTCCCCTATACTAAAAAGGCTAAGGCTGCTATTAAGAGCCTACACTGAGAAGCCAAATGTTAGAATTTTTTTAAACACTTTGTAGGGCAAATAAATCCAATTTCTAATAACACAGTCTTTGAAGAACGTAGATCTCTACCGCTATGGGCAAGGGCCTTTACTGTAGGGAGAACATGCTTTTGGCAGGACACAGGAAATGATTTATGACTGCAACTCAAAAGTGTAGTGCTTTTGGTAGGATCCCGATAGCGAGCTTCCTGTAAATATTAGAAATTACTGCACAATTTAACATTGTTCCAAGTGCGTCAGAAAGTTATTGTTCTGAATTACTTTGTGTAACAAGTCCTCCTTTTCTACATTATTAATTACAAAATTTTCTAAACAATCATTTGAGACCTCTGAGACCACACTCTTCCGTAACTCTTCAATGTGTAAGTGCTGTCCTGTCCAGATTCTGTCCCTTTCATATACATATATATATACACACATATACATATATATATATATATGTTTGGTTAATTCCCTACCTACCCTGAACAGACCAAAATAAAGACCAGAAAAAAAATTCTGCTGAATATCTTGCAGTTGTGCCCTTACCAAAAAATATCAAAGAGGATCAGTGATGGATTAAAATCTCCTGAAGGAGTTTCAGCACCTACTCAAATAGACTTAAATCTTCACCAAGTACCAATTCAAAATAAATAAATAAAAATCCAACCTATTGATGGCACACCAGTTCAGTGTCAGATACTTATTCATTGCTGTAGAAAGGGAGCTGCACTCTAAACAACTTTGGTATTTTGGATAATTAAGGGTTTCAGTACCTACCAATATATGCTGCCTTTATACACACTAAAAATACAATTTTAAGAACAAGTCAAACATTAAATAGCGGACACTGAGCTGCAATCTGAAGAGAACTGTAACAAATGGTTTTATGCAAATCTCCATGCCTAAAAGATACTCTTTCCAGACTATGTCACGTTTCACTATTAAGAAATAGAAATTTAAGAGAGGCAAGATGAATAAATTAGATCATTCAGCAATATTGCTAAGCACTCAGTAAATATTGTGTATTTCAAAAGTATGGTGAAAGGGCAATAAAGATCTGAAAGGCAAATGAAGTACAATATTTAGCAATCAACATAGCCACATGCCAGCTCATTGCAAAGCTAATCCAAATAAGCCATACACAGCAATGTAACAGAATATCAGCTCTAGAGAAATAAACCACGAATACACGAAATGTCTTCAACACCTTGAAAAACAATTGTCAGCCTACACAGCCCCTTGTCTATTTGCTACTCCCTGCAATGTCAAATAATGTACCTTGCTAAAAAGGGCTAATGTCAAGTAAGGAATTATCAAGTGAAATAAAACATCTTCACCCAAATAGCAATAGATGAAAATCTGATCTGTTGCTTCTGAGATGAAGGCAAAAAGTAACATGATTTTTCCTATAAATAAATTCAAAAGGTCTCTCCATACAAACACAAAAATGCAAACAACATGAAAATCTACAGAATAAAATGTTACTCATATATTAAGTCTTTCAAACAGATTTTCCTTCAGTTTTTCTATCACAATGACCAAAGGTATGGTAAGGCTTCCATCTAAAAGACTAAGTAGACTAGGACTCAGCCTTCAAAAGAAAATTCTAAGGAAGATGTCTATACATGAAATGTGTATAGAGGGGATTCACTATTTCATTATAATACAACTAAGGGACACCTAATAAAACACAGAAGTTTTAAAGTCAAAAGAATTTTTCACTTTATGCTTAATTCAAGTTAGGGATCTGCCACTAACCGGTGTAGATTACAAGAATATATATGGGATACAGAACATTTTAGACTAACTTACCAAGAGCTGAGAAAGGCTCAGTCTAAAAGATAAGTGTGACCTCTAGCTCATGAGCCTAAGTTACAGATTGCTACAAGGCAGGAAAGTTGTTTCACTTTGGCACTGTTCTTATACATTTCCTACACAACTGTTAGTGGCAATTGAACACTGTTGTTAAGAAAAGTTAACTGAGTTTACAGTACAGTGGTTAACAGGAACAAATGTCATAGTGTATGGAACTTTTAAATACATTTTTGAGAATCATTTCAGAGTCACTTAAAACTCACCTATACACTAGCTTGGACTACTAGAAAAATATTTAAACACACAAAGGACTGGTTTTGAAAGTAATTTATGCATCTTCAAGATCACTGTAACTCCATGAACTACATCAGTGTTCATGTCCCTCTTAAAAACATCTCTCGTGCTCTCACAAAATACAATGAGTAGTTTTCATTCCACTCACTTGGAAACTTTTAAAGTATTAGTTTCTATAATAATTCAATAGTATATGTTTTAATAAAAACCCATCAAAGACATTCATTTAAGTAAAAGCGAAGGCTATACACAAAAGCTGTATTCCAGCAAACACTGTATTTCACATCAGCATGACCAAATAAACTACACAAACTAAAGAATTTAAAGAAAGTGTTCTAAGAGACTGCATAATACTGCAAGTACTTGTACAGTGAAACTACACTCACCCATGGGACTCTAAAAACATGTTGCATGAACAGGTGTCCACTTGGTATGCATGCAGACTTCAGAATCATGAACACCCTTCTAGAGTAGCAAATGTAAAACAGTTCCAAGTTTGACACTGCAGTCCCTACAGCTGTTTCACTGCTTTCATTAGAAGCTTCATACTCTGCTTCAATTCACACAAGGCTAAAACAAGCTCAAAGTAATTTTTCTATAAAGTCAGATTAACATTTCTATTCAATTTAACAACTGATTTTTAAATCCAGGTAAAAGCTTAATTTACAAATACTTTTGTTTAATTGCTATAATAAATTGGGAAAATGTCTGTTGCTGCCATTTATTTATTTTTTGGCTTTTGGCATATCACTTAACCTCATATTGCACCACTCTCTCTGTTATCAGCTACAACTCTACAGTTTGAGATTCAATGGCAATAAGAACTACAACAAAATACAGATTAAATGCTACCCAAATACCAGGAGTATGTAGACCTAAGTATGAAAACATCCAGCTCCAAAATCTGGTGAGGTGAAAGAAATGGTAAATTCAAAACTGAATAATCCTATTTTGAGATGTGCAAGCATGACCTCTGGTGGTAATGATCTGTGTTTACAGTTCACACCAGCACCGAAGAGGAGGAGTTGATTAAATGAGAAAAATTATATGGCTGAGTCCAAACTGCATAGTTTCTTACCTCTCTAATAGCAACTCTAAAAGAACCTCAGTAACTTTCTATACTCTCACATTCTAGATTTCCCAGTCAGGAACATTAAATCCTATCCAGCAACACACTGGCATCATGCTGCCGTGCAGATCAAAAGTCAGAAGGAACTAGGTGAATTTTATATACAGGTCCAGAGACTGCATAGACTACCAAGTCATAATTTTAGGTGAAGAGAAGAATGGTATCAGCATGGTGACCCACAGCAAGCACAGCAGTGAAAGGACTGACAACACTTTATCCTTTTACTGGTGATTAAATGTCCTTATGTCCACAGCAGTTATTTCAGTGGAAATACACAGGGTTGTATGAAAAAGGATTCTTGTTCTGACTTAGGGACACAAAGCATAACTACTGTGTTCTGCAGTAAGAGTTAGGCATCAGGAGATCCCTGTCAATTGATCAGGATCTCCAGGACCTGATCAATAATCAATCCTCTCTCAGGATCAATACTAGGCAAAGGAACAACAGGACTACTAGTCTCCAGCTACTGCATAGCTTTTCTGCCACTTCTTCTGACTTTGATAGTATTCACAATCTTGACATCAAACTGACTGTTTTCAAGCTTGCTGGCTTGCCTAGGCTCACATAAGTTAGTGTCTGGCTTTAAGCAGGTTGCAGGGTGAACCTGTTTCTAAAATCTTAATTTGCCCTTGACACCAATACCCATTATATTTACTTGCCTCTTACCTGCTCCCAAGAGAGACTGTAAATAAAAGGATCAAAGGTCCACAACATTCAACAAGTAACACATTAAAAAATTTCTAAAGACATTTTCAACACATCATTACAAAAAAGTCCACAGGACACCATTCAAAAATAACAAAAGGTGATTCATCATTACCTATACTAGGAGTAAGTCTGCATCCACAGATTAAAAATAACAAACAATACCAGAGGTACTTGCTAATGGCAAAGAGAAAAACAAAGTGTAAGGAAGGATAGTCTGCATCACTCACCAAAGGCACTGAAAAGCTGGTAAAGGTCACTAGTCTTCCACTCTTTAGGAAAAGTAACATGAAGAACATGATCTCGTTTTGGCTGCACTGTGTAACAAAAAAGTATTTGTTACAGTAAGAGTCACTAGCAGTACCTTTAGAATATCCTAAAAAAGTTTTCCAATGTGGTCATGTAGGGTTTGTTGTTTTTTTTTGTTTGTTTGTTTTTTAAACAAGAACACAGGCCAAGATCTATAAAACTACATCAGGCACCAAGAAAAATAGGCCTGCAATTGTGCAAGAAATAGACCTACTAAATCCTACTAGCTTATCTGCATAAGAAATTGAAACAGAACTACGTGCAGTGGGAAATAGCCACAAATCCAGACCTTCTCAACCTTTGCACCAAGTTCAAGCACAGAAAAGAAAAGCAACAGCCTTTTCATGCTCCAGCTCTAGCTCTAAAAAATTCTTAGCAGTAATTCAATGTTACCATTTTTGTGTCAATAAAAGAAACTTATTGTGAGAGAATATTCAATACAGTTTTCAAAAGAACATTAGGTCAAGTTAGAATATACATTGACAGGTTGCTGTTTTGTTTTTTTTTTTCCAAAAAGAATGAAGTTGCTCCACAAATGACTGCAAATCAGGAGTTTTTAATACACAGTAACAGAAGAAGATGAAAGTCACTTTCAGATTTCAATACCATTTAACCTAGCATATGCTGCCAAATGCCATTATTTCTGGAAAAATTGCACAGACTAGCTATAGCACTATAGGAAAAACAGAGAAAGAGAACACAACTTATGACAGTCACGTAGCTAGCTGTGCCTCACCTTTTTTTTCAAATATAGTCTCCAAGTATAGCTGCTACAGAAGTGTGGCCTTACCCTTTGTGTGGCTTCACTTCTCTGCAAAAGTGCCCACTAAAGACAACAACCAACCAGATTGCTTCCTCAACCTACAGCATCATCTGAATCTCAGAACTGAAATAAAAGCTTCTGTAGCAGCAGCCAAACATGCCACCCTGGATCTACTTTCTGTTTTGCAGTACAGAAAGCTTCCCTGGTTCAGATTCTGCTGTAACATCTGCATCAGTCTGTTCTACAGGAGTGGCTTTCCTGTAAAGACCTTCAGAGGCAGACTCTTTTCTGGCAACTCTTCCTGGCAAAGTATCAAAACAATCCTGTAAGCTGGCTAGCAAGTGGAAATAGCATCTTCACAGCTTAGTAGCTTTGGCATTCTCTCAATGACCTCAAGTGTTTATCCATTCTTCCACTCCATATTAAACAGTTGGGGAAAGAAGTATGCAACATAATTAGATAACCATTCCGAAACATTCACAGACCCAGAGTCAGTGATTATATCACCTAACTGCATTTAAAAATGAAATATATGCCCTTACAGCATATATTTTCCACTCCAGTAGTAACTTCCATCTTTCTACAACTGCATACTGTTACTATTAAATTAGTATCTAATAAAGGGTCATCCTCCAGTCTAAGCTTTCCGATGCATGGAATGGATAATGTCTTCACATAAATATTGCTTCCAGATAGGTATCATTTTTAAGACATTTGTTTATCTGACTTCACAGTACAAACCTAAGCTTTCATCTAATTGAGGACTAGACTGACCTCCAAGGCTTCACATTTTCATAAAAGTTAAGACATCAGTGGTAACACTCAAATGTTTTCTCCCTCACAGTGTAACAACCCATAACAATAAAGACCTTTATGTTAGTAGAATCTGTTTTCAATTAAATGTATTACCAACTTCTTATAGCCCCAGGTTTGTAACCTGAAATAACTTGAAATGTAAGAATATTTCAAGTAATATTTTTCCATTGATGTAATAATGATCTCATGTGGCTAAAGAATTCTGATTTGTGATTGAAGTTAAGTAAGGTACTGCTGCACACAAATTGTGAAGGAAAGCATCCTGTATTTACTGCTGGGGTGAGGGGAGAGGAGGAAAGACTCTGTATGTTTTATGGTACTTAAGAATAGTGATCCAAAAAAACCATAAAGCTGTTAATTTCAAATTAAGTTACATTTAGTTGCAAGAGTTTAATCTGTTCTAGTCAATCTCCTTTATAATGCAGATTTTCTGGTCAAAGTTGAAGAACTTAGTTTTACTATTTCATTAAAGAGAAAAAAAAAAGAGGCTACTTAAATCATTTTTGTAAGTGGCTAATAACCTAAACACAGCAGATGTCTCATGCTTTAGATATACAATAATTCATCTTTACACTTTATCCTCCAGAATATTCGACAAAATGATAGTAAATTTACAAAAAAATAAGCTACTTACAGTCTGGTCCTTCCAAATTGAGATATGGTATATCCATTACTCTCATAAGAAATAGCCTGAAGCAAAATTGAAAGACACCATTAGCAAATTTCTGCCTAAAAACTTTAATAAGGTTTCCTTTTTATAGTTTTCTAGATGTTGCTTCTGAAGAAGCAGAATTAATAATCTCAACTGTATCTTAAGATATATTAAAAGGAACAGACCCTCTAAAATAAAGTCCAATTCATTATCTAACACTGCAGATTCAAAAAGTTACCTGGCAGCATGGTTGTAATTTTATTTATGCAACAAAACAAGAAAAAAAGAAGCACCACATTGTTACTGCTGAAAACAATTAAAACAAGTGGGGAAATGAACATATAGAAAGTAGCAGCTCTGTGCAGTAAGAGCCAGTTATGCTATGGCTAGTGTAGAAGCTGCCATTCTAAATACACACACCCCCTCCCATTTTCTAAGCATTGCATCATGCTTTAGGCAGAACGGATCTTAAAACTGCAAAAGGCATCAGGACACTTTAGTGGAGATAACCAGGATGTGTTTTTTGCCCTTTAACATGTAACTGAAGTGTTCCTCAAAACATTCAAGAAATTATTTCAATAAAAGCTGATACTTGGCTCTGAAAACCACTTCCCTCCAAAATAAGTAGCCTAATCCTGTCATACGTACAGATGCCACAAAAGATTTGCTGTGTATAGTGTTCACTGGAGGGCTAGAATAAATAACTTTTCTATCATAACTTCAAAAAGCTTATCAGATTACAGTTACAGTTTTCAACTAAGTAGTAACTGATATAAACAGCTGATAAAAGCATTTTCAGTGTGCAGATTGATTTGTAATTCCCTGAAGATTCTTTGTATCATACCACACACTTACTATTAGATTTACAAGTTTAAATATTATATTCTTAGGGGTTTACTGGAATGCAGTCGAAAACTTGTCTTTACTACAAATACTCAGGAGAAAGAAAGAAGGAAAAAAAACCAAGCCACTAGGGAGACAGGTTCACGTCAGCCACAAGGTCTTCAGAGAACTGGCACCAGTCATGATACACAATGTCCCATCTAGGTTCTCTTCCTGAGTTTCAGGGAAGATACGACAGGAACTGTATCTTGTAGCACTCACTTGTATCACATGGATTATGAACACTGAGGTGCAGCATAATCCATAATTAAGTATCCATAATTATGGTTGTAACACTCCCCAGCTATCTGCAGAAAATCTAAACTAATAAGGTTGTTCTGTATGACAATATGAACCCCATAGATTCAGGAAGTTGTGCTGTGACTACGTTAATTCAGAACTATTTAAAACCTATACTTAGCAAGCTAAAAAACAAGAAGTTATTTCCTGCACTCTTTAGAGGGTACAGGCAGACCACATGGTCAGAGGACAGAGGTCTGGTTCTCAACAACATCCTAGGAACAATGAGGTATTCTGAGAGAGCCACTTAGAAGACAGTTGTTTCTGTTGCAAGTCAAGTAAAATTAGAGATAAAAGCTATGATCCTGCTATTTCACAGCAATGCATAAGTAGCCTCAAGTAGTCAACATTCATCCTAGCTCAGTGCAGAGGAAGTAAGTTTCCACAGCTGTGTGATGAACTGTGTAGACACACTGATCCCACTGGAACAGGATAAAGCATCTTTTTTAACCCAGATCAGTTTACCAATCCAGCTCAGTAACTCAACCATACGTGGTTGAAAGCACAAGGACAGCAATTGTTTACTCCTACAATGTGATTGAAAAGTTATTGGTGAAACTGCAGAAAAGAACATTGATGTTCTTTTGCAATAATTTTGTCAAGAAAATTAAAGTAATATAGAAAAACAGAGGGAGAAAATAACTGATTTGCAATACATACCAGGGAACCTAGCTCCCTTAATGAGACATTTTCCACAAATACAGCAGTTATTGCATAAATTTTGGGTTCTGATAGCTCTTTGTATGAAAATAATATTTCTAAGATAATTTATATTTCTACAGACCATCATATTATTCTGCTCAATAAAACATGTTGTTTTCATTTCTCTCCAACTATTTCATCCTCTGCCTCCAGCTACATCAAAAGGAAAAACCTCAACGTACAAACAACCCAAAGAGATCTGAAATAAAGTTGTCATTTGAAGTTTGGAAAGGGCTCGTGGGTGGGGGCAGGGAGATATGGAAGAAGAGATGTTGCTCTAAACAAAATAGATCAAAAACTTTCAAATAAACTCCCAAGTATATGGCACAATATAGCATCTGAATTATACACAAGTACAGAAAAAGTCCCATCATCTTGACTCATAACTGTTCATCAGGGATTACTGACAGCAGGTTGTTCACAGGAACATGACTTTGCAAAGACACTGTATATATAACAAAGCATAAATATTACAGAAATGCATCTCTGGAATTCTTGGCTTATTGAGTTATTACATAACTTACTGTTTTTAATCAGTTTCACTCTTAACAGCAAGATGAAACTAAAGATCTTACCTATGTTCATCATTAAGCTATGTGAATATTAACCTGTATGCTGGCCACCACTCTTGAACAGCAAGCCAGGAAGTTCTATTATTTTGCTGACATAATAGAGGTCAAAGTAACTACTGACAGAAGTGAAGGCTAAGTTTGTAAAAATCAGTTTGATTTTCCAGTTTTAAATTTACTCCTATAACTCACATTAGTGACATGTCTATTCAAAGAGAAAATGCTTCCAAAACCCAATCATGTAAAAGTTTAATCTCTAAACTGTATTTAAATATTAGCACCTAATATTCAGAAATCTTGAAATTAAGACTTGATAAGAAACCCAAAGAATTATAAGGTGCCTGCTTTAAAGGGTACTTTCAGGACTATCATGATAAAAGTATTCCTTCTAAATAACTGCCTTATAACAAACTACTCTGTTCGTCTTCTTTCAGGAAAAGCTTTTGTGACACAGTATAACTTTCATTTGTTTAGCTTACTGTTTGCATGTTGTAGTTTGTGTTTTGCTTGAAGAACATGACTACAGCACAAATGAAAAGGTTTCCTTGTTCTGACTGCTGCCCACAGGATCAGGTAGAACTTCTGGAGGAAGGAGGAAGATAATTTTTTTTCTCCCAAGGAGGAAAAGAGGATGCTCAGCTATGGAAAAATTCTAGACCACAAAAAAAACTAGGTGTAGCAAGAAGCTAGCTGGCAGCCCAGAGAATACCTGCAAAAAAGCCCCAGAAGCAACATACTTACTAGGGACCTTAAGATAACTATGTAAACTCCACAAGCCCTGGATACTATGTAGAGATGCTAAAGAGATCAAGTGCTGGAAATAGAGGTCTGGTCTGCAAGGATGTATTGAACAGAGTAAAAGATTTGTTCATTTAAGTATGTAACAGCTCTGACTTCTGACACATACTTGAATATTTCCTCTTTCTTTAAAAAAACAATTAAATAAATTGAGTTGTCTCAAAATGTTATTTTGCATTATAGTAAAAACACTAGCTTTAAAAATACAAGCTTTGGCCTGCTCACTCTGAAGAAAAGGTGAGACAGCCTCATCTCCAAACTCTGATTGAGATGACATGGCAGATGTTAGTTAGAATATGGCAAAGCTTCTAAGATCATGTGAAAGTAAAACATTGCAAGTCCTCCAAGTTTCTATGATTTAAAAATAATATCTAGCTTTTCTGAAACAAGAAGCTACAAATTCCGAATAATGACAAAGGGATAAACTTTCTTTTTTCTTGTAATCAGTTCTTGTTCAAAAGAAAAAAGAAAAAAAAGAAAGTCCTTTTCTTTTCCCTACAGTTTTTTGTTAACCTTCCATTTTGTTAGTTAGGCAGTGCTAATTCTGAAAGCAGAACAGACATAGCAGGCTTCCTCAAAACTGTGAAATTTGGCCATTAGAGGACTGTCACACTTGAAGAACACAATTAACTTGAAAAGCTTAAATGTAACATATTATTGTGACTGTTTCAGAAGTTTCGGTTTGTGCTTGTTGCAGATATGCATCTCTAGAAAGAACTGAAAGCATCTGAGCATCTGGGTTAATGTTTGAAAACAAACAGCTCCTTCAGTTGGCATCTACTAGTTTGGATGTGTGCATGTGCTGGTGTTAACTGAAAACAATCTGCAACAAATCTGATCTTAAAATGAAACTACACTGATCAATTCTATCATCACCTTCACACTCAGATGAAGTGCTTACTGTGGGCCCATGATCAATCTAAGGAATGTGCATACAAGTCATAATGTTTGCTAGAATATATGGAGTTACTGCCTCACCTGTCTCAGTGTCAAGAGAGTCACCTCACTGTTGTCACTATAGTAATTTGGTTTCCAGACCAATGAATGCTAAAAGCCATCAATTATGATTATTTCCACATTTGTGTGGGCCATCTGAAGCTAAAACAATTAATTTTGCCAACTCCTGTTTGACAGATTTTGAAAGAATTAAATTTCTCCTGAGTTTAAAGACTAAAGCACTAGTAGCTGTTTCATTTCAACTTTTCTCTTTATGTGACACGTTATACTATCTTTAGAAGCTTCAAAAGGCTAAATGCACAGATTGAATATGCAAAGCATCAAATCCATGCATAAGGACTTCTAAATTTCTCCATTTTTTTAAAGTAATTTGCATGAAGATCCATTTCAAAAGTAAAATACATAGCATCTTCCCATAAACTACTGATCATATATGTTTATTATGCCTTCCTGAAAATACTTTGTGTTACTTGGATTGATACTGCAGTAGGGATATTTTAGTTTTTCCAGAGTGTTTAGTGTACTCAGTTTTAACTATCCCCAGTTTCTGACAGCATCCTGCAACATAATGAATACCTGACCAGTTTTTCTTCAGCCCCACTACTCCCAAAGCTTACTCCAGAAATAGTTTTATAAATTGCAAACATATTCTCAACACTGATGTGGAAAAGGCCATTAAAGCAATTCAGGTACACTTCTAAGTGTCCTTTTGCAGGTTAGCAGAAAATAAACCATTCTCTTCAAGAGAAGAAGTATTTACTTTACAAACTCTGGCTTCTCTGCAGCAGAAAGACAACCAAAACTAAGTGTGAAGAAAAATGCAGTTAGTCATTGATTTTGAGGCTAGAGATACACATTCTAAGGCCACTGTTTTATTTCCATGTTTTAGCAGGTCTTTAATACCACAACTACTTACTTGTTATAAAAAGGTTCAATGAGTTTTGATCTAGCAGACACATGGTTTTTCGGAGGACTGAGGAATGAACCTGATGAATGAAGAAGAAATTCTGTATGTAATAAGTAGCTACAGAGCACTACAGAGAAAATATGAAAAAGACTACAAAAGATACCTAGGAAATTGGCCATGGAGATGAAGCACAGCCCAGTAATGTAAGCATCATATCCTGCTTCATGAAGTTGTTCAGCAGCTGTATCATAACTTGGGAACCCTTCTGCGCTTTCTGAGGAGAAAAAAATCATTTGTAAGCATGTTATAACAGAAGTTAAAGGCAGCCCTGTATGCTTACCCACATATTTATTTTGTCAGAGCATAACATCATTTGGGTAAGATTATATGCTTTTCAAATTTTCTGAAAATTCCTAAGTTCTGGAAAAGCAGAGTTTTGTTTTATATTTTTAAATAAGAATAGTTCCTAGAACAGAAACTCCTTCTTATTACAAAGCTATTAGTCCACAGACCCACGTAGCCAAAATCAAGTATTAACTCTAACACACTGACAGCAGGATAAGACCATTTTGATATATCCTTACCAACTTTAGGAGGGTTGAATGGAACCTCTTTTAAACGCTTCTCCAGTTCTGCAAGGGATGTATTACTAATGATCTCCTGAAAGTAAAGACACCATTAACTGCCAATGCCAAGCATATTTTCCCTGGAAACTGAAACCAAACAGGATGAAATGAGTATTTATTGCTGCCACCTTGTGTTCTATAAGGATGTATACACAGTCTCATTCTAACTAGCAAACCAGAGGTCTGTCAAGACAAGTTTTAAAAGATTAAGTTGCCTCACCTACATCATCAGTCACAAGCCTTTATTAATACTTCTCAGAATTCTTGATAATGTTTTATGTCAAAGTAGTATTTCTGTTTAAATCTGGTTCTATGCATGGTACACGTGGCAGGGGAAAAGGCAGCACAGAAAGCAGAGCAAAATATCCTAAATATTGATCATAACTGTTGAAGGCATTCAGGGTGAGTTTTTAGTGTGCTGGACAACTGGACTTTCTTGAATAGTTTTTAAAGTGTGAATACTGCTGATTTAAAGAAAAACAAAGAGAGTGGAGTGAAGTGAAATCACAGAAGTCCTGTTATCAGAACACTGTTCCTACACTTCAGTTTAGCTAAGTTGCATTACTGAATCTATATATGTGGATATAAGATGTCACAAAAAGATACACAAATCATTAATTGCTTCAAACCAAAGTTCTTAAAGCTCTTAATCAGAAATAGTTTGTTAATCAGTATAATGGAAAAAAATGCAGAATGAATAGCAAGAGAAAACAAAATATCTCACACAATCTTTCTTAAAGCTGTCTGAAATTTTTGAGGACCAAATTTCCTTTGGTTCTAAAAGAGACAGCTCTTTACAGTCATCATCAAGGGTGCGGCCTGAAAAGTTACCAAGAACTCAATACAATGAAAGAGTTCAAGTGATGTACATATTGGAATCCCAAAGCACCATTTGATAACAGGAGATGTAGAAGCATCTACTGCAAAAATTACAGATGTCAACATAACTGTACAAACAGTACTTGTGCACGATTATTAGTTTTCAGAATACAGAAGCTTCTATCTACTGATTAGATTTTAATAAGATTGTCTGTTATGCAGTGCTCTAAAGTCAGAGAGGTATGTAGAAAGATAGATGCTGCTTCATTGTGTTTTTTAATTAATTCATTCCAAAAGCACACAGGAAAGCAAGAGAATATGATCGCTTCTCTCAGCACTTCCTTGGAGAATGAAACTCATGTTACAAGAGGTTTTAAGAGAAATCTGTGTCTTCTCCTGCTGGCTGCCCAGTGAACATCAGGCCACAACAGAACCCAATGATAATGTTCAAGCATCTTTTTCCAGAAACATCCAAGTCAGCATTCACAGTATTTCTAAAGCAGCTTTCAGGTCCTATTTGTTTACAAGTAACATTACAGGCATGTAGTCTTGTGTTAATTTACAAGAAAAAAAAAATCTTCTAACTACTTTTTAAGTAGCAAAAACTATATATGTTTTGAAATTCAAAGCTTCTAAGTTACCTTAAAATTGTAACAAACACAATAGTCACTTGTACAAAAGTAAAGATTTGTATTCTAAAAATTCTGTAAGTTTAGAAAAGGAGTTAAGAAAAATCATTCTCTTACAAAAAAGGATGCATCACATAAACCATTGTTAGAAATTTTTATTTAAATTTTTTTAATTTGCTTCAAAACAGACTTAATCCAAACTTTTATCTTCAAATCATTTCATAATATTATACTCATTTACCTTAAAAGGCTGGGTACTTGCCATCAGTTTAGTATCCAATAGCCTAGAAACAAAGTAAGAGCTAAATAAGTTGAAATGGAAGAATGTCCATTTTGCCAAATACTCAAAAATGATTTGGTGTATTAGGTGGGAAATAGCAGCTTCACCCTACTGAAAAATTACTCTCAGATCTTAGAGCAGCCAAAATACTCCTTGGCTTTGTTCAGCATGAAAAAAGACAGCAACTAAGCAACAGCAAGAGATGCAATCAGTAAGTAGCAAATAAATCTTGTTTCACATATATTGCAGTCTCAAAACACCAAACATCATGCCAAAAATAAAGGGGGTAGCAAAGCTGCATCTTTTGCCAAGAAGCACAACAACAGCACTGCTCTTCTGAAAAAAAAACAAGATGCTACAAACTACTTTAAAAACTGTATTTATCTAACTTCTTCCCAATTTTCTTTCCAGTAACAGTAAGGTTACAAGGCTAGGACAAACAAGATCAGCTTGCTAAAACTATATTAGAACAATTGGAAGTTTGAACTATGAACTTACCGTGGGAAGACACAGGATGTTACTTCTTTGAAATCACTTAGGTCCTAATTTACCATTAAACCAGAAGACAAAATCCAAAGAAGTTAATTGTCTATCAGCCTCAGGACAACAGACAGCAGTAGCTACAATTACCCAATCAGCTTCTAAAATTGAGATTCAGCAACTAAATTTTCCCCTTGTACAGGATGTATTTTGCCAGCATTACCATAAATACCACCTGCAATTATAGAGAACTACAGACTGATTTCTGATTTGTCTGTGATTCAGAAGAGAAATGTTCTCTACTCCAATGCTCTATCCTATTACATAACCTAGATTACCTCTAATTCCAACTGTGTTAACAGTTCTACTTAAAATGTTTGCAGCATTTAATGTCAGTGGAATATAGGCAGTTACTCCAAGTGGGCAGTGGATTGCCTACAGGTTTAGATCTCCCAAGTGTCAAAAGCAGAGGAACAACTGACAACTGGTTACATCCCATCACTGTCCAAATGGGCCCCCAACTTCTTTCTCCCATCTCATAATCAAGTCTTTCCCCTTTCAGGACTGCAAGTAGTAAAATCATCATGTGGGCCGTCCTTCCAATGAGACCTTTGGCTTCTTCAGACAATGTCCTCAGTGCCAATACATTGCTTAGCTCAACTTAATTGTTAGAGTAACACAGATATGAACTGTTAGATTGCCCTACTGCAGTCATGAAAGTTGTCAAGTTGTTCAAACCAGGACAGTTATTCAGACATTCCACATCTTCATCCCAATGAACATCATCCTGCTACAAGAATTCCTGTCATTGTATTAACTGTACTGTATCATATGAAAACACATATTCTCACTTTGTAAACTACAGCAGCAAAAATTCACACAACAAAGCTCAAGTTCTGAACGAGATCATAACATGTCAGTTAAATTTACCTGCCATTATCCAAGCAGTTTCTGAAGTACTAATAGGTAAGAGCAGAAATCACAACTCAATTCCAACATTTAAACTGAACATTTAAAAAACGTAAATGAGAAGAATTCAATCCAACTAAGCTTTCTACATGGAGATTTAAGAAACTAAAGAAGTACCCAAAAGTAACTGTTGCTTCTTAATAGATTGTTCACAAGAAAGTTTGGAGATAAGATAAAGACAAACACATTAAGGCATTTACTTCATCATCTGAACACACAGAAGATTACTTACATCAGGTAAGGGACAATAGAATTGGTGTATGGTATGCATAACATCTAGTAGCATATTGTGCCCAATAACAAGCTTGCCCTGTGAAAAGGACATTAAACGTTAGTTACACTTCCGATCATGGCCATGGCAAGAGCAATNGATCTTCGTTCACAAAGCCTAGCCACGACAACGACGACGACCTATCTAGATGCTAGCCTAGGACAGCTGGGAACAATTACAAATCAAACCTCCCCATTTGCTCTCTGCCTGCTCTACAGACTCCTCCATTCTCTCAGAGCAGCCACTCCTTTTTCCTCTACTCCCAACCACTTATCACAGCCTTCAGCAGCAGCTTGAAATGTTAAGAAGATGCACTACAACTTCATTTCCGAATGTAATCTATTTAAGATTAAAGTTAAGTGATTTATCAGTCCACTACCTTTTAATTAATAACTTGTACACCAACTCATAATATATTGTTTAGGGTTGCAACATATGATAGTTACTAGGGGCATGATCTGACTCCTCACAGTGTAGAGCCTTTCATACCAGACATTGTACAAGCAAGTCCCTTAAAAAAACCCACAAGAAATGTTTAACATGTCAACTTTGATTCATTTGACATGACAACTTTTTCTGCTTCCCTGGACTAGATGATCTTTCTAGGTCCCTTCCAACCCCTATCATTCTATGATTCTATGAAGCCTCCATTTGCTAGAGAAAGCAATATGTGTATGTATTTTTATTCTACACAGCAGGCTGTAACAACTACGTGAAAATAATTGGGCTATGTAAATAGAACTATGTAAATAGAAGAGAACCAGATGACCTTTTCTGATTAAAACTTTAACTGTCAGGAAGAAAAACCGACCAACCATGAATCTTTCCAGGACAGGGAAAAAAAAGCCCTCAAAGTTTAGTTACTTAAAATAACAGTGTTAAAAGCCTTAAGAAATCAGTATTGTTCACTCTTACAGATAATGAAGTTGTTCATGTCGTTAGTTAAAAGCTTATTTAACCTATCATAGTCAACCATTGTAAAATATGATGCAATATTGACTTACAAAAAAAGAAACCACTTTGTGTTTCATCTTATCTTCCAAAATATAACAGCAAAAGAATTCTTTCTTCACAGTAATGATTTTTTCTTCTTACAACCAAAAGTATGTTAAAAATCATGTCAACTTACAGAATTAGCAATAGCATGAACGACTCTGGAAAATCCCACTGCATCATTCAATTCTTCCTGTAAGCAAAGATTCTGACATCAGTGAAACAAACACAAATATTGTCAAAACTGTACCTGCCAACTGGCAGACACACTCCAACTGTTTGGCTCAAACTGTTTCTCATATAACCAAGAACAGACTACCAAGAAAATGTCAATATTTGGAAGATACATGAAGTCAAAGCAGGATGCTGCTGACCAAACTCCAGTTTTGTTTGTAGTGCTAGTTCACTGTAAAGCAGGACAAGCCACAAGCTATTGTGGTGGGTTGACCCTGGATAGAAGTCGAACACCTATCACACAACTTTCCATAGCTGATTGAAGTCACAGATTCTCCCTCTCCCTGTTTCACATGAACTAATGAAATGGAACTTATTTACCTGTTCTTTTGCTTGTTTCTGCTGTTCTCTTCTTTTTCGTTCTTCTTCATCTACTTTGCTAATAACAATATATCTCTCCTTCTGAAATCAAAAATGTATAGTTTCAGGACTGACTCTGAGAAATTCACATTTAAGACCACTGCAAGTTTTGGCAACTTTGCATTGTAAAATTTACGTTTACCTCAGCAGCAGCTCCTCGGCAACGTGAGTGTTTCTATTGTAGGCATCCCAAAAGCCCACTTACGAAAGCTATATTAGATTCATTCACAAATCCAACTTAATAAAATCACTTTTTTACTTCTGAGGAAAGGCTATCAGAATTTACTTGTAGGAAGTGGATATCTAATATGTTTTGAAGCAGAGATATGTGCTGGGCAGTGAGGACACAGTGTGTGATGCCACTCTTTTTCCTCTTAAGATCAAGACCTACTTTGCACCAATAGACTTTTCATCAATACTGAATGTCAGATCCACTACACATTTAAACACCTTTTAGTATCCTTTTTTAAAAAAATAATAATTTGAAACCACAAAAATATGTGCTTACACTTCAGGTGTTGGTCAGATTTCATGTTTAGAAACTAGTTCATTGTATTACAATTAAAACGTTTCACATTTTGCATAATAAAGCTCAAGTTAGGTTTGAAAGTTAGGAGTGTTGGTAAAATTTAGACATACAACTTCCTTTAAACAGAACAAAGATTAGAGGTAGTAACATGCCTAGTTACCTTTTCTGACTCCAGAGTTTCAACATGGATACCTTTTGGATACCTACATCGAAACAAATGAAAAGTAAATGTAAGTAGTTATTTATTTGGCATATTGAAACCACAACAGTGATTCATTAATTTCATGTTTCACTATAAGTCTTAAGTGCAAAAGAACTATTAAAAGTTCCTTTTTACTTTGAAATAATGAAAATTTTGAAGCAATAGGCTAGTTAAATTTGCCTCCTTACTTACTTAACAGTAACTAACACTAAAATGTATTTCTTATGCAATTTCCTATTCTATTGCTGTGGAGTATTTCATTACAATATAGAATTTCTGCTTTCAAAAAATCCAGAGCATTGGTGAGAAAGCTCCCATTTACTTTTGCAGCAACAAGACAGCTTCTTTGGTGACTGCATGCCTTTAATATGTCACATTCTAGGATTTATAAACAACCCTGAACTTCCTTCTAATAGTAAGCTCTAACAGGAAATACTAGTACAAGTGCTGTTACCTCTGCCACAAGGTTGCATCACTGTCCCAATCTCATTTGATTAGCAAAGTACTATATACACAGAGTCACACAGCATCCAACTGATAGCAAGGTCAGAAAATACTGTCTTTCACTGCTTACCAAGTAGATATTACTCTGATCTTCTCATTATCATAGAATCATAGAATCATAGAATGGTTTGGGTTGGAAGGGACCTCTGGAGGCCATCTAGTCCAACCCCCCTCCACTGGGCAGGGACATCCCCAACTAGATCAGGTTGCCCAGAGCCCTGGCAAGCCTCGCCTTGAATGCCTCCAGGGATGGGGCCTCAACCACCTCCCTGGGGAACCTGTTCCAGTGTTCCACCACCCTTGTGGTGAGGAACTTCTTCCTAATGTCCAATTTAAATCTCCTCCTCTCCAGTTTAAAACCATTGCCCCTTGTCCTTTCACTGCAGGCCTTTGCAAACAGGCCCTCTGCAGCCTTCTTATAAGTTCCCTTTAAGTACTGGAAAGTTAATGACAATTATATAACCACTGCAGAACCAGCATGTTTCCCTCATCCTCTGGCTACTACTAAATCTAGCACCAGAGAAAACACACTAGAGTGCTGTTGTGTCCTCTCCACCCTGACTTCTCAAGCAATTTTGAGCCTAGACCTCTCTTTCAAGCTGTTTCATGTCACAGACCTCAGATGCATCAAAACACTGCTGCACAACAGAACACTTCAATAGAGAAAACAACCTGTGAGGAGTCCAGAACACAAGGGAAATCAATAAAGTCACTGGTTTCTGCTTTAATTATCTCTATACTAACTTTATAACTTTGCTTTCTTTTGGCAGTGTACACAGCTGTATAAACACAGAGTAATAGTGCCAGCATAAGCAACCAAACCCCAGCTATTGGTACAACACTGAATTAACTAAATGTACAAAAAAAAATATACCCACTATATTTTCCATATTTTACTAGTGTGGTCAGAACAATGAAAATCTCATCTCTACAGCCTTACAGTTTCTCCTAAGGCCTTAAGGGATATATTTATGCAAAGATGAGGGATAAAGCCAGGAAAGCAGAAAATAATTACTACTAGAATTAGGATTTTTAAGGCCTCAGAAATGCTTATACTTGGCATGCAACAGAAAACTATAAACATACCAGTACCTACTATAGAACCAGCAGTTTTTCAAATCCAGCCCACAATCTGCATAAACACATGCACTCTCTCTTCACTAAAAATCTGTCAAGTTCCATTTGTTATATAATTTTTGGCTGTTCAGATTTTTAGATAGGAACAATAAAATAAATGCTCAGCTTTAAAATACTCAAATTATCACAAACCAGTTCAATGCAATTTATGAGCAGAACATTACAAAAGTCTACCCACAGAGGAAAAAAGTAGTCCAAATTAATCAACTCTGAGGTTAAGTAGACCAGATCTTACCCAGATTTCTTATCAGTAATACTAAAAATACACAGTTAAGGCAGTATTACCAGTAACTTACTTCCAGCTCAAGGTCTGATAAATTAATTTCCTCTGAAATCTAAAATTAAAAGACAAACATGTTACTAATATTCCTCTTACAATAGTGTTTCAAAACAGCAACGTTCAGCTAAAGCCAGCTTCACGTTCATTTGTAAAAAGGTCTTTAAAGCATAAGCACTGCTACTAGAACCTCTAAGCTTTGAAGGGTTTTATGGAATTCTGATGTTCAGTTACCAAGCTGGCATTTACACCATTTTGCACAGTTACCCACATATCTTCTCATAAGCAAATACTCTGTGGTCATGATTAACAAATACAGATACAGTGATGTTACCTTATCCCCAGCTTCACAATTTTCTGAGTTATTGATAAATTTAACATTTTTTTTTAAATTCTGTTTTTTAAATAAGCATACTCTCCAAACATCTGAATTCCAAAGCTGAACAGACTTTGGGAAGGAGATTCACTAAAAACAGTTTCAAATAGACAGTGTCTGCTATGAATAACTGATAGCTCAATAGATTTGAGAAATTTGTTTATAAAACAGATATCCAAGGCTGATGGAGCAGTTCAATAATAGCAAAAGGAGACTCACATATTCATTACACTTCTTGGCTATACTTAAGTATGTTGTTACCAAATGCAGAAGTTATGGCTCATAAAGCAGAGTATGACATACATACAAACTACTACATTTTTTTCAACCTTCAGAGATTAGTATATTTTGCTACAGTTAACCCAAGTAAAGATACTGTTCGTCTTCACTCCTCTAATTCTAATGTGGCTAAAATAAAAAAAAGTAATTTCAGAAACTGACCCTGTACATGGCTCCAGTTCCAAACTTTCATTTTCTTCATTCTTTAATAAGTCTTCTATCTGTTCCCTGCAAAAAATAGATAATTTGCTTTTCCATCTACTGTTTTCTTTTTACAATGTTTACACCTCTCCCCAAAAGACAAGAAAACCCTCCCTAACAAAAAACTATTTCACAAGTAGAGAGCTAATAAAAGTATCTTCAACATACGAACATGTCACTATTGTTCATGTTTTATTTTCAATAACATGAAAGGTTATTAAACAACTTTACTTACACTACTTTATCAATGAATTTTTTCTGATCATCAGGGATTGTTACAGGACACTTTGTGGCATTAGGAGAAATATAAGATAGAGATGCTGCACCATTGGCCTGAGAACGTTTTTCATCATACTGTTCCCTTAGCTGTTTTTCTTCTTCCTGGTTTAAATATGGAATTCCTAAAGGAAAAAAAAATAAAAAGGTGATCATAATTAGGAACAAATTAAATGTACATGATTTAGCAAAGACTTATCACCAAGCCCTTATCAGTGTTACACCCTGACAGCTCAAAACATATCCTTATAACCTTCCCTTTCAGTTCTAGACCCCATTCTTTATCTGTGTCTGTGCAGGCTTCATTTTAGTAGCTGATACCACTGAACTCTTAACAGCTACATGCCTTATCTGTACAAGACATAAGCCTGAGGACTGCAGAGCTGTAGATCACAGAAGTATCTAGCACTCCTCTTCCTTGCTATCTGCATCACTTTAATAACAGATTGCAGCAGCACCTATTACAATGCACTGATACCTTCTCTAAAATGTTATTACTTGTCCATTACACAGCTACATAATTTATCTATTTATGTTTAGCCATCAAACAAAAATAAATGATCAAGTACTTATCTAAATAGGAATTCTGTTGAATCAAATACAATTAATTTTTTGAAAAGGAGTAACTAACAGCACAACTGTACATCTGAAAAGAGTAATTCTAAGAATTTTCTTAGGTGTTAGGGGAGCATCCCTAATTTACTTAGGGGAGTACCACAAATGGCTGTGTTTTTCTTTTTGCAGAAAATTAAAAAAAAAAGATGTCATAAATTTTGCAGACACTTAAAGAAAGTAAGGAAAAAAACCCCACAACTCACCGTTGCGAAAAACTTTATTAAAATCAAATCCTTGGTTTGCTAAAAAATCTATACTTGAACTCTGCAACAAAACAAAACAGCTTTACAATTGGCAAGAGTACCTGCAGCGTAAAACCAGCAATTCAGTTCTTTTTACACTTTTTAAGATGATATCTGAAGTCCAAAGTCAAGAGCAACCAAGTCTATGACCCTAAGGAGAGTTTAGGCTATGCTACTTCTGTTATTTATTTTCAACCTTCATGAAGCACACGAACAATAAACACAATCAAGGAATAAAGACAAAAGAAAGAGCTATGTGGAGACAGGAAACTGAAGAAAGCAAAATGTGGTTCAGGACAACAAATCTGAGACCAGAAAAATGCTCGCAACAGCCTGGGAAGCAGTGAAAGTGAGACAAGCAGATCGGAATAATGGATGAAAGAGAAAAAGTAAGGGAACAGGAAGTCAGACAAGAAAGGGGAGAAAATATAATCATCTTGCCACACTTGGAACATTATTTTCGTTTACAGAAACCACACAACGTAATGTGTAACAAGCTCTAAAAACTGAAGTCAAAGATATTCCCTTAAAACTCATTTTTAGGGATTGCTCTTAACTGATGCTTATTTCTTCTATAAGAAAAAAAACAACTAGAACTTTATGTTTTTCTGCCTTTTAAGCTGTTAAAAGAGCTAACATTCTCCCTCTACAATGATGCCAGTTTTCCTAGTAATATTTTTTAGGAGTTTGCTGTATGTATGCCTTAACTAAGCAAAATTGAACTTGTTTTTCTACTAACCTGACAGACAAACTTGACATCTGGTGAACTTCTGTTAAAGGGTTTTGGAAAAATATAGAAATTAAATGACTTCATTATATACCTGTGAAAAAGATGAATTGCATGTCAGTACAGCTTATCAATGTTACTTCATCAGTTCCTCAATAAAGAAAACAAGGCATAAGAGAATAACATACTTTTCTTCTGTGTGATCATATTTAAAAGTGCAAAGGCCAAACTGAAAGAGCAAAAAATCCATGGAATGCTGAAAAGGAAAAGAAAATTTACATGAGAACAAAAATCATACACACTTAAAGATAACTGGGGTGCATCCATTTCAAAATTAAGCAAATCTGAATCTTCCTTATCAACATTTGTTCTGTCAGCAATTTCCAAGTAAACACATCAGAGTTTTTCACCTAGTTTTCATCCTCATTTAATCATGTTAATCATCAGATGATTTGCAGTATGCACTTCCATTCTGTAAACAGACAAGAACTGAGGGAAGTCCCATCTCTCTCCACCAGCTGCTTACACACAAGAGATGCTTCATCTAAAGCAACTGTCAAGTCTCCTACTCAATGTTCATTTACATTCCCCATAGTGTGGGAGGAGGCTGTCAGGGCACTGATTGTGTATAGTTTCCAAATATACGTAATAATACATTTTAAAGTCTTCTAATCCACATAGGTAATAGTGTATAATGTACCAGCATAGTCACTAGGCACTTTATCATCATGTCCTCTTGTATTTCACAATTGTTGGATCAATATTGAAAAGGTTTTTGACACCACTGCAAATGTATGAGAAAATAAACAAGCATTGTGCTCTCATTGAAAGACTTGTTCCTCCTGAGGGCCAACCATCCATTTTAAACACAGAGAACACAAAGGATTATTCAATTCTATTATAGGGAAAAAATAATGAGTGGCAACATGACCATACAAAAATAGTCCTCTTATCTTAGAATCATAGCAGGGTTAGAAGGAACCTTAACAGGCATTTAGTTCCAATCACCTCTATGTTAGTAGAGACAACAAAACAGGCAATCTCCACTTGCTCTATGTAACTCAGTTTTACAGACCTCTGCCATATCCCTACATAGTTTCCTTGTAACTTCTTTCCTGCATTTTCATTTTAGTCAACATAAACACTTTACCTTTTTAAGTTTCTGATACCTCTCTTCTGGAGTGTCAAAGCCGTTGGTTAATGCACTAACAGAAGGCCCGTCACTGATCCCTGAAAAAGTAGAACACAAACACATTTTACTTGGAGTAAGGTTTTCAAAATTAGCCACAGCCAAGAAATGCAACAACATGTAATTTAAGAAAAATGTTTTCACATAAAGTACATCTTATGATTACTTCAGTTGAGAAAGATTTTCTAATGCATAAAAAGTATGTATGTTAGTATGAAAGCCGCCTAGTTTAAAGGTAGTGTTCTAGCAGTAAAGCCCTGCTGCAAAAGCCCTGCTGCTTTGGCTCCTATTCAACATGATAGTAAAATGATCTGCCAGTAACGTAATGTTGATAGATCTTTATAACATAATGTATGATAAAAATCAAACTAAAAATGGGAAGAGTGCTGTCCATAGATTTACTGAATGACTTGGTAACCTTAAAGAATACATAACAACAACTGTATTTCCGTACACACCACATCTATCAAAACCTAATCATGGTCATGTTTATGTTTCGTGGTTGACTGACTCAGTATGCCAACACTGAAGCACATAAGGCAACTCTCTGATACACAGATCCTCTGGGTTTCACAGATGTGGAAGTTCTTATTGCTGTCTTTCCTTATCCAAATGTTTGCAAGACCTTCCTTATTTATCCCTATTTCTTGCTTTCATAACATGTATAAAATCTCCATTTTTTTCCTGAGCTGCAGATGAAAATCGATTAGGAAGGGCATAGAAGCAGCATTAGTATGACATATCTTTATTTGACCAAAACCTTGCTATTGCACATATAATAAGTGGTTTAATCATTTTGTAGTAGCGTCAAGCTTTTTCAGGCCAACACGGAGATACATCACAGGAGCAAACTCGGGCACTTGGGACCCCACACAGATATTGTCAACAGTTTACAATCACAGAACAGGCATAACTGTACCTGAAAACTCTCCATCAATGGCCAGGAAGTCCGACTCTTCAATGGCTTCATATACTTTGTTTAGGTTATCCTTAAAATCTATGGGTAAAGAGGTAAGACAAACCTGAGACTACAAATGACTTCCTATTGCAGACCGCCGGCCCTCAGGCCGGCAGAGGCGATCCGCATCCGCCAGCGAGTGCGGGACCGGTGGCAGGGCCCAAATGCCCATCGCTTCCTCAGCCTTGAGGTGCGGAGGGAGGCCCTCCCGCCGCACCTCTTCCTTCAGGGCAGGCCCTCGGGGGAGAGGGAAGGAGCAGGGACCCCCTTCGCGCCTTCAGGAGAGGCTGAAACCGGACCTCGCCAGCAGTCTCAGGAAGGGAAGCCAGGACACCCTCCGCGCCGCCCACTCGGAGCCTCCCGCCGCGGCTGCGAGATGCGACCCGAGCACAGGGTGCAGGGGAGGCTGGTCACTCACTGCTTCTGATCACCTCCATCCCGCCCCGCCGCACCAGCCCGCCCGCAGGTGGGCCCGGCTCGGCACGACCTGCGGCCTCTGCCAAGCGCTTCCGGAAACGGCTGTCCCTCCCGCTGCACGTGAGCGCCCACGTGGGCGCCCACGTGAGCGCTCGGAGGCCGTGGGCGGGGCGGTGTCTGGCGGCAGACGGGAGCTGGGCTCTCCGAGTACCTTGTTCGCTTCTACGCGTGCCCACAGGCTCGGCCTGCGTGGGCGGGACGCGGAGGAGACGCTCATGGAGGGGGAGGATGTCGACCTCTGTGTGAGTGGCAGCAGATTGGTCGTTGCTGCTGTTGTAACAGACTCTTATGCCTGAAAAGTGCCCCTTGGGTGCCCGTCGCGCCGTACAGTGGTGGACATGCTTTTCTGTCCCGTAAGAAATCCACTTAGGGTCGTTTTAAAGCAAATAAAACCGGAGCTATCTATGTGTCAGCATGGTAATAATTGTCCTCTGGGCAAATACGGATAATGTGAGAGAGAAAACAATGGGAAACTTATTCTTTATTAAAATAGGCTGGTATAAATAAACAGTTAATTGTTTGGTTTGGTAACAAATGTCACTGAACTAGACATGTAGCTTGTATCAAACTGGGTCTAGAACAAAATCTTTTAAGAAAATGACACTGTTGCACAGTGAAAAAAATACATCTCGTCCATACTTTAAAAAAATCACTTTATTTCCTTTGGACTCTAGTCAAAAAGAAATGCAGTAAGGGAACAGAGACTGATAAATAAATAATTGTGAATATGTATATTATATAGATATAGTCTCATGTGGTTAAAAACAGTTTGTGTGAACCAATCTGGTGCAGTATGTGTTAGCATTGCAGTCAAACTAGCATCTTAAAGTCTAGTTTACTTCAGAGATTAGACCTCACGATCTTGTAAAACATACCTTGGACAAAGTTTCTGTGAAGAAAGGTTAAATCAGTGTGTAGGCACACTTCAGCAAATGTAGCTCACTTCTCACGAATATAGAAGTAAGCATATTAAGAAAATGTGAGTACAGCAGTGTTCCTGTCCGGTGGTTTTAAAAGCTTTGAAATCCAACGCTTGAAGACAAAAAATAAATGGACTCTGCTCCCATGGACTGTTGTGGGTAAGCTCTCAGCTGCTGCCTAGCAGGAGGCTGTGGCGGTCCCTGCCACAGTGCCCTTCACAGTTTGGAGCCTGCCGCAGGGCCCCGCGAGCGCAGTTTCCTCCCGGCCGAGAAGCGGCTTACCCTTATTTCCCGGGAGGCGGCACGCAAAGCCGCAGGACCCGCGCCACGTCACAGCCCCGGCGGAGAGGCGCGGAGCGGTGCTGAGCGCACCTCCGCGGGGGCTGTGCGGAGCAACGGGGTGAGGTGGCGGTGCGCGGCGGCCGGTGGGTGAATCGGAAGGGGGCGGTGAGGCTAGGCAGGCCAGGCCACGCCAAGCTAGGCCGTGGAGTGCTGCGGGGCCTGCGCTTGCGCTTGCTTCTTGGGGGTGCCTGAGCGGTGGCATTTCCTTCCCCACTGCTGCCGGAGAGCGGGAAGGAGTGGGCGCAGCCTCTGCGATGGGTTCTGCCTTGCCCAGCCGGAGGGGATGTCCGTCAGGGCGTTGAAGGCCCAAGCCACCGGTGCGGCGGATTTGGTACAGGCGCAGAGGGGAGAGAGCAGGCTGAAGTTGGTAAGAGGCGGCAGGAGAGGAGCTTGTAAACCGCTTTCCACTTCTGATACTTCTCTGGTTGAATGGTTAAATAGTTTTGCACTGACAGAAATCTTGGTGGCTCTTTTCCAGGAGAAACAGAAGAATATTCTTAGGTGCAGACCCTTGTTTTTATTTCTCTTCTTGTAAGTGGTGTTTCAGGTTTGTCTTTTAGAAAGCCAACAATGTTTGGTTTGCTGGGAAGAGACTTGTAAGCTGTGTGAGGATCCTAGGTTTGTTTTTCTGTACTGCCTTTTTTTTTTTTTAAATTTTTATTCTTTATCAACTCACATGCTTACCCATTTGGGCTTGATCGGAATGGAAGGATGGTAACTTAGTAGTAAGCAGGAGCCACGCGGTGGAGAGTATCAGCATATTGTGGTTTGGTAGTGCCTGAGGAGAAAATTGTATAGGTTTTGATAGCTTCTGACTGTTAAGTGATCTGTATCAGTGTTTTCCCTAAGAAATTAGATACAGCCATGTGAGAGAATACAGTTAGAACTTTAACGTAATGGTTTTATATTTTTGGTAAGCTTGGAACAATCTTAAACTCTTCTCATACAAGCAAAGAGTAATTACTATTAATCAGTCCTTCAATGAAGCAGCAAGTAGATCAATCCAGATCAATCTCTTATAATTCTGAAGGATGTGACTTCATGGGTTGAAATATTTTATTTCAACATTGCCCAGCAATATCTAGCATTGATCTTTGTTACTAATTTTTTATTCTGTATGCTTGAAAGAATAGTGACAAAATAAATTAGCTCATATTATACTGGTGGCTTATTTTTCTGTTCTCTGATAGTAATTTCTAATTATGTTGCTTTTGCTTGGTGTCTCTTTTAGTAAAATTTTGATTAAAGATACTTTCAGAAGTCATCTAAATCATAGTTAGAGAAGTTTTTTTGTTTCACTTTCATGTATGTACCACAGGAAATGAAAAGTACTGAGACTGAGCCCAGCTGTTTACTTCTAGAATCTAGTTTTGATTGTAGTTTGCAATGAATATGTTGTTGAAAAAGTAGATCATGTTTCATTTTGGGGAGAGCAAAGTTAGTTAAAGTATAAAACCATGACAGCAACAAAAGAATTGTAACATTAAATTACACTGATTCCAATTCTGAACTTCTATAGGAACAAATTTTTTTCTTTAATGAGTTTTATCTTGTTGCTTTGCAGAAGTAATGCCTTACCTAGTTTGAAGATCTAAGAGAGCTTTCTGCTTGTATAAGGCACAAAAGAAAATGGAAGAAGATGAGACTTTACAAGGTGAAACAGAGAGGGCAGAAGTTGAAACACATGGTACCTCTGAGATTGGTCAACAGGTATCAGTTAGTGAGTTCCTTTGCCACTGCTGTTACGACATTCTGGTCAATCCTACCACTCTGAACTGCGGGCATAGTTTCTGTAGACATTGCCTAGCTTTGTGGTGGGTATCATCCAAGAAGAATGAATGTCCAGAATGCAGAGAAAAATGGGAAGGATTCCCCAAAGTCAATATCCTCCTCAGGTCAGTGTAATATGCCTTTTTTGATTTCTAAACCCACTTAAATTAGTTGCTGGTTTCTTGAGTTTGCTGAAGATTTTCATACTTTGTTGGTAATCTGAATTGTCACGAAGACATTTAAATCCTGAAATCTGTCATGTTCTGCACTTGTACTGAACTGTTCAAGCAGATTTTTCTGCATGGAACTAAGGGGTGGGTTGGTTGGCTTTGTATTGCATTTAGGTGTTTTTTCCCCTTCTGAATTTTTTGGGGGGATCAAGAGGAAGGATCCTTTTTTTGTACTGAGACACTTGCATCTCTTAATACAGTTGGATGTTTCCTAATAATTCTAAGTGAGAATAGTCCTTGATAATTGTGTAATTATTTCTGTTATATGAAGTATTTATATGAAGAAATGTGATCTTTCTGCAGGACAAAGCTAAAAATATCACTTTGATACCTTGAATTACCCACAAGTTCTTGTATTAATAAACTTTATTTTTTAATAAATAGATGGCAAGATTTATGGTAGGCTTGAATGTTGTCTTCTGCTTAGCATTTTTCAGTAATCAAGGCTTGTCAGTAGCACACAAAGTCTTATGTAAGAAATAAGGACTTTAATTTTTTTTATGTGATATTTTAAATTCCTCCATCTTCAGAAGCTAAGGTAAATGCTTTTTGGAAGTAATTGATTCAAGTTTGACTTTATTAAGAACGAATGTTTTCTTGCTTTCCAAGATGACATTCTTTAATAGAGGCTGGAAAACAAAAATCCAAGAATTAGTCCCTTTTCTGAATGTTAAGCCTCAGTGGTTATAGTACAATGATAACTATTTTTCTCATTAGGGATGTTATTGAAAAGCTATTTTGTGATGCCATTGAACAAAGAAAAGAAGATATTCAACATAACAGTGATATAGTACACAGCTTAGCAACCTTCCAAAAATATGGGAATGACCAGATCCCTACAGTTCCGAACACAGGAAGAATTAATCCTCGAGGAGGAGGAGGAGGAGGGTTTTTCTCAGGTGTTCTGACAGCTTTAACTTGTGTAGCAGTAAGTTTCCTCTGGTTGGTTTTCCATATTTACTTCATTAAGCATGCAATCAAATATACTTAAATAACATGCACATAAAGAAAATTGTCAACACAGAAGAGATTTCAGCTGGGCAGAGTAAATCAGGTAGAACTTCGAGTTGTCTGTGAGAAATTACAATTGCAATATACAGCACACAGAAGTTAAGACAAATTGGGTAAAACTTAAGATACTTTCTTATAACCTGAATATTCTAGGGTGAATAAAATGGAAGATTCTACATGTCAAGCCCCTAAATGTGATTTTATTTATATCATTAATATATTTGCTTTGCAGGTAAAGTTGTTTTTTTCTTTTTTTTCTTCTTTTAATCTGCCTCTAGGTAGTTCTACTTGGATATCACTGGAGTAGCAGAGAATTTGAAGACCTTCTTGTTCACAAGCCTGTTGCTAAATGGACTGCTGAGGAAGTAATACTTTGGTTAGAGCAGCTGGGCCCATGGGCTTTTCATTATAAAGAAAGATTTTTATTGGAGAAAGTAAATGGAAGGTGAGAGGCCTAATTGTGAGGAAGAGCTGTCATTTGATTGGACTGCTGGATGTTGTGAAATGAACATACTTCATACCATACATTGTGAGAATATTCTGTTGATATATCAGAACAAAATTCAGGATAAGTTTTAACTTGTGGCTGAGAACTCCTGTAGCAGATATTAAAAAAGCTAACTGAAAATTTTCTAAGAACTTTTTAAAATGCTGACAATGCAGACCGAAATGATACTGAAAGTAAAATTTACTAATGTATTAGCCACCTCCCCCCCTTTTTCTTTCTTGTGAAAATATTCATATGCTGTATGTATGGCTAGGCTTTGCGAACGAAGCTCCAGGGAGGGCTCCACCCACACTCCTCATCAGTGCCTTTTCCAAGCGCGCTGATAAAAAGAGGATAGCAGATAGCACCCTCGAGCCTGCACTAGGGATTTTTTTTTAGGTGAGACACAGCATGTGCAGAGCTGGACCCACCCTTTAGTCCTAAGGTTCATCTGCCAGGGCCTAGCAAGCTTGGACGCTGGCAGCCAAGTCCTTAGGACAGAGGTTTTATTAGAGTGTCCTTCTCTTAGATGGAAGGTCTTACAGGGCTAAACGAGCTCCATCTGCTCGGGTTTGGAATCAGAGTTGTCCTTCTCCTAGGATGACTGCCAGAAGGCTAATGAGCGCATCCTACCCATACAAGGATTCTAGGAACATGGGTATCACTCCACACACTTTCCTGTGGGCAATGAATTTAATGCTCCCTCTGCTGTGGGCACAGTTATCACACCAGGGGCCACAGGAGACCCCAAGGGATTTTCAGACTGTGCCTGCATATGCTGTATGCATTGTTGCATTCCCCCCAAGACCTCTAGGTTTGATTTCAGGAGACCAGACTAGATCTGTGAAGTACTGAAGAACTGTGTTCAATCATAGAATGGTTTGGGTTGGAAGGGACCTCTGGAGGTCATCTAGTCCAACCCCCCTGCAGTGGGCAGGGACATCCCCATCGCCCTGTCAAGCCTCACCTTGAATGCCTCCAGGGATGGGGCCTCAACCACCTCTCTGGGCAACCTGTTCCAGTGTTCCACCACCCTCGTGGTGAGGAACTTTTTCCTAATACCCAGTCTAAATCTACTCTTCTCCAACTTAAAACCATTGCCCCTTGTCCTTTCACTACAGGCCTTTGTAAACAGGCCCTCTCCAGCCTTCTTCTAAGGTCCCTTTAGGTACTGGAAAATAGAAATAATAGCCAACAAGCTGATAAATTTGCACACTGAGAGCAGGCAAGAGAAAATTTGAAAAAAAAAAAAAAGGATATTTAAAACCCAGGCTATGAGATGCAGTTGATTCAGAACACTTGATACGGAATGTAATCCAAAAGATGATACCTTCTATCAGTAGCTCATTGTTTCAGTATGTAATTGCTAAATTGTTCATCATATCTTCTGGGCGAAGAGACACTGTATATCTTCTGAATTCTTCTGCTTTTGTAGACTCCTTCTAACACTGACAGAGGAGGATTTCATGAGAGAGCCTTACAGTATAGAGAACAGTAACCATAGAAAAGCTATTATGGCGGAACTGGAACGTGTGAAAACTTTAGGTGTTAAACCACCACAGAACCTTTGGGAATATAAGGTAAATTTATATAACGTCTGTCATGTATAGTAAGTATTTTAAAAAGAATATGTTTAAATGAAAATTCTCTTAAAGCCAGGAGGAGTGTTAAGGTAGTAGAATTAATCTTGTAAAAATTGCTCAGTTTTAGGAACTGTTGTATTTGAAAAATTATTGTCAGAAGAACTAGCATGTCCCTTTTATTTTTTCATTGTTTGAAACTTGATAATGTGATACCTTTCAGGCAGTAAATCCAGGAAAATCACTCTTTCTTCTGTATGCACTGAAGAGTTCTCCAAGACTCAGTATGTTATACCTATATTTGTTTGATTACACAGAAGCTTTCTTACCTTTCATCCACACAATTTGCCCTATGCAAGAAGACAAATATGAAGATACTGTCACAAAACTAATAGTAAGTGTTGAAAATATTAAATAGGCTACTTGGTTTAGTTATAAGCCTTTTAAGATCAGCAGCATAAAAACATGATGTAGTTATTCACCATTTCATGTCTTTACAATACAAATTTTACCAAAAAAGTCCTGCTTCTACAAATTAAATGGTTCCTTCATTGTATCAATTTTTGTGTGATCAACACCAGTCTTGTGACCATTTAGTAAGATTGATTTAAGGCTTTTAAGACTTTAAATCTGTGAAACTGATTTATTTGAAGTTCACATGAAAGGCTATTCATTTAAAATAGAGGTAATTTTAACAAATAGAATTTTAAGTTCTGGCTCTCTGTGATGTTTTATTCCTAAGGGAAATTACTGGGTTATAGTATTACCTACCAGAAAGTATAGGAAAGATAAATTACTGGTTTCAATGTATGAAGAAACAATTTCTCAACAAAATAAGCTATTATTGTGTCTGTTTAATAGGAAATCAATTAACAGTCTTTTTATCCTAATTTACAGGACCTTAAAGATCCTTCTTGGAAACAGTGGAGGGAATTCATTGTAAAGTGTTTACTTTGGCCATACCAGTTGATAGCTCAATTTGCTTGGGATTGGCTGGATATGCACTACTGGACATCAAGATTTATAATTGTAAATGCCATGTTGCTATCTGTCCTGGAATTCATCTCCTTTTGGAGGCTCTGGTCGAGAAGAGAATTGAAGTAAGTCTTCTGAACTCATTGAAGAGGGTAGGAAGTACGTTGCCTTCTAAATAGAAAGTAACAGTCTTACAATTTCACAGTTGCTTACTGAAATGACAGTGATTAACCACACCTCTGAGGTTAATAAGAATATGTGACTCTGAATCCACATGTATACTAGTACTCACTCTCAAATACCTTTATTTTTGTGAGTTTTGGAAAGAGTTTCTTACAGGCGGTTTTACTGACAAGATGTAGCAAATGCAGTAATGGTAATAAGCATGTTCTTAACCATTGAGTAAATATTAATTCTCACCTTGAGAATTGCCTTCTGTGTTAACTAGTATTAGCTGTCAGCTGAGAACTGAATACATAAGAATTTTGTCATGATATGCTTACAAATAGTTATTAAGGGATGAGTCCTCAAGATCATAAATAAGTTTAATTACAGTGATACCATTTCTGATAAGTGTAACATTGCTCTTTTCAGTTGCTGCTTTAGCCTTAATGCAAACAGACTAGTATTACCTCATAATTGCTGTGATCTTTTATTTATAGTTTTTAGAACTTGCATAGGAGAAATTCTTGGTTTCATTTATATTGGGTTTTCACTTTCTTTGCCAGCAGCTAGAGGGCAGAACATGTTTGTAAGAGAACAAGGTACCTGGAGATAATCTGTGACATATCTGGAATTTGATCACTTTAACTTACTGTGCTTTGTGGTCTAAAAAGATTGGCTTAATGATTCCTTATGTAAAATCTAGTATTACTGTATTTTAAGAAAGTTTTTCTGGAGTGCAAAATGATGTTTTGTAGGTTTCTGAGTAAGGGCTAAAAAATTTGAGGCTGCAGGACATATTGGCTTTTATTAGAATGAGTAAAAGCAAAATGGAAAGTTCCTCTAAGCTTCTCCCTTTCCTTTTTCACAGGACTATTCCTCACAGAATGTGGAGACATTTCTGGAAAGTCTCAGCCCAGGGTCTTTTTGTTGCTGGTTTTTGGCCTTTTATTCCTCAGTTTGTATGCAATTGTTTGTTTTACTGGGCCTTGTACTTTAGCCCAATTATAAACATTGATCTTGTGGTTAAAGAAGTAAGGCGTCTAGAGGCATAAGTGCAGTGATTGCCATTGGAACTTTGGAGTTGTTTAGCTTCTAAAAATGGACATCCGAAATCAGTTTTGCTTTTCTTCTCTATGTATGTGGCAGTGAAAGTGGTGGATTATATTAATTTAAATGTACAAAAAAGCCTTAAGGTAAGTTACCCATAAAACAGCTGATTCCAAATCTGAGGATGGGCTTTATTATCCAAAAGAAATTTTCTATTGGAAAAAAAAAGTTACCCATGTAAAACTTAATACAGTCATGTCACCTTACTTTTGATCAAAAAAACCTTCTCTATTCTGTCGTGAGCATTCTGGTTATTTTCAAGCCTGCCTTAAAATCTGTGTCTTGTGAACAGTTAGTGTTTAATTTGGTTTTGGTGGCATTGGTTGATTGGTTTTTAACTTGTGATTTCATACTGGGAATGTATTCCTCAACTTAAGTTTGCCAAAGGAAAGCTCCTCCTGAATAGGCTTGATATTGAAAGCACTTCAGTGTTTTTAGTCTACTTTACTCATGAAGTCGTGACTGTCAGATACACAGTCTTTACATCGAGTTCATTCCCACTGTTGAAGACAGACTGCTTGAGTTTTCTTATCTTTTGGAAAATGTGGTGATTGCCATTCAAATTTTTTTATTCAGAACTGTTAGACTTCATCAATAGCTTCTTTAATGCTTTTGTCTTGAAGCCAGTTGCTAATTCTTAAATTCAGGGTTGTCTTCTAAAAAGCATTATTTTGGAGAAATGACCTCACACTGTAATTACACCTTCCTGCAATACAATGTATGTATCTAGAACTGTGAGCAGATATTGACTGGAAAGTTATTTTGTGTAACCAGGATTGCCATGTGTTAATGTCTAGTTCTTGACTGAAGCAAAAGTTTGATTTCTCAGGACCTTTGTCTCCTTGCATCCTCCATTTAGTTTGGTTTGGGGGTTTTATTGTTGTGTGTTGTTTTGGTTTGGTTTTTTCCATTTGTATAATTTAAATTTGCTTATGAAAATTTTTAAAGATTAAAGATCTCTTTTTGAAATCTTCATCCTTCCTAAAGACCTGGGTTTGATTTTTGTTGTTTCTCTTGATTTTTCTTTAATTTTTATTTTTTTTAATATTGAAATACTTGCCATTAGCTTTGACTTGTGCAAACTTGTTCCAGAGTTCTGCATCTTTAAGTAAGTTGAGGTGGGTGAAAGTAGATATAAACCACTCCTAGTTCTTAAACTGTTAAACTTTTTCATAACGGGTAGTTTTATAATTCAGCAATTTGTGTTACTGATCTCTTTTCCTAAAAGGTTTCAGGAAACTGTGAAGAGACCCTAGCTAAAACCATCACTACGTTCTTCTGAGGTATATACACTTCTGAACTTCGCAAACTCATGCTTTCCAAGATCAAACACTTAGTGGAAAGGCAGCTGGTCCCAGTGACTGCTATATTTTTCATGTCTCTGTCTTGGTGATGGTTTGCATTTGCACTTTGAAATCTGCCGCTGAAGTTTTTAGGGTAGAACTTGACCTCATGCCCCCAGGAAACTCAGGGTGTACATAGAGTGAGGAGCTTGAGCCATACTAAATGAACTCTGTTGAAAACTGTAATTGAAAAGTAAATACTAGAAAAAAGAATTATGTGAGGCTTTTTTTTTTTAATACAGATAGGACTACTTAAGGTAAATGAGATGCCATAGTTAAACTAGGCTTCATAATAAGTGTTTTTGTGCTGACACTGTCACTTCATGCATTTCTTTTGGTCAGTTCAGAGTTAACAAAAGTTAAGGTAAACGTCAGTGGAAAAGTTTAATTTGTTTCTTATTGCCAGTGGAGGGGAGATGAAAAGTTTACAGTGAATGACAGTATAAATTTGAAAAATGTGTGAATCTGAATATAAAGAAAACTAATCTCAGTTATAGTCAGTTACTCCTTGAGCTGATAAACTCAAATTCCTATTTAGTCAATAAAAGTTTACATAGAACTAAGGAACTTGATTTTAGTCCATGTACTGTAGAAGGTAAATAAAAGGATATATATTCACTTCAGCCAATCTGGGATGGAAAGGCTGAGGTGGCAGGAAGGAGGATCAAGGAAGAGGAAAATAATTTGCTGTCACTACTGTGACACAAAAAAGTCATTTTAGATTTAAATGCAGAGTTGTCGTAAAGACTGTGGTACATCTAATACCTACACAAAGGCTGAATCTCACCACACATAATGTCTGGCCACAAAAGGTATTTTGCATTATAGGGAGCTTTAGAAAAACATTTGGCAGCTTCACGGTCACATTCACATGCCATTTTTTGACATTTGTCCTCTAGTGATTCTGAAAGAAAACACAGTAAATTTGATGTTAGTCTGAAGTAATTAAAAATACCAAACAGAATACCAAGAGCTTCTACCTTATGTTCCATACTTGCCTTGTAAATGGCTGTAACGTTTCGAGTGCAATAGGAACTGTACTGAGCTTTAGGAAGACATAGACTTCTTATATAATCTTTAGACAGAGCTCTGTGCTAGGATATCTCAGCTACACAGAATATTCAAGCGTGGTTTGGTTTAGTGACAGTTGATAATCAGTGGAACTATCATTGCAGGTGAAAATACAATAATTGGATAAAGACTTGAATATACTCCATGTTCTTTAATAAAGGAACTCTGATAACTGATTCCTCCTTAGAAAGTAGTATTTGACCCTCCCTGCCTGCCATATTGTTCTAGTGAAACTTGAGTTCAGGAAGATATTCTCCATTTCACATATGCTTTAATCTACTTAAGGATGTAGCATTAAAATGACATATGTGAAATAAAGTATACGAAGATGTTCTATGTTCAGTTTAAATTGCCCACCTTTTTTACTAGGGCATTCAGTAAGAAGTTGGGTAAAGTATATTTAAGAAATGATAAAATCCATGTCTGACTATTTTTTTTATAATTGTAGTATTGGAACTTAACAGATTTCTTGGCATGAACATTTTCTTCCACAGCAATATATCTTGGTTTTATTGTGCCAACTCAGAAATGTGTGCTTTTTCTCTGCAGCTGTCTGTAAACTGAAGAATCCTTGATTATTTTGTCTGAGGATTTAACATTTTGAAAGCTTAGCCAAATCTCTGCTTGAGATTTGGCTAGGAGCAGAACAAACGTTCAGTTTTGTGAATGAACTCAAATTCTGCTGCAAAATGGAAGTGTTCTTAATGTGTCTTATGTTGTCATTGGAACTAGCTACCCTAAGCACTATTCAATAACAGAAGTAGCATAAATAAAATGATAGGATAAAAAAGATAACTGAGAACAACTCTTTCTCTTCTTATTGTTCCAAAATTAATCTTCTCCATGGTATGACTGGGACTTCCTTTTTTGATGACATGTCTGCTCTCTTGGCCAGTATTAAAATATTTTCAGCTTCTGGGCTGAAACAGGAGCAGAGCCTTTACAGCCAAATATAAGGGGACTGTAACTTGCCAATTACACTAATTATGTAAATACCTTCAAATTAACATTTTATGGCTTTGGACATGTTACTTCCATAAATAAACATCAAATATTTTATTACCTCAGTGTTTGAAATTGTATTAATTCCTAAATAGCAGCCACTAGCAGTGGGGCTGTGCAACTGATTAGCAGTAGGTATACCAAAAACTTGTTCATCATAAAGTTAAAAATGGTGTGAAATATTTTATGCTAAGTATAAAAAGGATCTTTTTTTAATCAGTTATCATTTTCTTGTCTCCTGTTTGCAGTTGCTCCCCACTTGGAGACCTGCAGGGAACAGCATAATGTGGGTTCCTCAACATAGGTATATGCTGTGTAAAAAGGGGTGTTTTTGATAGAATCATCACGGTTGGAAAGGACCTTCAAGATCATCGAGTCCAACAGATAGCCCTATAGAATTTTATTTGCTTATGTATGTCAGTAGGTGGGGATAAAGAAGAAACTGCATTCAGTTGGAGGCACAGCATACCCTGGCAAAAAAGTCATGAAAGGAAGGGTGGTAAAATAACAATTTTACAGTTAATTAAGAAAATATCTTTCTATGAAGTCAATGAGCCAATCAGTAGAAGTAGGGGGGGGGGAAAACCCCACCACAAAAATCCCCACCAAAACAAGCAACTCATAAAAAAAAAAACCCATCTAAAACTGTTCACTCACCACACACAACAGCATTGTCTTCACATTCCCAGTGGTAATTTTCTATCTTTGGATGACAACCTGCTTGTTCTGCCTTACCATAGCAGCAGTCATGGTGAAAGCAGCACCTGAGAGGAACAGAAATGGGTTTGCTTAATTAATTTTGTGGTGATTTATGGCTACATAATCTGAATAGTTTTCATCAGCATGTTTTTACAATCCTGTGAATTAATGAAACAATCAGTATATACAAATACAGTTACCTGCTCAGGAATCAAAACAGAGTAATTGTTTAATACTTACCCAGAAAAAATTATCACTCTCTCATCTCATCAATGATGAGAAAAATGCCTGATACATACTGAACTAGTTGAACTTCCTCCTAGATGAAAATGCGTGGAATCTCTAAAGCATTTGCAGTTTTCAACACAATAAACTTCTATGTGGGTATGCCTCTCTCCTAACCCCTTCCAAGAAGAAGTCTGTCAGATAATTAAAGATGTATTTTTCTGCCTGTTATTGATGCTATTGCAACAGTTAGTAACAGGGAAGGGACAAGAAGATTTGTTAGGCTGTAGCATACTATCATAAATGTCATCTTAGAGTCCTTAGATGGTGGCAGAAGAGCTGAGAGCAGGTAAAATAGGCAGGGGTGCTGTTTAATGCTGTTTAACTAAAACTATTTGCTCAGCATCATGATAAAATTTGAAAAATTGCCAAAAACTATGATTTCAAAATTGTTCTTGTCATAACTGGGACAGTGAATTCATCAAATTTCTAGCACACTGTGGAACTGAACAGTTAAGGTAGACATTAATGGCATATTTTAATGCTTAAGAAATTAATTATTTTTCTGGTGTAGAGTCACTGCAAGCCCAGATAGCAAGTAGGGGAGGTAACAAGGAACTGAAATCAGATAGCTTGTAAGTTGTTGCTGCAAGCTAACTATGCTCTCTTTTTTTGACTTGGTGGAAGAACAGGGTGTATCTGCAAGCTCTTTGCATTCAGCTATTCAGTTTCCTCCTGGTAGTGTACAACCATGATATTACAGTAGGCACATGATGTTTAAATGCTGTTTAGATTGCCTGAGGAATTTGTGTCTGCAATAGAAAAAGTTACTGCTGTGAGCTCTCACTTGCAGTTGCTGTTTTTTCCTATGCATATTAAATAAGTACTTGATAACTCCATGGGAATCACCATGTAGAGATCCTGGGGTATGTAACAAGTTGAACAGCATGTGCCTGTGAAGTAGCTCAGTGCACCCATTTCATGCATAGAAATAAAAATTAAAATTCTAGTGAGTCTTTGTAGCAGTACCAAGGTAAATAAGTCAGAAAATCCAGCTTCTTTTGTTATAGCACAGTCTATTTTCATGTGCTTACAAAAGGTTTTAGAACTACTTTAGCTCTCTTTTAAGCATTTTAAAATATAAAATACTTAAGCATCTATTTGTATTTTATGAGAGCACTATATGATTGTCTCCATTTGAAAGTTTATTTTTATAAATGGCAGGCAAAAATCTAAACTGCAGTAACTAATACTGGAATAATTCCATTACACATGTTCTTACTTCAGATTAAGTATTTCTGTGTTTTCACTTTTTTTCAGGCATAATTCTTAATATTAAACAGCCCACAATGTACCTCAAGACCTTAAGAAATCAAATTTGGTAAGAAAGTTTGTCTTTTGATGCAATTCTTGATTGTGTTCAAGTGCAGTAAAGTCCACTAATTTCTGGTTTGTTCTTAACCAGGATCACAAATAGCTAACGGTGGTCTGTGAAGAAGCAGCTTCTTGCTGCTGTGAGACTTTCACAAAGAGAAAAAATGGCCTACAGTGAAAGACTGGTAAACAGCACATTGTCCAGCACTGTCTTCAGGGATACAGATGACCAGAGCTGATGATAGTTCCTTCATATTGTATGTGTTCCCAGTCATTGAAGGAGCAACTATATTTTACAATTGTCTTTAAAATAATAGATTGCACATACTGAAACTTGAAGTATATAGGCAAAGATTCTAAAAGTTTTAGGTCTAATCACAACTAGAATCTTTATGAATAAAAATAAGTACCAGATTTGAGCTTTCCATATATTCTACCCTAAACATGAGTGTCAGACACTTGTTTTCCTTTTAATTTACAATGTATCTGTCTGATAAGTCAGAACTTGGTATGTCCCATACAGTGAGAAATTATCATTCTAATGATCAAGTTGAAAATATAAAACCTTTATTTAACAACTGTAACCAGAAAATCATGTACGTGTCAGCTAATGTTCAATTATAAATTAAATTGATGGTAGTCAATATGCTGAGATTTAGTACTAAATATAAAGCTCTATTTTTAGAATTATTTTAGTTAAAAAAAAATAATTCCTTTTATTCAAAAGGATTTGTTTTTTAACAGGTTTTACTTTGCACAGTTTTCTGTGTATTACTTTGCATACTAGTAAAATGGGATGGATGGTCATAGAATAAAAAGATTTTTCTATTTTTTAATTTATTTTTACTTTTATAGATAGCTTGAATGTTTGAGCTTTAAAGCTTCTCCAAGAAGATTTTAATTCTTCAGCTCTTGGCCAAATAGCAACAGCAGAGAAACTCAATTGTACCGTGAATCCAATATTAATACAATGAGAGTTTGCATTAAAGGCAAGTATGAGTCATATAGATCTACAGTAACAAAACTGTAACTTTTCAGAGTTTCTTAGCAGTCAGAGGTGTGTTTAAACTCCATTCTCTCACTGATGTTAAATAGGCCTAATTCGTATTTTAGTCCTTTTACTGTGTCATATGCATACATTCAGTAGTTAATTACACAGCTGAATAGTTACTCTTACCAATCTACTCTGTCCTTGGGCCATCCTTTTCCTCCCAGACCACAGTAGCATCCATACCGCAGGTAGGCAAAAGGAGAGCGTCCTGTAGTACATCTGATGGCTCCAGCTAATTCAAGAATTCCTCTTCGATTTCTGAAGTGGACTTCCCCAAAAGTGCCTTTATAAACTACAGAAGAAAAATTCTTCATATTTTTTTTATTGAATTAAACATGCAGATACACTATTGTTGTTTTGTTTTGGTTGTTGTTGTTGTTTTTTTTTAACTTTGATAGTGAATGTCAATATTTGAAAATAATAGAGTTTTCTTTTTGACACTTTGGGGCCACACTCCTTGCCCAATGTCTTTTTACCCCAGTCTATAGTGAGCAGAATACTGAAGAACATTCTGAGTATCTGTAGTGGTTTCCTCCCATCTAGGCAGTATACAATGACACACTTCAGTCATTTCCAGTCTTAAAACTGGCAAGGGCTAAGCATGTGTTCTGTGGTCTAGGTCTACTAATCTGCTAAGTTTAGAAGTGGTGGGGTGGGTGTAAGGTGGGAAACTGTGCGAGTGCTTGGAGTTGTTGCCATGAGAAGAATGGTTGCTTGGTTGTTTTTCTTTCCTGTTTCATGTTGTTTGGGGTTTGCTTTTTTTAAGCAATTCTCACCATTGTTTCTCCAGAACAAGACTGTATTTAGGAATTTTGAAAATCCCATGTCAGTACTAAACCAGTAGGTTCAGCGTAGCAGATAAATGTTAAGGCACCAGATGACTTTTATAGGACTTCAATTTTATCCTTCAGGTTGAGCTAGTGCATCAAAGACCCTTAATGGTAATGGGCAGTATTTCCTTATAGTGTAGGCTCACAGCTATTTGCAGCAAGTTTTAAGAAGTTGAATTCCACAAAACAATTTAGTGGAGAGTTGTCTTACTAATTAAACTAAGTATTTATTTTTGTTTGAGGAGAACAGTTTATAAACCTTAACTCCCAGTCCTGGATACAGATTGGATACATATCTCTCACAGATAGAGACAATCATCAGAAAAGTATTTAGCCTTCATCATTGAAGGCTCTGCTATTTATTTTCTTACAGAAAAATGATATAATTATCCACTTTCTGTATAATCAACTAATAGACTAATCAATTATAATAGATTAACTGATTATAGTTAAGCATATAATGGAATATCTGCCAGAAAAGTACTGTTTCAAGCCCAGTTGAGTAGCTTGAAGCATGTGGGATGCTAGTGACCTCCAGCACTTTTAATTTCATGAAAGAAAGGGATTTAAACCCTTCATGAAATCACCTTATTAAGAAATACCAAAATACAATTGGTTTGTATGTAAGAATGGTAAAAAAAGCTTTAGAAAGAATGTTTGTAGCTAGTCATTACTTATGAAAAGAGCTAGGGTTCCTAAAACAGTATTTTGTACTTTTCTGGCTGGCAGACTTGCTCCCTCCTGCTTTCTGGACATGTGATCAAGGGAGAGGAGTATTGAAGCAAGAGTTCTTAAACTTGTACATGCAGTTTTGGCTATTGATTAAAAGCAATTGCATCTTGATGAGTTAAAAATCATCCTTGGTTATGCAGTCACTTGCAGTTTAATTTAAAAACTGTTCCATTGGCACTTAAATTTCCTTGTTAAGATAAAGAATAGTATTTATTGTGTCATGGCTCCTGATCCTCTCACACTTTCCCAAGGGGGTCCATAAGATGTACTGGGTGGACTGTTTGGAACATGTAGTTTTAGGTATCAAAATAACAGTCACACTGTGGAACTGACACATGATCATCTCCCATTCTGTTACAGCTCTTGAATATGTTTCAACTCTTGATAGAGGTTTGTGCCATGCAAAGGATGAAGTCTGGAGGAGGATCAAAATGCAGAAGGAATAATAGAGGCATGCTGAGGTCAGGAAATAGAATTGGGGCAGTGAGCTTGGTGGGACCTTAAGTTGGCCCCATTATGCAAGCACCTTACCTTATGGTCTTTAATCATGCAATTGCCCCCCCCCCGCCCGACCCTGCTTCATTCTGTGCACAGAATCTGTTGTAGAATTGAGGCTTTTGTCCTTAGCATCCTTCTATTTGCAAGAATTGGCTTGATGAATTTCCAAGCTGTGTAGGAATGTATTTAAAAAGTGCAGGAAGACAAAAAAGAATCTCTTCATTAAGAATGCTATTCTGGAAAACTGGATTTTATCCTTGCAGCTGTCACAAAGGTTCAGCATAAGGTTAGTTTAATCACTTTAAAACAATACCTATTGGTATTTACTAATATCATGATCCCAGCCTGCTGAATATCCTGGGGCTGGAGTATCAAACTACTGCAATACTTAGTGAGAGCCAGGCTTTGAGTACTTGAACTTACAATCTTAAGTAGTTGGAGCTAAAATTTTAGATGAAACCATGGGAACCTAAGATTAGGGGATGCTTTTTTATGTCAGCCCACCTACATCTGAAAAAGAGGGATGATAATTTAGTTTCACAGAAGCGTGAAATAATTAAGGCCAGAAAACCTATGAGTAAATGGACTGTAGATTATTACAACTGGTCTTTAATATGTCTTTAATAAATAGGACATAGGAGACAAAAAATAATTGAATACTTGCAAAGTGAGTAGTCACCTGTGTTCAGGTATGAGGCAGGGGTCCTTTAATTACATCCTCACATAACTTATTCATAAAGACTGACTCATTCTTTCAGAATAACTCAGTTATGGTTTTGTAGGTAATCTCAGTTCTAGAAGTTCTTAGCTTTTGGACTGCTTTGTAACTCTAGTGCTCCGAGATAGCTCTCTCTGATACACAAGAAGTGGGGGTAAGGGTACTGGCATTGTAGAAAGGTTATTATTACACACGCAGTCTGCAGTCTGATTTTAAATGGTGAACTTTTTAACACACTTGCATGTTACTGATGATGGTTAAAAAAGCACTGTGAGCCCCTCCAGGAGCTGCACGTGTGGGCTGGGGCAGGGGTGGACTGTCCGCAGCTGCTCCCCGCAGCCGGCAGCAGCCATCTCGGTATGTCTCGTTCGGGCGAGCTACACCCAGTCACGCCCCGGCGGGTCAGGCAGACGATCAGAGCACACCTTCCCAAAGCGTGACGGTATGCACTGGCAACTATTGTATCTCCTCTCCCCGTCTCCATCCCTGCCCCCGGCGCTGCCGAGTCCCGTTCCCCAGGCTGCGAGGCGCACGGAGTCGCGGAACGGGTCGCGGAGGCACAGCTGGCCGGGTGCTCCCGCCGCGGCTCCCCCCGCACCGCTCGGCACCGCGCCGGCACCGCACCAGCTCTACTCACCGGACGCCAGCAGCAGCAGAAGGGGCGGCAGCAGCCGTAGGGGCAGCGCCGAGCAGCGAGGTCCCATGGGCAGCGCGGCGGACGGGATGCGGGATCCTGGCGGCATTGCCGTGCTCCGGGAGCGGAGTGTGTAGGTGTGAGCAAGAGCAGTTGTGTGCCGGCTATAAACAGCTGCTTTCTGCCCCGAGCCAGCTCCACCAGAGCCGGAGCTGAAGCCCATACTCTGCTGTCCATCTGGCCAGAAGGGAGGAGCTGCCGCTGGAAGCGCTGAGGAAAGCTGGGATCTGTCACTCGGACAGTGAAGCGGCGTGCAGGCGAGAGGGACCCTCTAGTCGGGCTGGCTCTCTGATGAGGGGCCTCCACTCCGCTGCACTCCACTCCTCCAGGACTTTCCTGCTCTGGTAGCTATAATTTCTCCTTGAATTACAGCGCTTCCTAGATAATTTAATTCAGATATGAAGAGTTAAGATGGCAGTGAACTATGCTGTAAGTAATTCTAGTGGTTAATTATAACAGAATACATGCACTCTACTGAATTTACTGCGTCTGAATTTGCCAAACTTCATCTCCTAATCCGTACTTTTCTTGGAGGACTAAATAACCAACTCCTGAACTGGTTATGGATATTTGTAGCTTGATCAAAGTAACTTTTTAAACTTTCCCTTAACCAAAATAGGAGTCTTGAGTTTTGGTTTTTTACATTGTGTAATCTTCACATCTTTTTTCCATTCCCTTTCCAGCTCTTGTATTATTTTGTAAAACCTACAACTAGATGCCATACTGCAGTCACAGATTCACTGACTGCCCTTCTTGACACACAGACAGTACTGCTTGCTTTTATGTGACTTTTTTCCTAGCTTGTATGTTCCAAATTTCATCAGACCTTTTTTATTGCACTGAAACCAGTGCATTTCCTATCAGTCGTTCAAGCAATCAGGACCATTGAAATTCTGGGGGTTTTTTGTGTGTGGGTGTCTGTTTTGTTCACTTTTTTTAGCATTATTATATTCCAGAATATGACCTCCATTCGATCCCATTGAAGCCGACACTGCTATGATAAGGAAGGAGAGATAAAAACAAAGGTTTTTTTACAGAACTTGTTCTTGGTCATGTTATCTTACTATTGGAGAGTAGCTGGCAGGTTTTTTTTAGTGAATTTTCATCAAAGAAATGTTATTTTTATGTGCACACTGAAATGATAATTCTGCTTTTGCATTGAAATGCTCAGATGTCTGCATTCTTTAATCAGAAGTTTAAAATTATATGTGCTCTGATTCCAAAAGACAAAAAGCATGCACAGACAGATCAGATTTGTTGTTGTTATGCTCTCATTATTCCACGCTTTATGAAATGTTTGAGTTGGCACTGAAGTTAGGGCAATGTGGGATAAATGTGGAAGCACATCAGTTTAAGGTAAGATATTGATATGCCTTTGGACATCTGATATTGCTTTGTGCAACCACATGCAGAACACCAGGAATAGTATGTTAGCCCAGTCAAAACTGCACATGGTGCTTGAACAAAGCCGAAGGGATCGTAGTATGAACTTGACAACCAGAAGAAAGCAGAGTTTCTAGCTTGAGAGCTTGTATTCTGCAAAGGGACAGAAGTTGTTGGAGGTGTGCTATGTGACATGACTCCCTGCTCATCAATACCAAGTAGCTTCTGATACAGTGTGCTATGATACACTGCCAGCTAGGCTTTCCATCCTTGTCTTTGGGGTCTTAAGGATGTAGTGGACTGCAGCTACCACTGTGTTTCCCAAGAGAGATGGACTAGAATACCAGTGTAACAGGATCTTTGGCAAGGATAAATGTTGTCAATGCCACCTAGAAGTCTTGATAAAGCACAAGTCATAACAGAAAACCTATTTATTTGGGTTAAATTTAAAAAAAAATATGAAAAGATTTTATTGCTGCTGCCACCAACCGGGTCAAAGCAATTTGCCTGTTACTCATGGAGTCACATTGCTAATGACTGTTACTCTATTTTCATACTGTCACTTGTACTGCATTGTTTACAGACTCTTCCGGTCAATAAGTCACACCTATTAGAACGTTTTAATAGTGTTAACAGCTGTTTAGTGAAACTTCCAGTTGAACAGTATCCCATCCAGCATACCATTGGATATGACAATGAAAACAGTATCCATGGAAGCAACGTGAATTACATTTTGTGTTTGTTCTTCAGGAGACTGATGCAATGTCTTAGCACACTTGATACTGGATTAGTGCAGTGGATCTGTTTTTCTCTCAAGAAAGGAAGTGATCTTAAAATCATTGAAAAATTAGCTGCTTCTATCAGAAAGCAGAGAAAGATGAAGTAGGGAATGCAAGTCAGGAGTTCTCTTTCCTATGGATTGTAGTAGAAATTCAAAGAAGAACCTTCAGTGAAATTGGGTCGGGGAGGGTGGTGGTGGTGGAGAAATCTGATAGAAGGAAATGACTGAGAAGGAGCTGGCCTGTCCAGTTAGTTGTGACATAAAATATAATAGTAACAAATTGGAAGTTAATACAGATTACAATGATGCCGTGTTTTTTTTTCTTTTGCTTAATAAGAATTAAAGTTCTCTTAAAATTTTTAAACACTTTCGTGGCAGTGCAGACCTCTCATATCTGCTTTTTGTAGTGTTCCTTGTATCTGAAGCATTTGGTAACTGATACAGGTCATACGTATGACTTAATAAATGACAAATGGCATTTTCCTTCTTTCTGATGAATTCTTTTTCTCAACTGGAGATGTGCAAGGGTTGGAAGAAGCATTTGCTTTTCAAATATGCTTTCTTAAACAAGGTTACATGTGCTCAAGTGTCCCTACGTTATCCTGCATTTTCTTAAACATTGGATTGGGACACAAGTTTGGCCTGGAATACATCCCTTAAAAGTGTATGTTCCTTCAGATACTGAATGGCCAAGTAGTACACAATCAACTTCTTTATTGTCATAGTCTTCAATTAAAAAAAACAAACAGCCTTACCTATTATATATTTTAGAAACACTCAGTGCCTTAGTTCCTATTTTTAGAGTTTTGGCTGGCTGCCTTCTCTTTCATGGCCTTCCAGCTTCTCCTAGTTCATTTTCACAACCAGTGATTCCTGTTTACCAGTGTTTTCTTCAGCTTGTGTTGTTGGGGATATTGTTCCAAAACTGAGAGCAGTTATAAAGCATAATTTGGAGAGATAAGCTCTGTGTAGAAGATTAGAAAACATTCTGCTAAGCCATTTTCAAATGTACTTGGTATTATCTCAAATATATCTCAAGCATAAGGAACAAAATCCAACCTTAAGGCTATACCAGCCCATAGTATAACTTGTAATGTCTTTGATAATAGTAAGTCTATGAGTAATGTAATATGTATATGTATAATATGTAATATGTATAATAATAGGACTAGAGGGAATGGGTTGAAGTTGTGTCAGAGCAGGTTTAGATTAAGTATTTAGAAAAATTTCTTCACTGGAAGAGTGGTGCAGTATTGGCCCAGGCTGCCCAGGGAGGTGGTGGAGTCACCATCCCTGGAGGTTTTCAAGAAACAGGTAGATATGGTTTAGGGATAGCAGTAGTGTGGGGCTATCAGTTGGACTTGATGATCTTGAAGGTCCTTTCCAACAATGACAATTCTATGAGTCTATGTTCTGAGAGAATTTTGGGGACTGTTTGTTGCATTGTACTTGATATGCCCTTCGGCAGTGATGTTACCCTGTCCATTCTGCAAAAATACTGTGCTAGTGTGTAGCTGCCCAAAATAGACAGTTGTGTGCTGAAGGTTGTTATTACATAAATGCTCTTGGAACTTGTTTACAGTTATAATGTATGCAGAGGAGCTAAATTACTCCTACAGTGTTTTTTTTCATCTCTTTTTTATGGCTTTGTTCTGTTCCAGATTCTGCCCTCTGCTCCTTAACTATAATGGCTACTAGCACAAAGTCCATCATGTGCATACAATCGCCAAGGCAAATAACAAGATTGCAAGAATGTTCTTGGAGTACCATGTATACTGATGCAACTCTATCCATTTTTATGATACAGAAATGTAACATCTGCTGCTGAGCAAAGCCAAAGACTGGAAAATTCTGGGGAGGAACTCTAGAAATAATTTCTGGCTTGCTTAGTTCTTAATTTTCTACAGTCATGTCTGCCTTCCAGAAGATGTCATACTCACTGTAAGTCAAGTTCCACATTTCAGCATTTGGACCCAAAAAAGGCCCAGGGCCTGCTTCTTGTGGAATCTAGGGCTACTTTTTATATCTAGAGAAGAAGAGACATAGCAATGCAACTCTTGCATTTTTGTAAAACTAGATTTGAAATCTCCAACATATCTCTGGAAGGATGTTTGACTTGCTTTATTCTATATAAGTTACATCAACTTGGATTCTTAAAATGGCTGATGTAATGACCAGGATGATGAGATAAAGTGACCTCTCAGCAAGTTTGTGGGTGATACCAAATTGGGGGGAGTGGTTGATACACTGGAGGGCAGGGCTGCTACTCAGATAGACCTAGTCAGACTGGAAAAATGAGCTGTTGGGGACCTCATGAAGTTCAGCAAAGGCAAACGCAGAACCCTGTATCTGGGTTGGCAAAACCCCATGCAGTAGGACAGGTTGGGAAATGACTGAATGGAAAGCAGCTTTGTAGAAAAGGAGCTGGGAGGAGGTCATGCTGTGTCAAGTGTTAGGGCTCGACTGGCTGCTAAACAAGTGACAGATGCTGTCTCTCAACCCCTCTTCTCAACCCCCCAACCCTACTCCCCCACCCCAGAAAGAGAAAGGGAATAAGGGAGAGAGACTTACAGATTGGAAAACTAAAACTGCTTTAATGACAATAACAACAATAAAATTAAATATATACAAATATATACAAGCCCAATATTGAATCCAACCCTCCTAATGGCAATTACATCACCATCACCACTGATACTGTGGCAGAAGTCCCAGACTTGGACTCAGCAGCAGTTGGGAACTAGTTTCAGGAGTTGGGTTCAGGAAAACATGGATTGGGATCAAATACAGAACAGCCAGGGTCCTCTCTGGGTGCTGGGCATTGAAGAAAAGAAAGAGCAAGACAGAATGAAGCAACCCTTCTGATCCCTCAGCTTTATACTGAATATGATGTATATAGAATGGAATACTTAGTTGGTCAGTTTAGGGTCACCTGAGCTGCCTGCTCTACACAGGTGCAGCCTTTTACCCTGCACCCCCAATATGGTACACAAGATTTAGCAGTGACCTTGGGCTGCACCCCAATCCTTGGTACTAAATTTAAACATCAAACATTATCACTACTAGAAGCAGGCACTGTCTGTGAAAACATGCTGTTCACTTCAGAAAGTGCAGTTACTAGCTGAAAAGTAAAATCACTGAACAAAGTTAGTTCCACTAACTCAAAGCAGGACAGTGGAGAAGTTGAATGTGAGTCAACAACACTTGTGAGACTACAGCTGGAGCTCTGTGTCTCGTTTTAAGAAAGGTATTGACATACCAAAGCAAGGCTAGTGAAGGCCATGAAAGTGTTCAGGGGGCTGCAGGTCACAACATAAGAGAAGCAGCTGAGAGATGGAGTGGTGTAGAAAAGATGGAACCAGATTCTTTCCAGAGGTGCACAAGGGGCAATGAGCAAAAGTTAGATGAGAACTTGAATATAAGGTACTTTTTTTTTTTTTTCTTTTACTAAGGATGGTGAAATACCTAGACAGCTTGCCCAGAGAGGGTATGGAAACTCCATCCTTAGATATTCATAATTCAACTGGACATGGCCTAAAGCAACATGCTTTAATGGGAACTGCCTTGGACAGAAAGTTGGACTGCAGACTTGAAGAAGTCCCTTATCACCTACATGATTCTATGACTTTATGATGTGAGAGCAGATAGCTTCAAACTAGCAGTTCCACCCTGCCAGGGAAAGAGGCTCCAATACCACTTCTCCTTTTGCCTAGAGGTTTTCATGAAACTGTGCCCTGCAGGCAGGAAAGGCAGTAGTCCTCTTCTACTGCAATAAAACTCACTGACAATTATTTTTTCCACATACCACCAACTAAGCTATGCAAATGCACAAATCATCTGTACCAAATTCAAAGAGAGTCAAGACTATGCCAACTTCATCATAAACCAGCAGTGCCCTTTTCATAGAGAACTACTTTCCCACACTTTTAACTCACTGGTCTGAAATTCCATTTATATGCCTTTGTACTTGTTGACCAATCTTCTTCCAATTCTAATTTTACTGCAATGGGGGGAAGCTGCAGAGTTGTATGCAGGTCTGGTCTGCTTGTTTTACAGCTTTATTTCATGGCCTTTCCATTCATGATGTCTGCTTCCTCAGCTGCGTTTTATGGCAACTGGACGCTTCAGGGGTGGGGAACATTGGGATTAGCTAGAGAATTTAGGAGTAGGAAAGAAGGGAATACCAGAAATTTGGTATCTATAGACATATGGGATCAAAAAAGGGGGCTCAGTAGTGCTGAAGAACTGAGTATGTGTCACTTGTCAAGCAGGCTCTGGATATCCTTCTTTGCTGTTGGATTGTCTCCCATCTTTCCTCTTTGCTTTTGCAGTGTGTTTGGGATGAGGAGCAACTGAACCAGAGGACTGCCAGCACTAACATGACTTGCCATACCTGAAATAAACCAGGTACTTCCAAACTATCAGCCAAAAGATGTAACAGTTATTTGCTGAGGAGTATACATAGAGTGTTAACTATACAACATACAGGTCAATGTTAAGTAAAATGTCTGCCTAGCTGCTGTTTTTTAGCCACTAGCTGCTGTTTGGAGCTCAAGTGAGAAGTGAGGTCTTTCATCTCAACAGAAGGTAACAGCTTACATGCATTCCCAAATGTAGGTTATCCTGACAAATGCATTACTAAGTTTACTATGTAAGCCTGTTTTCCACTGCATATGTAAGGCAATAAATGCCATAGGTACTATATAATATAAACAATTTAGAACAATTTATAAATCCTGTTATTATAAAGACTAAAGCTTTGCAGTATCAATTACTGGCTTATGAATACTTTTTTCTAAAACTGAGAAAAGTTATGATTCTATAGAATTTTTTACTTCACAGAGGCAAACAATACTGCATACACAGTGTATTCTGGATGCCATGTGTGGTCTGTATGTACCATCTGCATACTTAACTTTAATGGTCATTTGATATTGTTGTGAGAATCCTGACCTTTAATTTCCTAATTGTGTTTGGAATTCTTTAATGCCATATTAATGTTTTAATGTTGCTCTAGTTATTTCCTCTCTCAGAAAGAAGAAAAGATAAACCCTTATTAGTTTATGCACCACATAATCCCTAGGAAGGATTTGCCAGGAACAGATAATCTTTGCTTGTGTCCAAGTCTTATTTAGAATGGAGGCTAAGGGGAGCCATACCCAAACTTAATTACATGAACAATTCTAATGAATATTTATTCTGTAAAATGCTATATTGAATTTGTGATTAGATTTGTTTTTCTGATAGCCACCAAAGAAAAGACCTGTATAATATTTATTTTTAAAACCAGAAGTCATTACAGTACACCACTCTTTCAAATGCCTGGATGTTCAAGAATAATTGTTTTGAAATGCTGCCAAAAGCTCCTTTTTTCTTCATTTCCAAAGAATTAGGGGGGTTTTTATGTTTATCTTTTGTTGAGGCAACAAACAGTTTGCCTATGTATGTATGCAAACATGTTTTGCATATGCATGCAATGAAATAGAATTTTAAAAAGCAAAGTAGGTAATTCTCTGTAATGACTTCATCCCTGATCCTAAGGAAGGGAATGCATTTTTCTTTGGACAGAAAGCAAGCACTAAATAACATAAACACTAAATGGTCTCTTTCTTTCATAGAAATAAATAAATATTTTGTACCACAGCACATATATTGCATCCCCTCTTCAGTTTTTTGTCATCTGCATAATTAGCTGATTATCCCACAACTGGAAGAACTGGAATTAGGTGGCTCCTTTTATGATCATTATGACTGCAAGTTGAAGGAAGCAGTTGCTGCAGCAGTTGAATTTTACTTGTAATACTGAACTTAGGAACCTATGTGAGAACACTGAGCAGCACAATCCCTTAGAGAGGGGCTGCCATTGAAACAAGTGGAACTGCTTACCAGTGGGCTGCTCCTTACATTTTTTTTTTGTCTTTGAATTTTCTTTTCATCACTTTGTTTTGGCCTCTGCCCAACATCTTTTCTTCTTTGGCTTCATAAGACACTTGTCATTTATTCAAAGACTTGAAGGTCAGATCATCTCATCTGTCTTGTATGCCACAGGCCCTGAAATTTCTTGGACCAGCCCAAGTAATTTCTTCTTTGAGCAAGGCATATTTTCTATCTGCTTAAGGCATATAATTAAATTTGGAGTCACACAGTTTTAGAAGATAAGGAACTTCCTGTTCTGTTAAGAGAAGAACATCTTGAAAGGGGCTTGTGGCTGGAAAAAAGTTTATTCAAGAGCAGGCATCAGAAGCAGAGATGGGACAGCCCCGTTAGGAGTGGGTTTATTTAAAACCAATTGACTTATAGTAAGATTTATAGCACAAATAATATTTAATAAAGACAACCATTTTTTTCTCAGCAAGAAAAAGGTGGTTTATTAATGAAAATATTTGTTAGAGGTAATAATTTGGGAGAGCCTTTGAGAAGAGGAAGGAATAGCAGTAAGTTCAATACTAAAATGCTTCAACTGACAGCCAGAGAAACTTCAGTCTTGAGAACATATAAAGTGTAAACAGTATTTACTACAGGTTAGGTTCTGTCCTCAGTTAAACCAGTACATTCCTACTATCTCTAAAAGAGAACAAAGAAAAATGTATAATCTAATACTTCATACCTGAGTATCAGCAGTTCACACAAGAAGGTACATTTTCATGTAAACAAATAATCACAGCAACAGCTGCACAGGCGTAAAAATAGAAATCTCAATTTTACAGATTTAAATAATGAGACCCAGGATAATTGAAGCTCTGTACAAAGTCAGTGGCAAGGTGAAGAGCCTAGCTGCTTGTCTTATTTTCTGTGATTTAAAGTGTGCTACTGGTGCTTATTCTATCAATAATAATAATGTTCTAGTTTTAAAGAAAGGCTGACATGCCCAAACTATATGTTTATAGAAAAACCTCAGAAGGCAGGCAACAATTCCTTTTAAAATAGCTTCTAATTATACATGGTCCATACTGAGGTTTGGGAGAATGTTAACTCTCCTGTCGATTTAAAACCTCCTCTTATATACAGCCAGTGGGTGGGGTGCCACATTTTAGGGTACAAGATTCAAGTAAAAAATAATCCAACCATCTAAGCTTTGTTTTGAGTCTTACAGCATACAAACTCAAACCTCAAAATTTGTGGAAGTACAGGTGGTTAGAAACACAAAAATGGATTTATAAAACATTAAAAGAGCATGAAATAAAAGTTTGCATTTGTGCAAAGATGTGAGAAACAGCAGGACTCTGCCTGTTGTAGCAACTACTGTTTAACAGATGCACAATTCCGTTGCAATTGCAATTGTTTCCTTAAAACAATCCTCCATTACTTCATTTATCCTATATCCTGCCTTGTAATAATCCTGTGGACTAAGATTGTTGTGAAAGGTCTTGCTGACAGTGTCCATTACAAATAACTGCCTATTGATCTGGATTCTCTTCCATACTTCAGAATTAGAACTCTTTCAAACTGTTAGCCTACTGTTATGGAACTCTAATCACTGGATTCTCCTTTGTTTTTCTGTCAAAAGTATTTTCTTTGAAAGGACCTAGTCAAGTCTGGCCACTCCTTACTGACAGTTTTATTTAAATTCAGTCAGAGTTTTCCAGTGCATATGTAAAATTGTTAGTTTCCAGTGTGAGTTTGTTTCAATATATTTTAGAAGATAAATTATTAAAATTGATTTTAATTTTCAGTGTGTTCTCCAACATGAGGCAGAATGATCTAAAGCAAAAAGAAAACACTACTGTTAAGGACTTGAAACTCCCATTCCTTAGAATGTGTCAGCTTGAAATATGAACACATATATATGTCAGCTTGCAAATAATTTGCCATTTTCACCAGTGCTTATAAACCAAAGTTTTGGGTGACTGCTTGACCTTTTGGAATAAGGATGGCAGTTAAGATCAGCTGATGAATAAATGCCTATACTGTTTGCAGGAATTAATTAAGATATTGGTTCACAACTGGGCATTGTGCTGGCAGGTTCTCTACATGAAGGGCCTGAGTTTCCTTCACAGTATATGGAGAAAGTGAAGAATTCGCAAGAGCCAATATGATGATTTGAGACTTTCTATTTTAACTGTGTGGATATGATTAAGTAAGTCAGAGAGGTGTAAGGTTTTGCCATTTTGACCTAAGACCACAGGGAAGCAGACACAGCACCGATGTGTTAATAGCTTTCAGGATATGAGAGATACTGTTTAGAGGCTTTGAAGATATTTAACCTACTTAGCTCACCTATGGAAAGGATAATCTGATTACCAGCTTAAAGAGGTTCGTAAGCAACTACTGCCTCTACTCTTTTTTGTTGAAATTGTAAAAAGAATTAGCATCTCTTATTCAGTGAAAGAGAAAGAAACATATACCAGTGACACTTTAGTTTTTGATTAGCACACCTGACTGCAAATAGAAAATCTGGCTTGACTCCTGCTTGTTTATGCGAAGGTTTTCTGCAAAACTTTCTTCAGAGAGATCATTCCTGCTAAAAGCAATCTAATTGGCAAAGTGCATGGCTATGGTAGCATTTTAGTTTGGCTCAGAAGTGAGCTAAACAGACTGTCCCCATGTATTGTGCCTTGCCTCATTTTATAGAGTCATCTCAAGAGCATGTGACTTGCATTCTTTTTGGGTAAAACAAGACAGGAAGGTGTGCTCCAACCACTACATAGAGCCCATGTGCTCAGACAAAAGTTATTCCAAAGTAAAAGCCCTGAAATGTGCATTGGTGCTGAGCATTGGACATCCACATAACTTTTGCTCTACAAATGAGTTTCTTCTGGAGTAGTCTACTTGCTAAGGTAGACAAGAGTATGTGCAAAGACAGCAGAGCCAGCATACATCTTGCTCCCTGACCTCTCTTGGACAACTCTTGCTAAACGTCAGCAAAAAAACCCACGTCTTTTTTTCTATCTGGGAGGAAACTCTCCCTGTGTAGAGAGGTATTCTGCCTGTGTTAATTGCTAAAAGCACCATTCTTTAACCGAGTTAGATTATAAACCACTGTTTTCTTCTCCCCTGTCTTCTTTATGGGCAGATTTAAACCTCATGTATAATCTGTGATATAAAAGAGATCAATTAATTTACCCATGTTCTAGCTTTTCAGTTACACTAGAATTCTCTAGCATTAAACATCTGTTGAGTTAACCTCTAAGTATAAAGCCAAGCAAATAGGGGCAGGAATACTGAGGTGAAAAATCAAGATATTGAATCTAACAAAATCTTTACAGCTCTAAAGTACTGCTGCAACATGCACTGTACATTGAATAAAACACTTCCTGAGATTCATGCTAACAGTGGTTGTAGTGACATTCTCTGTCTTCCAAAGGAAGTAATCAGACACACCTTACATTGTTAAATTAATCAGCGCAGCCATAGTTACAGACAATGATAAAATTAAGACCTGATGTAACCAGCTGAAGCTCATGATAATGGGTTAGCTAGTTACAACAGTGATGTAAATATTATATTAGCAAATAGGTCAGAAAATAGGTATAATTTTCCTCTGCTTAATCTCCAGTGCCTCTTTATAATATACAAATGACTAAGGCAACAATATAGAGAAAATGGAATAGAATAAAATAATCCAGTGAGTTCAGTGGGCACAGATTGCTACATTTAAATCTTCTTAATTACAGTAAATAATAATAAAAAAAGATAAGGTTGGAAAAGTTCTGATATTCTTTTCTTTTGGGAAACTATAAAAACTAACATAGTGTTAAAGCGAAAATTAAAAGCTTCGCAGAAAGAAGAGAGTTGACAAATTAATACCCTCATGATGTGTCTTCCTTGAATCCCTAAAGTATCTTGATATATATATATCAGTACCTCATTTTTGAAGATATATTTTTCACTCTCAGAAAGTGTCCTTAGCTCACTGGACATGAAGTGAGGTGCTGTGAGAACTGCCTACAGAAATATCTTCTGAGCTTCTGACTGCTCATTACCCTGGCAGCTGGAATAGATCAGCTATCATGAAATAAAGAATTAAAGCAATGTATCTGTGACTCCTATTGAAATACAGCCTTTATATCCAGATAGATACATTCACCTGATTGTCAAAAATTTTGCAAAGGTGACTCCCTTAAGAAAATGCTAAAGNTGCCCAGGGAGGTGGTTGAGTTCCCATCCCTGGAGGCATTCAAGGCGAGGCTTGCCAGGGCTCTGGGCAAGCTGATCTAGTTGGGGATGTCCCTGCCCACTGCAGGGGGGCTGGACTAGATGACCTCCAGAAGTCCCTTCCAACCCTAACCATTCTATGATTCTATGATCTTAAATATTTACAGGTCTTAAGGCTACGCAGTGTCAAATTTCACTAAGTGGAAAAACCAAAGTTAATATAGTGAGAGTTTACACAGCAGAACTTTTATTTGTATCAGTCTCTCAGATTTATTTGCTCATTAGTATTTTATGTCTGAATTAATACAAGATGTCCTACATCTTCCATTTCGTTTTTAAATCCTGTTTTCAAAGCACTTTGTGTGGCTCTGCAAATGAATCTTGAATTTTCTAGTCCAGCAACAAATCTTGTTTGCATATTTTTCCATATTTTGGACAGCTGACATGAAGGATACCTTAGCTAGACACTTGGATTGTAATGATTAAAAATTTAGCTACTGCATTTTGGGACAGTGTGCTTAAAGAGTGGGTTTGGGTAGTTGCTCTAGGGGCACTTTCAAGTACAGCTTCACGTGGTTCCAGTTTTGCCACTCTTCCTATTTTAATTGTGTGTGACTTCAGAAGATTGACTAAACTCTAATACCACTGATAGCCTAACAAATGTTTATTTTTTTTCCTTTTTCTTCCCCCTGCCAAAGCGAAGTGGTGCATTTTGATTTGTTTCTAAACATACTGAGGGGTTTGAGTAACTTAGACACCATAGGGAGTACAGCTAGGTGGGGAAAAAAAACAACCCTGAGATCCCTCTCCCACCTGCCCATAACCTTACTATTCTTAAGATAAATTTAAAAGCAGAGCCTGGCACTTCCTTCTCCCCTCCCCTGTTTATTTTTCTGGCTAACAGAAGATCTCTAACAGGTCACCCATTTTGAAAATGCGTTATCTTTTCTGTTCACATCCTCATTAGACGAGTCATCCACAACTTTGTCACACTGCAACATATTTTACTCATAATTGTTCTCTGAGACAATTCAGAGGCCTGAAGCTAATGCTCATTATGGTGATTGGTATTAACAAATTTCAGCTAGCCCCTCTTAATGGATTTGCTTTGTGTGTGCTAAAATACAGCACTGCAATTGCTTGACTTTGTTTTTAATTCAGTAGGTCCTTTCTAATTTTGAACCTTTCAACCTAAAAGAGTTGTTATCTTCCTACTTTGGGTGGGTTCAGGTCAGATGTAAGCTTGTAGCTACCCCTCAGGATTCAGCTCCTACAAACCATGGGCCTGGCCAGGGCAGGAGTAGGGCTTATGCCCTCTGCTGGTCTACGGGATCATGACTCGGGTACTGTGGAAAGCAAAATTCATCTTAGATTTAGTTAAATAATCTCGAAGTTATGGTGAGGCATTATGGAATGACTTTTTTTTGCTGTAGATTACAATTGATACATTAAAACCAAACCAAGATTCTCTCTATTGTATACTAATACTTAGTAGTTATGTAACGGATATGACTGACGGATTTCTACACGAACTCTGTTTTTTTAGCTTAGGACATTACTGCACTTGCTTAAGGAAGCTATGAATATTGACCTCTCCAGCCAGGGGAGTCATAAAGTAGAAATAATGAGACATACAATTTATGTTATGGGTCCTGTGACTGCCATATCGCCGCAGGGCAGCACAGCACCCGGGCTGCCGTTCCCAGCGCCCAGCCCCGTTCCCGCCAGGCTCTCGCAATCGTTTCAGCGCGGCTGCCGTAGCAGCGCCCGATACCGGTCCTCGGGGTAACGCCCACTCACTGCTGCCTCTGCCGCCCGATACCAGAGGACGAACGATTCCCGTTAGCAGCTCTCGACGCACAGAGCCCTCCCACCTTCCGCCGGCGCTCTGGGCGCAGGCGCAGCGAGGCTCCCGCGGGGAGGGATTGCCGGCGCCAGCGCGGAGCATGCGCAGTACCTCACACACCGAGGAGGAAGAAGGGTGACGCCACTGGGCGCGAGAATTCCCATGGGGCGCCGCGAGCAGGCTTCACACGTCAGGCTGGTTCCTGGAGAGCCAATGGGAAGCTTAACGGTCCGCGGCGTCTGGCTGCCCGGACAGGTCGGCCGTGGCGCAGACTTAGTCTGTTCAACCAGCCAAACGCCACAGTTCTCTCAGGGCTCTGCAGACAAATGCAAAGAAAGAGGAGCGGTAGGAGCGTAGGCAGCCAGCCAATCAGCATGAAACAGTTTCCCAGCAACCACCAATCAGAAGTGCCGGTTTCCAAAACAAGGATAGCGAGCCAATGGGAAATTCCACACTGCTAGCGCTCCGGCCAATCCAGTCCTGCGCCCGCAGGCTGTGCTCACGGCCTCCCAGCAGCAGAGGGCGCGTTCGGCAGCGCCGCCGCCGCCGGGGCGGAGCTAGGGAGGTGCTGTCGTTGTCACCGCCGTTGTCGCCGCCGTTGTCGCTGCCGCCGTCGCGCACCCGATTCGCCGGCTCGCCTTCCGCAGCGCTGCGCTCCCGCGGGCCTTGAGGAACAGGTAGGGGATGCGCGGCATAGGGGCGAGGGGAGGAACCGCTGCGTCGCTTCCTCCGCGCGCAGCGGAGCCAGTCCGCCCGAGGAAGCGGCGAGGGGAGCTGCTGGGCTGGCACCCTCCTTTCCGCCCCGCTTCGCTCCTTTCCGCCCCATTCGGCGGAGCGGGCGCTCTCCCCCTCCTCGCGCGCGGGTGCCTGCCGCTCCCTGGTAGAGGGCGGGGCCCCACCGTCGCGGGGTCCGCCGTCTCGCCCCTCCTGCCATGTGTGCTTGCCCGGTGCGGGGGGCGGTGGGCACGGCCGGTTATCACCGCTGTCCATTCTGCTGGAGAAGTTGGCCGTGCCGGGCGGTGGTCGCCTCTGGAGAGATTTATGTCGGCGATCGGGAGCCGGTTGGTGCGAACAAAGGCGGCGGCGGGCAGGCCTGTGTGTAGGGGGCTCAGGGTGGCGGCGGCGGGGCCCGTTCAACCCCGGCCTGATCCGGGCCCGGCGGACTGTGCGGGTGTGCGGGGCTGGTGGGCTTGCGGCGGCCACTCTCCGGGAATACTGGCGTGTGAAGAGTTCTCCTGTTGCTTCATGACTGGAACAAAACCTGGTGGTTGACAGGAAGAACGGAGAGCGAAGCGCTGACAGCGGCTGGGCCGGGGCCGGGGGCGCGTCAGTGTCTGTCCTCCCTGTGCCAGCCCTGCGCTCCAGCTCTTCCCGGGTCGGCGCCGCGTTTCGCGAATTTTTGAGGCTTTCTGCGCTAAAAAGTGCGAGCTGTAACTTGTTCTGGCTTTCATCTCTCAAAAGGAATAAGCAATGCCCGTTTTCCGCTGCTTTAATTTGTTTAGACAGTGTTCTTGATTAGGCAGCGCTGCTATTGTTACAGAAAATCATGAGTGCATTACAGGAAATAGAAACAACAAAACCCCCTCACCTTACTGTCCGTTACAGTCGTCAGAATCGATTACCAAAGCTTATCTTGATATAAATTCTTCTGATAAAGCTGCATATCTTGGTAAGATGCTCCTTCTTCAGCTTGCATTTTGTTTCTGTTCCTTACTGGAATGTCTGAGGGAACCATAAACCGAAGTCTTTCAGCCCTACTCCTTAATTTCCTGGGGAAATGAAGCAACTTTACAAAGCATCTTTGTTCTCTCCTACTTCTTTCATGGATTTAAAAAAAGATGTAGGAAAGCTATCAAAACAGAAAACAAACCTTGAACAGTATCTTATTTTGTGGGTAGGGAACAAATAAGAGGAGGTGCAACTAAATACTTATGGTAAATAAATAAAGTGGAATGAATAGGTGTTCAACTGTTGCTGTATATTCTGTTTATTTTTTTTTATCTAGATACTTGATTTAGATGACAGTCATTTCTCTTTACAGAAATAAAATCAAACTGATTTATATCTGTGTTACTAAGTGGCTTTTTCAGCAGACATAACGGAATAGTCTGATTATAACCAGAAATACTACATTTAAGCAGAGGAATTAACTCAAAACTATTGAAACACGTGTCATGTACTGTTTTTCCTGTTCCCCACCCCAGCATGTTACATGTTTGAAATGTCTTATGTAATGGCCTAATGATGCATGAGCATGAATATTGAATTTTGTGCCTTTGCTATCTGAGGAAGGTATTTCTAAAAACATTTTGTATTAAGATTTTTATTTTTCCTTCCTCCTCTATATTCTAGGCTAAGACTGTTGAGCAGTCCACAGTCTCTGTAAGGCTTGCTTTAATTTGCACTGTACGTTATCTGTAATTATTCAGTTAACTGTTGGATGTTTAGGATGGGCAATAAAATTGCTTTGTGAGGTCCACTTTGGGTCAGATTTATTTTGTGTTGGGCAGGTGCTTGATGGCCAGTTTGATTCTTGGCTGGGTTGGAACTGGGGGTAATGGAAATGGTTTTGTTGGTGACATCTGTCTAGAAAGCAGTTAGGGAACAGCTGCATGTGCCACTTGGTTTTCTTGCTGGTCTCTGCTGAAGTAGGGGCAGGCTTTCTTGTGCCACTGGGGTGGGAGTTACATGCATAGAGCTTTTTAGATCCAGATGCCTGAACACATTATGCTTATTGCTGCTGTTAGTGATGCAGAAGGTAGCAGCGGAGATGGGGTTTCACTTCTTGCATGCCTTTTAGTCGTATATCCACTCCTACTGCTGTGTTTTTGGTCTTCCCTGTTCTTTTTGCAGTATTCCCTTTATTCAGAGCCCCAGGGTGTAACTTTTGTCTCTGGAGTACAGTTTTCCTATGTTGGTGAACTGTTTGTGTTTGCAGTTTATACACAGAGCTTTTGTTTCACAGCTTCTAATTGCTGATCAAGTTTTTACATATGGTTCTGTAGATAATGAGTTTATATTTGACTCAGTTAATTTAATATTTTGGATTTTTACCTTTTCTCTGCCTGTGTATCATTAAGGAGGAGGAGAAGGCTGATGCTAGAACACAAAAGGGAGTCTCTTCACTCAGTGTGATTTTCATAAGTCTTGCACCCCAGACAAGATTCGTAATTCCGCTGAACCACTGAGGCTGGTAGAGATCTATCAGCAGCGCCATGATAAAATTTTCCATGTGCTTTGTACTGTACAGAGATCTAATTTGAGATTCTTGTAACCCAATAATTGCATTAATAGTGAACTCAGTGATGCATGGCAGGAGGATATGCTTCTGTATCTTAAAAGAACGCATCTATGTATACATCTAGTTTTAGCTCTGTCGAGAAGGAAGTGCAGTGAGAACCACTGACTTCCAGTTCTTTCCAGCATTTAGGCCTGAAGGTGCAGAGAATGCTTATTTGAAGTATTTACAGTAGCAGGAACCATTACTGTCAGTAACAAACACTAACAGAATTATTTGGCCAGCTGAAGGTTACTCATTCCCATTGGTGATAGTTTTGGTTCCGAGATAATGTTACGCATATTTCTTCTGTTCTCCATTTGTCTCTGAATAAATAAGCTTTCTGCAGAACTGTATGCAGCAGGAGAAGGGATTAGTCCTACCCAATTCCCTGTCTTTTGGGACTGAATTTTCAGCTGGGGGAACTTGTGCGCGTGGCAAACCATAGATACGTGCTCCCTGGATCTGCAGTTTAGAAATGGAAAGGCTAGACTGTCTGAAGTTTTAAGTGGTGTGACATTCTTTTTCAGAGTAACTAAAGCATGTAATTCCTTCTACAGAAAAACTTAGTTCTCTGCATTCTGTCTGAATTTATTGCAGTTTTGCTTCACAAGATAGTCCAGCAATTATTGTGTTCAAAGCTGAAGAATTATCCCAGGCATATTGTAAATATTGTGAATGTCCTTTAAAACTTACCTTGAATGCCTCAGAAGTGCCAAAATACAGAAAACAAGAAAATTGTCTTGCACTGTGCTGGAAGGAAAGCAAATAACCAGTAAGAGGCATAAGTGGCTTTGTGTAAGAGGAAGGTGCAGGGTATTCCTGTCTGCCACAGCTGGCACAAAGCTGTTTTCCTCCATATTTTCTATTTGTATAAATAGAGTTGAGCATCTGTCAGAAAAGGTGACATTGGCTACTGGCAGTGTGCTTTCAGTCACTTGGCTTCTCCTTTTGTGAAACAGGATGAGTTGAAGCCTGTGATAAAAACAGTACAAATTGTTCTTTAGCTTGTTTTGGTTTAGGCAGATATTTTTTGTTTTGTTTTGCTGGGTTCAGTAAATGGAGCTTGTATTGGTCTTGCAGCAGTGGTTGTAGAAAAACTACATTCACTGCAGTGATCAATTCTGCCTGTGACCTTAATTACTGAGCCATCAGTCTGCTGCTTGACTTTTTTCTTTTTCTTTTTTTTCAGATCCCATACTATTTTTTCCTTTCTTTCCTTCAGCTTGTTTCTTTCAGTGAATTGCACAAAGAATAAAGCAAAAGTTGCAGGCTTTGGACTTCTAGCAATAGCTCCAAGCAACAAAGCAGAATTTTAACATTCTTTTATGTATATACATATGTATGTTTGTTTTAAATTCTTCCCTGCAGATGGAGGAGAAAAACTGTTGCTAAATAAGTGAGGGTTTTAAACTCTGAAAGTGGATGGATGGTGTTAAACGTCAAGATGTGATTGTTATTTGCTTTGTATACTAGTCTAATGTGTTTGTGATAGCTCAAGAGGATATAAGGACAGTTTGGATGGAAGAGATGCTGTTAGAGCTGCTATCTGAAACAATTTAAAATTCTCTGCAAAATCGTAAAATATTTGGACAATGTGACTGTCAAAGTGTGTTAAGGAAAGATAAATTTTTGCCTAGACATCTTACAGATGCAAATGACTAAGTAGGAAAAAATAGAAAAGTGCTTCGAACAATAAATCACACCACTCACATATGTTCATTACTTGCTAGCTGGTTTTTTTAATGTGATGCCACTTTGAAACATTTCCAGTGACTTTATTGTGATGAAGAAATTGAGTTTGCACATCCTTAAGTTTCAATATGCCATTTATTCTTTAATATTTATGCTAGAGATGATAAATAAATATACTTGTTACTGTGTTGGACTTTTTTAATCTCTTTGCAAGTTGTTGATGTGGAGTATTGGGATTGCTTAAAATTAGAGTAAAGCTGATCTTACAACTTGCCCAGATCTTGGCATATGCAAGCCCCTTGCATGGGCAAGATATTACTTTGTTACTTTGTCAGTTGTTAATTCAGGGAACTAAAATAGCTTTTATGTAGTTATTAAAAAAACAAACCAAACCAAAAAAGCCCACCACCACCAGACAAAAATAAAAACAAACCCCAAAACCAAACCAAAGAAATCACCTAAACCATAACATTATTCAGGAACCAGAAATAGACTCATTGGGAATTAATGACAGCTGATCACATAATTCTGTTATTGTTCATTATTGACATTAATGGTTCCTTTTTATAGTTTTACATAGCGTACTTATTTTTGGGGGGAAAGCATATGCTGATACTGTGCTGACTTTGGTTAGTGTGAGAATTTCACATTCTTACTAGCCCTCATTTGAATTCTAAAACCTAAGCTCTGCATGAGCAAATAAAAACCATATTCAGATGGCTCAAATTTCCTTTGGGCATTTAGTTTTTAGATTTCTTCATACATGATATTTATTAAAAAATTTATCTTGTAATAAAAGTCTTCCACATATGTGCCAAAAGCACAGTGTGTATTACTGACTTGTGGAAGAAAAAGTGATGCATAAAATAATGTGAAAAACAGATACAAAAGGTGTTCATGGTTACTTCCTTTCTGGAGAGTAGATTACTGAGTGCTATTTATATACGTACACAAGCAATATCTGAACAATTCATGCCAGTGAACTATTTTAGCTGTCCATGATATTTATCTACAGAGTGATTTTTAATTATTTTTTTTCCAAGCTTGATGATATTAGAGATCACTGTGGGAAGTGAGGTGAAGTGGGGACCTTGGACTGCTGCCATTAATTTGCTTAGTGACCTCAAGAAAATTATTCAGCTTCTTACACTCATTTTTGGAATATATTACAGTAGAACTCTTAATGACTTGAAATAGTGTAGACTTCATACATGTGTTTAACATGCTTTGGAAAGGTTTGTAAACATAACTAGAGCTGAAATCTCTTCAGATTGTTTCATTATTCCAAATCTTTGGGAGAAAGTAGGGTATCTTCTCTAGCCAATTTCTGTTCTTAGTTGGGATTTTGTTGAGTTTACTGGGAGTCATTTTGATTTTTGTTTTAGTTTGTTTTCATTCTTCCATCATTGATGTGAAATGATAACCTGGCACAAAATCCTGGCTTTTTTTGGCTTACTTCTGCCTGCATCACTGTAGACACTTCAGTGTTTGACGTTTCTTCAGGGTGTGTTCTCTGAAGCTGTGCTGCAGTATCATCCTTGTATGATGGACTTAGTGTTGATGGGAGATTGGATCCTTCTGGTCCAAATGCAACTGCTATATATTAACAGCCATTTATCTTTCTTCCTTTTTGAGGAGTGGCATATCCAAAAAGTGGATGTTCAGGATAACATGTCCAATGTGTCGGAAGAGAGAAGCACTAGACAACAAGACATTAAGAAAGGACTCCAGTTTATAGAGTATGATTTTGTGGTTCTATTCTTGTATGCTTTTATATATGGATGGCTCTGGGAAACTCCTATTACTGTAGTACCAGAGGAGAAAGGAGAAGAACTTGTGTTTCTCCTCAGAATATTTGCTAACACTGACATGGAATTGGGGAGAAGTCTTAAAGAAAAGACAGAACCCCTCTTTGTTCCTAAACAGAGCAGATTGAATGTGGGACAGTATTCCTTTGCTGTCTTTGAGAAAAATGGGCATTGAATTTTTTGGTAGATGGAAAATGTTGATGGCCTGAAAATCCTCCTTATACTGGCAGACAGCTACACCTAAAGCTTAGTTGTTACTGAAAGGGTTGGATTTTCTCAGCACTACCTAAATGTTTCAGCTCTCTGGAGCTAAAATTTAACCTAATGAAAAATCATCTTAGTTTTCATTTGGACCAATGCCAAATTCTTCTCTAGAAGACCCTGGCTGCCTAAAAATCATTATGAATTTTTATACTAGTTCACTGCTCACGTAAGGCGTTCTTTTAAAAACAAAACAAAAACCAAACAGCCCCCCAAAAAAACCCCAACAACAAAAAATCCCACAAAACATGCCCTTTTAAAAATTATTTGGAAACAGATTCCCGGATAACCTATATGGGAAGGGAGAGGGTTAATATTTTTCTTCCTGAAAAGTTAGAAGTAAATAGCTCTGTTCTGTGCTAGAGAAAATCTGTGCGTGTCACACAAAATAACTATGTGTCATTGGTATGGCTTAATTAAAATTGATGTGTTCTTTTGCCATACAATTTGTCATTTTATAGTACAAGAAGATTGCAGTGCTTCTCATGAATACTCTGTTTCTGTACAGTGGAGGAGAGGAAGGAAATTGTTTTTAAACAAACAATATAGAGGTTTTAAAGTCAAAGCATTCAAAACCTTAATACATTTTGAACAGCTGAGTTGAGTGGATATGTAACTTCAAATGAAAATGAGTCATTAGTAATAAGAAAACAGTTGTTTAATCAAAAGTAAACTACAGCACTCCTGCCTTGTTCAGTGCAGGCAATAGACAAGTGAGACTGCTTTTAGTAAGAGCACCACTATTCTCCGATACATTGTCTTTTAAACAATATTTATAATAAGTAAATTTTCTCATTTATTTTTCTAGATCTACTTTGCCCTATCCAGGGACACAAGAACAATATGAGGTAATGAAATTTGCGTTTTGAGAAGGGTTTTTAACATGGGTCTATCTTATTATATTTTTTCTTGGTTTTAATCATCATTCCAGTAATGGTATAGTGTGAATTGTGATTGATGATTTCCAGTATATTGGAACTGGAGGACTGTTTACATTGTGGTACAGGTATTCAGATATTTGGATGTTGGAATTCACTTACACAGCACTTTAGATTTAACTCTGCTGGTGGTGTTAGGAATGAATTTGGGGCATTCATTGGTTAAAACAATGTGCTATTCTGAGTAAAGTTTAGAGTAGCACAGTGAAAGTGAGATAAAAGTCTCATAAACCTTCATAACATATTTTATTACTGTACATGTTACTATTTTACATAATTTTTGACTTACATTTCCAGACTCAGCACTTTTACCCAATGGTGGTTTAATAGGATTTGAGAACATATTAGATAAAATGCAATCCTTCACATTTTAGATTAAAAAAAATCTTTAGCTCTGCCAAAGTAGCCTTTGTGTACTTCTGATTCCCAGTTACTGGGGCTGCTGCTAAAAGAATGTATGGAACATGTATGTATATATGTTTTTTGAAGTTGCTCATACAAAGTAATTGTTTTATCAGTGGTTAAACCTCTCTGCTATTTACATGTATTGTGGTGTTGAACAGTAGAAATTGTCTTGGAAGAATGTCAGAAGAAAAAGAATAGTATAGACTATATATAGAAGTTTTGCGTTTAATTTTGATTCCATGAATTTGCAAGTACAAATTTTCTATTTAAAAATGTATTTGGAACTATGGAAGATAACAATATTGCTGTTGATGAGTGTTTCTTTTCTTTGTTCCAGTTATTTATACGAGAGCTTGTTAGAAATCTTTTTAATGAAGGGAATGATGTGTATCGAGAGGGTGATTGGAGAGGATCACTGAGTCACTATACAGAAGCTATAAACATAGCTGATTATGCTAATTCTGAAGAAATCCATGTTTCTGATGATATTTTAGAGAAGCTGCATGTGAACAGGATAGCATGTTTTTCAAATATGGTAAGCTTCTGTTTAAACTGTATGATTTTTCGAGAACAATGTGGTAACAGAGTATGAAGACATGGAAAGTTTCCTAGTGAGTGAAAACTTTTGGTGTTGGTTTGAGAATTGGCATGTTTCAAATCATCATTTTGGCATACTCACACACAGAATCACATACAACATTCATGGCTGCAAATGACCTCTCAGATCACTGAGTCCAACCAGAAACTCCTTAGTGTATTCTTTCTACAAGTATGATCATCAGGATATTTTTAGTTACTGATACTAGAATATTAACATAAGATTCATACTAGGATTGGAAGTTGATGAAACAGTATTTTTATCCATTTATACTGCTGTTTGCACCTTAATCTGCTGCTTTCTCTGTGAAGTAAGATGAGTCTTGTGAAAGAGCTAAATTGTCTTCTTAACTGTTATTGGATTTTACATGAATGATGGCCCTGCTTGGTTTTGGCTACATAAACTGATCACTTAGCAAAACTCATACATACAGTGTGCAGTGACGTTGGTGAATGTTTTATAGTGTTTCCATACCTTCATCTAATACAGTTTAAATTCAGTATTTTAAAGATAATAGTGCTGATTAGTGCCTTTTTTCTCCTCGTAGGGATTGTATGAAAAAGTTTTAGAAGGCTGTGAGATAGCATTAAGGTTGAATGAAAACAATTTCAGAGCACTCTATCGGAAAGCAAAAGCTTTGAATGAGCTGGGAAGGTATAAGAAAGCTTATGATGCTGTAGCAAAATGTTCTCTTGCTGTACCACAGGTGGGTAAATTACATATTGTTGATTATTTTTAAAGATTTACTGCAGAAAACGTATACTTGCATCAAGACCATTGAAGGGTTTTTGGTTGGTTTGGGTTTTTTAATGCAGGAAATATTTTAAATTTTGTTGTGAAGTGAATGCTGATAGTAGAGGTTATAGTCCCCACGCTCAGTTTGTCATGTGAACTTGCAGCAAAAGAAATAGTCACTTTGCAGTTGGGGTCAAGTGCCTTTAAATGTTTATAATAAACCCCAGAACCATTGAATTAATTGTTTAAAATTCTCTACAGTCAGAAGTATACTCATGACATAAAGAGAAAAACCACCTGTAATTATACAGTTATCAGAAGAATCAATACTCTATTTTAGCTTTCCAAGCATTTAGTAACATTCTTATCTGTGCATTATCCCCCATATGAATCACTTACTCTGCACTTCTAATCTTAGGCTATATCCATATTAGCAAGCAGCATGTGGTGTAATAGGCAAGGATTTGTAGTCTGAAATGCTGGTCCTGAGGATCTGATTGCCACGGTTGGTTATTGGTTTTATGCACTCCTGCAGCACTTTCAGTTAGCTTCCTCCAAAATGAATTTACTTTGGCTGAGACCTTTCATAATGCAAACAAAAATGCAGTGAGTGACTTGAGAAATGCATTCCTGAATTGAACTAAAATGCTGATGGAAACTTGATATGCTTTGCTCAAAATATACTGATCACAGGACAGAATACTGAATTGCATTTTTTTCCTTTTTACATCAAATTTGCAATAAAATGGCTAGACAAACTGTTGAGCATAGGCTTACCTCTTGATACAGAGAAGGTTTCAGTTGCATTTCCAAAGACATAAGCAGTTTATCTGAGAGTGTAACTTTGGACTTTGGATCCTCACCTTGCACCTCCAGATCTGAGTGTTTTTACTTAAGGTTTCTATGCCTTTATGTAAGTTTTATAGTCATTTTTTGTATGAAAATGAAAACTGAAGCTGAAAACACATTCTGAAAATGTAAATCTTAAATGGATGGTTATTATAGCTATAGGACAGATTGATATGTGACCATGTTTTAACTCGGCTCTTCTAGGTATGTGATGCAATTACTGCCAAAACATGGAGTTCTCATTAAGTATTTGGCAGTGCTATGTAGTAGCTGACATTAAGATAAGCAGAAATGTGGCCCTCAATGAGTGCAGAACCAAAAAATACCCCATCCACTCAAAGAACAAACATCCTCCCCAAATAAGAAAACTGACCCACAACTGACTCTTTTTCTTGAATTTCTCTGGTTTTGAAAAAATCTTTACATTATTTCCAATTCAAATGAATGGAAGAGAAGGATATTTTCTGGCTTCTTAAAAATTCCAAATATTGGAGTGATCTTACTCGAGGGTAGCTGTATTTCTCAGCATTAGCTTGCAGCCCCATATATTTGTAAAAGAATAAAGATATATTATGAGAAATTCTGCATATAGGGACCTTGCAGAATATAGGCTGAGATGTACACAGATGTTTTGACAATACATGTAAATGATGCAATTTTATTTATGTCTTTCAGGATGAAAGTGTGATTAAGCTTACCCAGGAACTAGCTCAGAAACTAGGCTTAAAAATAAGGAAAGCATACGTAAGAGCAAAGGTAAGATTTTCACATTTTATGTTGAGGTTTCCCTCTCTTCATACCACTTTTGTATTTAATGAAGGTGTCTTTTCATTGCAGCCACCCTCCTCAAATTCAGTTTCTAGCGATGTATCAGCTCAGGTAAGTTTTGACATGTTCCAAGTGCAAGCTGACTTTAAACTACAGGGAATCATTGTTTGATAATTTCAGGAAAATGAAGTGAAAATGGTGCAGGTGGCTTTTTATATAAGGTGCTGTTATTTTGGCCTTCAGGATCTGTTGATCTTTGTGTTCAGTTTTACTGTATATTTGTGGCATGCCAGGACATAAGATTATATCATTCAAGTAATCTTTGTAGAATAAATATAGCTAAAACATTAAATCCAGTGAAATGAATATATTTACTTTTAATGTCTTGAGGCAAGGGCATAGCTAATGTGCTTATTTATTTCTTCATTTTATTTTGTTGTTGTGAAAGTGAAGGGTGCCAGGATAAAATCCCTTTTAATTTATGCATTTGTCCAAATTTGGCCTTCACTAGCAGCTGAACTTGCATTTATCTTGCTATTTGCAATGTGTCTCAATAGCAGTAATGAAGAGGAGTTTGTCTTTATCTTAGACTTTTTTCATGTGAATGTAGACAATTTAGCTGTAAGTGAATGAGGAAACGTAGGAACAGCTCATTTAAGCTACTGTCTAGATTGTTTCATTCCTGAAGGATCACCTTTACTTATGTTGGTTGGTTGCAGTTTTTTAGTGATACCATGAGTGGATTTTAGTCTGCAAATGGATGCATTACCTAAAAAATTATTTGACCTTTAAACTCCATTAGACTTCATAAATTTCAGTTTTTATAAAACCTAGATTTGAGGACTCTAGATTCTTAGTTTGTAAATACGTGTTTGAAAAATTTTAATGGCTCTTGTGCAAAGTGCTGAGAGGTTTTATTTTCTCACTTACAGAATTCTTCTTCTGTAGAAGATATTGAGTTAGGTGAGCAAATTGTTACAATATTAATGCTAGTAAGCTAGATGTGCCCTGCATATCTTGTTATATTTGTAATGAAATTTCTTTTGAAAGACCATCTTTTCCTTCAAAAGATCTGTGGTAAAAAGTCTGATCTGTTTCTCTCTATAACTACGTAGTTAAGTGGTTGGTCTTCTCAGCTTGATAGGATTGTAACTGCTCCTGCAGTGATCTTCTCATACTGTTCTCTTTAACTGGGAAAAACAGTGAGGAGAGAACATGCCAGAGATTTAGTTAGGTATCAGGTTTGTAACTTTTCTTGTCTCTTTTAGTTTGAGTAATACAGAAACACTGAGATACATGTATACACGAATTGGAAGTTAGTGGAAGCTGGAAACAGTTAACGTGGTTTTGTTTAAACATTCTTCATATTTCTCCACTCTCTCACCCCTCATGTTGTCAGGGTAAATTTATGCAAGATCTTTGTACAGCTTTGACAGAAGTTCCAGTCATTCCTATCTTACCTGTTTCAGATTTATCTGACCAGAAGCAAGAGTTGGTTTCTGCTGCTTCTTCACCAGACTTTGTCTCTGAAGTGTCTAAAGTGTCAGCAGCACCTGTACCATCTTTATCTTCTGTTATGCCTCTTCAAGTGGAAAAGGTTTCTTTGCCTTCTGCAGTGTTGGCAAATGGAGGGAATGTTTCTTTCTCTATGCCAGAAGCATGTTTAGATTGTGGCGATGGAGATATAATTATTGGGGAAGAACTTGATGAATTACTTGACTCTGTGCCTGATCAAGATGAAAGTGTACTGGTAAGACTTTTTTGTTTGTTTCCTTTCTCAAAAGACTGTTCTCATAAGTGGGATCTTGTATTTTTAGCAAGTGGGCTAGTAGTGAAATGTGAGTTACATTAAGCTATATTTGTGTATAGTTGGGTTGATTTTTTTTCAGGTGCAAGTTCTTACAAATGTGGCTGTAAAGATACCAGGACTCAGCAGAGCTCCAAGGATAATTATGTTGGAAAACCTGAGTGAGGTTGCTTGGGGAGGGATACTACTACAGTAATACTGCTATACTACTACCAATACTACCACAGTGACAGGATACTGCTTCCAGGAAGTTTGTTTGACCTGTTTGGTCAACCTCCAGACATGGGAGAAGCTTCTTGGAATGACAGGGAGAAGGGAGCAAAACTCACCTGCTTTTATTTCTCCTTGACAAAGATGTACAGAAGGATATGTTATTTTCCATAGGGAAAAAAGATTATCTGGCCTTTGCAGAACATGGTACCATTTATTTGTATCTGAGGATTTATTTCAAAGCTAACTCTTCACTGTACTCCAATTTGAATTACGTTCTCTTTATTTAGAAAAAATGATGTTGGTTTCTGACTCCTCCTCCTCGTTCCTGTTGTGGGTTTTTAACATAGTTTGGAAATTCAGCTCTAATATGATTAGTAAAAAAAAAATAAAAAAATCAAAATCTATTAATAAGTTAATAAACTAGTTAATAAACTAACTGAACCTTCAAAGTGGTTGATTCATGGGTAATTCCTTGCATTAGGGCATTGGGCTTTGATTACTGTAGTTCTCCTAAGTGTACTGTAACTCTGTACAGTACTGTTGTGTACCTTTTATTGTTGTTTTTCAGGAGGTTTATAAAAACTTCACAAAAAACTTTACTAAAAGAAATACTATTGCAGATTGTATTCCAGAGAATTGTTTTTGCTCTGTATGATTTTTTTTTTTTTAATTCCAGCAAACTACAGGAGCCAGAGGACCTATTCCTGCAGGAAGTGTAGCTCCTAGTGTACCTTTCTCTGCCTCTTTGTTGGGGACGCTGCCAGTTAGTACAGGATTTGTTCCTTCACCTTCTCTTTCAGAAATTTTTTCACAGCCTTTGGTTTCTTCACTGGAAAATTTTTGTTCACCATTAAGCACCTTTTCAATCAGTGACCCAAAAAGAGGTACGAAATGAGTCTTAATATTTAACTTTTCATTATGAGAGTTGTGCATGAGCCAACTGGCTTCTCTTTTAATAGATGAATTTTTCACAACTACTTAGTAATATTTAAAACTTGATCTGTGATCACAATTTTGAGAGTGTTGGTTGTACAGAAGACTTCATAAATAAAGCTTTTGTTTACTTTGGGTCTGCATAAGCATGCTCCAGGATGCCTCTGTTCAGGTTTTCTGCATTTATTTTGCAAGTTGCTTGTTTCAGGTGAGTAAGTATAAAGAAGGAATCATGTTCCTTTGAATGTTTTTGGTTTGTTTTTTTTATAAACAATCCGAAGATGTTCTTAGAGCTTAAACTCTTTCTGATGATTTGACAGTAAACAAACATTCTAAAAGGCTAATAGAACTGTGTACTCTGAAAAGGTACCAGTATTGCATGTTTAGATTCAAACTCTAGGGACTACAATTATGTCGTGAAACCAGGTATATAGAATCACGAGATATAGTCAGTGAGCTAGAAAAGATAAAGTTTTGTCTCTCATTACCAGTGTTACAGGAGCATGCTCTCTAGAAAAAAAAGCCAAATTTACCAAATAAATAAAGAAAAAATTTTAAAGTAGAAGAATCCTTTTACCCTTCCTTTATGTCCTCATTTTTGAATAGGTATTGCTTACCTAGCAGCCCTTTTTGTACTGCACAGGTATCTTCATATTGCTTCAGCATATGCTTCAGCATTGCTGATGTTCAGATGGTTAACATATTGAAGATGATTACTTAGTAATTTCTCAGTCCAGATGGTTACAAGCAGCTTTTGCATAATTGGAAAAAAATAATCATAGCAAACTAAAAACCTTTGGTGTTTGTCAAAACTCCAAACCTTTCATACTTCTGCATCTCAGGAATGAGAAGTAATTTTTTTGCATAAGATATTTTGGGGAACTGAAATAATTAAAACTTCTCATTCCTTTAGACCTTTCAAGTTCAGCTTCTAGAGATGGAACACCAACACTCAGCAGCAATAATTCCCCATTGTTTGTAAGTGTTTTTCATATTTTCTTTCATTTAAGTTCAAATGCTAACACCTTGAAGGCTTAACAAAGATCTTAATTTTTACAGTAGGATTTTCTATTTTTTAAAAATGGCATTTTTACCATTAAAATATGATTCTGACTTGGAAAGCAGTTGTACAGTAGCTCACAGCAACAGTAATTAAACACCAGAAAAATTGCACAATGATTAATATATGGAAAATTTGATTACTGTCTTAGTCACCTTTCAATGCTGAGGAACTTTCTGTAAAGTACTGTGTAAGTGTAAAATAACCAACCTAAGAGAGAAAAAATTTCTTACAATGTGAGTGCTAAATGCTGGGAATCCTGGAGAGCTGTCATAGTATAGGATCAGAGCAGAGATTGCCTTGTACCTGAGAATCTGTCTGGTCTCTGTGTTCTAGTTGTGCTGTAGATTTTCAGCTGGTCTAATTGCAGTATGACAGAGGGGAATGGTTGCAAGATGAAGGAGGAAGAATTTAGACTGGAGATTAGAAGGAAGTTCTTCACCCAGAGGGTGGTTAGCCACTGGAACAGTTTGCCCAGAGAGGTCGTGGATGCCCCATCCCTGGCAGTGTTCAAGGCCAGGCTGGATGTGGCCCTGGGAAATTCAGGCTGGACGTTAGGAAAACGTTTTCCACCCAGAGGGTGGTGGAGCATTGGAACACGCTCCCTAGGGAGGTAGTCATGGCTCCAAATCTTGTGGAGTTTAAGAGACGCTTGGACAATGCCCTTAGTCACCTCCTGTGATCTTGGAGTTTTGTCCTATGCCTAATGGGAGTTGGACTTGATGATCCTTGTGGGTCCTTTCCAGCTCGGGTCGTTCTGTGATTCTATGGCAACTTGGTCTAGTGTGTGGTATCCCTGCCCATGGCAGGGGGTTTGGAACCAGATGATCTTTGAGGTCCCTTCCAACCTGGGCCATTCTATGATTCTATGATTTTCAATCATGCTGCTGGCCATTGATTATGTAGGGAAGGGTAGCCTGAGGGATTGCACCCTCATGAGCCAGGATGGAGTAACACTTAGCTGAACAAGTGCTGTTCTTCTCCCTGTACCTGCTTGAGTCTTGTTATATGCTTAGTTCTGTGGTGGGTATATGGCTTTTGTAAAGTCTCTGTTTCCCCTTCTTAGACATGTGGTTAAGTTTGTAGTATGAGGTTTTTGTGTGTAGTCTTTCTTATGCTTTGAAGAATAATTTCAGTAGATGAAAGTTTAATTGTAGATAAATTAAATTATATGGATCAAGTAAAATATGCTTTCTTCCAACAGATAAATGGCCCTAGTAGTTTGTTTGTGTCTGAAAATTACATGGGAATTGCTGGCCAAACTAGAAATGACTTTTCAAATGTTTTTAGCAGTGCAACTGCTAATATACCTGTATCATCAGCACTTCCAGGAAGAAACCCCTTAGAAGGCACTCATGAGCTAAGACAGGCCTGCCAGTTATGTTTTGTCAAAAAAGGTAAGGGGCTTTTGGACTCAATTGCGTTGGTTTTTAAAAATTAAAAAGCATACATTTAAAATTTTCATGTTCGTTAGTTAAAATGCTATTGGCTTCTAAACAGTATTAATCCTGACTTGTTCTTCACAGATGTAGTCCAATCTTATGATTAAGGAACTGGTGAAATGTTTCAACAACTATTTTTATCTTCTTTCTTCTTGTCTTTATTTCTTGTCCTAACAGATTCTTGATTCCTAAAACCAGCACAGATCACCACATGTTTTCCCCAGCCTGTAGGTTTACTATGTAAGGTGGTTCACATTCTGTATTCCTCCCAACCCCCAGGGTACTATGAAGAATGACACCTTTTCTCAAGACTAAAAAACACTTGCAATACTCTGTCTGATTGGCCATGGGGAATTGAACTGCAGTTCAAAGTACCTGGTAACCTTCACATCCCATCTGTTTTATTGTTCTTTCCAACTAATTCTAAATTATAATCCTGAGGCTTCCAAACCTTGGCAATAATTAACTTCACTGTATTGACTCAAAGGATCTTAACCAGTTTTGAGCTTTAATATAACTAATCTCTTAGGCCTGAGCTGGTGCTGTTAAACAGAGCCATATTCTAGAGGCAATAGCTTTTATTAAGACTAATCTTAAAAATAAGTATTGTGTTTCAAGGTATAGATGTCACTGATATTGATATACTAATAAGGAATTGTATTGAGATATTTAGGGAGTGACTGTTGTAAGAACTATGTTAGTTGAAAATTATTTTTACAGTAAAAATCCATGATGTGATGTTTGAAAAGTGGTAGAACACATCCTGTTAAAAGGAGGAGCTGTAAAATATTGGTGGAAGTACTTGGCATGTTCCTACTTTTACTATTTGTACCATAGCATTTATTTCTTTACTTTCTTTTCATCTCTATAAAGCCTTTAAGCATCTCCCTGCTTTTACTACCTACTTTAAAAATTGTACTGTTCCATCAGCTTCTTGGTCATGAAAAGTGAGTTGCACTGTATTTTGTAGTCCCTTAAATAGCAAAATTCACAGAGCATTGCTTATCTTCAGACTCTCCCCTGATTTCTTCATTTTAGTGGTAATATAATCTGCACTTTAGTATCATCCTAGAGTTTAAAGATAGGCATATTTCTGTTCCCAAAATCACAAAGTTCTGGGATTGGCATATGTATTTTTGGCACGTGTGTACTTACCTAGTGTATTTTGTCTCTGAACATAGTAATTGTTATAATACAATAAAAGTTGAAGGTTAAGAAAATCATTTACTGATCCTTGAAATTCATCTGGATTGACTTAGTATAAACAAGCAATTTAAGTTTTAAATTAGTATTCTGGAAACATATACTTTGGAATTCAAAACAACACAGCAATCTGGTGCTGCTTCAAAGTAATCTTAAGGTTCTAACACAGCATCCCTCCTCAAATAACTTGTGGGATTTTTTCTTGCCAAGACTGGTTCTTTTGTAAGTATTCAGTTTTTCCTATTTTACTCAACATGGATTGTAATTACTTTTGGTTCTTCAGAGTTGGTGCAAGTAGGAGTTCCTTACAGTGTGTTCATGTACTTTGCTTTTGGGTTTATGTGCCAATCTCTGCAAATGTTAAAAGTGTGCTGCAGTTTATGAAAATATAAACAATTTTTTGTGATTGTTTCAGGTCCTAAATTACTGGATTATGCTTACCATCCCAATTTAGAACATAAATGCAAGAAGGATATTCTAATTGGCAGAATAAAAAATTCTGAAGATAAATCATGGAAAAAAATACGTCCAAGACCAACAAAGACACAGTATGTGGGACCATATTATATATGTAAAGGTAGGTGTTATAGGTAGTAAAATGTTAATATCTGCACTCAAAGTAGTTTAGTCTGGCTTTTCCACAATGAAGTATAAAATGAGGTTTATTCTCACTTGTTGGAAGGTGGAGAAGGAAGTTCAGGGAGTTGTTTATCTATTCAAAGACTGTAAGGAGAGAGATATTTTAGCCATTAATGTCATTATTTAGAGAACATGCACTGTACTTTTGTTCTTCAGCATGAGTAACTTTGTTTCTGAGTGCTGGACTATGATAAGCATTGTCTTGACAAACAAGTTTTCTTGTTAGACTTCTGCAGTATGAACCTCTGCTTGTGATTTAAGCAAGATGACTTGTGGATTAATTAACAGCTGTCCTTAAGCAAAGGGTATTTTGGGTTCTCAGCATTGTTGCCTTAGACTAGCAAAGGATAGTTGATGGAGGAGTGCATTAGTCTGAGGAGTTTTACATTTTCAGCAAGTCATTCAGCATAAGGTTTTACTTCTGTCTGTTAGATTAAGTGTCCCATGTACAACAGATGTAGCCTCTTCATTAAAAACATTCGAAACTGAGAGAGTGGACATTTTAAGATTAATTTCCAGTAAAAGTTGTGTAAAACCAGTGTCATATTCCATGTTATAATTTCAGATGTTGCTGCTGAAGAAGAGTGTAGGTATCCAGGTCACTGCACATTTGCATATTGTCAAGAGGAGATCGATGTGTGGACGCTGGAGCGCAAAGGAGCCTTTAGTCGAGAAGCACTTTTTGGAGGAAATGGGAAGATCAACTTAACTGTGTCTCGACTCCTTCAAGAACATCATGGATTATTTATGTTTCTTTGTGAGGTGCTGCTTCTTTATTTCTAATGGCACAGTAAAAATTATAATAGATAATAAAATTACCTGGAAAGAAATGCTTTGATTCATGAATGACCATTTTTTAGATTTTGAAATGCATGTTCAATAATAATCTGGCTATCTTTAGGTTAGAGATTAGTTAAATCTAATCTTTAGATTAGAGACTAGTTAAAGTCTCTGTTAAAATCTTTAAGGTAAGGTATGTTTTTAGATGTATAAAATATATACTCTACAATTACCTGTTCTTGTATTTCAGAAATGTTTTGATCACAAACCCAGAATAATAAGCAAAAGAAATAAGGATAACTCATCTTCCTGTTCTCACCCTGCTATGCATGACTTTGAAGATAACAAGTATGTCTGAAATACCCTCTCTTTAAGATTCAAATTAGAAGTAGAGGTTTCAAGGCATATTTTAAACACTGACTTTCATTTCTTACCTGTTGTTTTCTCCCTTAACTAAGTGTTATTCTTTGGCAGTATTGATAAGATAAACTTACTGAATGAGGACTGTCTCATGTAACTAAATTGAATGTGAACTATTTCTTTATCAATGCATTCAAAATTATTGGTACACCCCCTCATATTTGAATCTTACTGGTTTTGATGTCAATTTGTTAATAACTTATGTGCCTGATGAGCTGCATTGATGTAAATAGATGTGATGTTAAATTAATACAGGAACTCATAAATTTTCTCTTTCTTCAGTCTGTTTTGCTTATTTTGCTGTAGTTCTAACTCAGTTGGTTAAGAACAGGTTTACCTTAATTACAGTGTCTCACATAGACCATAGTCCTTATTAATTCAGTTGATCAAAAATAGCATCTTCAATAATTGTTTGAAAATTAACAAAGAATTCATAGTGGTAATAGTGTTAAAATAGGTTTTGGAGAATTAATAGACTGCAATTTTTCTATGATGGAAATATAAGTGGGAGCATTTTAATTGCTTTGTACTCCACTTCCCTGTAATTAGGAAACAGTACAGCTGCAAGAGCTAGGCTGTTACTGTGTAACAATGCTTTCTTTAATCATAGAATCATAGAATCACAGAATGGTTTGGGTTGGAAGGGACCTCTGGAGGTCATCTAGTCCAACCCCCCTGCAGTGGGCAGGGACATCCCCAACTAGATCAGGTTGCCCAGAGCCCTGGCAAGCCTCACCTTGAATGCCTCCAGGGATGGGAACTCAACCACCTCCCTGGGCAACCTGGTCCAGTGTGCTCCTCAAAAGAGTAAGTATTGTTTGAAATTAGATCAGGGTATCATGTCCACTTTCAAGTATGAAAACTTGAAAACCAGTGATCCATTTGGGTTGAATTGGGACCTTTGAATTTCACAAGAGAACTGCTTTGTAATGTTGGTTTCCTCAGCCTAGGAATGATAATGAGATGCTGCTTCCTTCTGGAAACGATTTTGGCTTTCTGATTTCAAGTAAAAAGTGTTAGAAAGACATTTGAATAAACTGTCATGAGGGGTGGTTATTTTACATGTTCTTCCACACATGAACAAAGTCATTTTAAGGAATATCTAAAATTGACTATTTTCAAACCAGGTGCCTTGTCCACATTTTGCGAGAAACTATGGTGAAATATTCCAAAATCCGCCCTTTTCAAGTTAGGTGCCAGCTTGACCTGTGCAGACATGAGGTGCATTATGGCTGTTTACGAGAGGATAAATGCTTTTATGCTCACAGCCTGGTAGAGCTTAAAGTCTGGATAATGCAAAAGGAAACAGGTATGTTTGGAAAAATGTTCCCTTTAGTCTTCATTATAATGCCACCTCATCTGTGTCTCAACTCCCTTCTGAAATTAGCAACTTGGGCTTAGTGCATTCACTTACAATTTCATGGAATCTTTCACACAGCAAACTCAATAAACAGTATGTAAATATGATGTGAAAAGCATTGAGTAGGCTACTAGCTATTCAAAATTAGCAGGTTTTTGATAATAAAACCTGTCAAAACTGCTCATTATGAACAGATATTTTAAAAAATTGAAGTAAAACTAGAAGTCTTGAGCAGGTATTAAATCCAAGTCAAAATAGATTTGCTTTAAATGTTTAAACCTTCCAAATTTGGAAGATCTTGATCAAATCTCTTTTTCACAGAGCATTGAAAGAAGAACTTGAAATATTTTACTTATGCTGTTGTTTCCCTTCATCCTCTAGTGGAAGAATCAAATTTTTCCACAGTTAAAGCTTTGTTTTAGCTTTGTGCTGTTCTAGTATTCTTATATAGTGAACCAGAAAATAAATACTTCCAGTTTGCTTCTCTCACTCATTAGTGTGTGTTGATAAAACTTAACTGTTTTTCTTTTCTTGCTTACCCATGACATTTAGGTTGCTTGTTTGTTTTTGTTGGCTTCTTTGAAGAGAACAAGTTTTACTACTTCATTTCTAGCCGTTAGCTTTTGAACATGTCTCTGTACTTACAGTCCATTCTTTGTTCTCGAGTTCCACATTCTCCATGCCAATTTTTTTTTGTTTTAAAAGCAATTGAACTGTTAGCAGTAAATGATTTGTACTCTGTAGCAGTTGCTTATTTTCCCTACCTTGCTCTGTACTATAGCAGTACTTTACATATTAAGTAATCATGTTGAATCATTGGGATGCATGTAGGAAAAAGGGAAATGTGGTAATCCCAATGTTACAGTGTTTCAGGCATTTTTGCTCCTTTATATCTGTGATTTATCCTCACCTGTCCTTTCTTTGAAGAAGAGGCTCGTTGTTGCTTCAGCTTTCTATCTAGATTCTTGTACAGATGTACTGACATGAGATGTCATACTGACCTGGATATTTTGGAGGAAGAAAGTCAAATGGAGACAAGAGATGACTGTTTCTTTGCCAATTCCCTCTTCTGTCTCTCTTGGGATAAGCTTTTAGAAGTTCCTGTATGAAAGTAAAAGTTATTTTCTTACCTGCTCCGCCTACAAAGCCAAGGATAGCAGATACCTAATTACAATTTCTATTTTGAAGTAAGGGTTGGATTCTCCAAGAAACTTGATTCGCCAAAGAAAGAATATTTTTTGCTTTATGATGTGTTCATGCTGCCCTCATGTTTTGCCAAAGTCAGTTAAAGCTCAGTCTCTGCTCTCTGAATAAGGTTCCTCTTCTGATTGTAAGGTGTGGGAAGTAAAGGAATAAAGCCTTGGGGAAGAAACATTTCCCTCAAACCTAAACACAGATGACAGTCTCCATCTGTGTGGATTTAGAGCAATACATCTTAACAGTGTGTGTGAACACTGTAGCTCAGATAGGAACCTTAGCCAAAGTATTTATAAGAATGGGTTTCTTTCTGAAACAAAACCTAATTAATAGGGCTTGTTCAAAATCTTTGTGAGGAAGGCAGGGACAATCTAGTGTCTGTCAGCTTGCATTTTGAATAGTTTTTCGCTGGTCTGTAATGCAGTGTGGCTTTTCTAATTAGATTATCATTAGAAGTTCAGTACATTGTGTTTAAATAAATACTCAAAGATACACCTTAACTTATCTGTGCAGTCTGTTGTTTAAAAGACTTAAAGAAATGTTTACTTTTCAATGTGATGATATATACAGTATTTCTGTTTTGGAGGCCTTCCTCAGATTCTTAAGTGTTTATACATATATATTACGTGTGTAAATGTAAATGTATATGCACACCCACACATAAGTGCTTGTGTATGTATACCATATATAAAAAGAAAGGTAGAAAAAAAAGCTTTGGAGCATTGGTAGAATTCCAGTTTGAGCATGTCTAATTCTACAGCAGCCATAAGCACTCAAAAACTTCTTCCCTTCCTTGACAGATATCTCACATGACACTATTGTTCAAGAATCAAAGAAATACTGGCAGAATATGGAAGCTAGTGCACATGGAGCACAGGTATTTTTGTTTTTCCATTAAACTAATTCTACAGTTACATTGGTAATTATACACAGACATAGAAAAAGAATTATGTAGCTTATTTTAGAAATTGCTTTTTTAATACTCTCTTCAGATAATCTCTTTCACTGTAGGCTTTCTTTGGCTTTCTCCACTTAGACTCAAATGCCTGCTTTGCTTCTATACAATTTTTTGCTTTGCTTATACTGTCATAGGTGGAACATAAGACCTAAATATAATTTCAAAGTCAGCTGCCATAGAGCAATTAATTATCTTTTCAAAATGTAGGACTTTTATGTGTTTAGTTTGTATATATTATGACAATTTCTGGCTACATACACCTTAATCAGAAATAAGCTAAATAAAAATGCATTTGTTAAGAAATGTCTAGTTCAAAACTACAAGCTGAACTATTACAAGGCGTGCAGTGTAGCATCTGATCTGCCTGTATTGCAGACTTTTATCATAGGGGATAATTCATAATTATGTATGGATTTCTTTGCAGATACAAAACACCTTTCATTGTTGTTGTTGTTGTTATTTTTTTGGCTTAAGATCCTTGGGAACCAAATGAAATATGGATCACTTAATTTGAAGATGAAGTTTGTTTGTGGCCAGTGCTGGAGAAATGGTCAGGTTAACGAGCCAGACAGAAACAAAAAATACTGTAGTGCAAAGGCAAGACACCCGTAAGTAAGGTCAAACAGTGAAAATACCATGGTTTTGTCAGCCATTTAAAACCTCTTTTGAGAAACTTTGTTACTGCTTGGGAAAGACTCATTCAAAAAAATCTCCAAACATATTGAAGCAGAACACGGTCATCTCTTTGTAGTGTATTAATAATGGGTAATGAGAAACACTTTGGCTGTTTGTTTTGTTGAGTTTTTTAATTATCAATTATAGTAAAGTTTCAGTAGAATTTAGTTAAAGCTTTCATCATATATTTGAGATTATTATAAAGAACCTTTCTGGGCTTTCCTGGTTCTGCTGTGTACACAGTGTGCCTGTTTTTAAAAGTAGTTTCCTTCATTGAATGCATTTGTTTTGCAGATGGACCAAAGATCGCCGTGTAGTGCTAGTAATGTCAAATGAACGGAAGAAGTGGATGACCATCCGTCCTCTTCCTGCAAAGAAACAAGTGCCTCTGCAATTTGATGTATGTTAACCTAAAACTAACCTTCTAGTTAACAAAACAGGGTTAATGGAAAATAATAGTTACTGGTTTCATCAATTCTGTGGAAATTCCCATGGAGCTGATGGGAATACATTACAGTGTTTCTAGAGTTCAGCCCTAGAAAAGCACTGATCTCACAGGTTATTACTGAAGCCCTTTCTCATCAGTGGATAAGCTGGTAGGAGGCAAAAAGCAGTCATACTGCTTGATTCCAGCAGTTTGCTTATTGTAACTGCAATATAGGAATTTTTTATAAAAATAAACATTTTCATGTCATGTAAATGTCTCCTTGGGAGGGGAAACAGTAGCTAAGACTGGAACAAAAATTTCTGCTATCATCCATTTTACTTTATATTCATAAGGATTTTTTTTTATGTTCCAGTTATGCAATCATATTGCTTCAGGCAAGAAATGCCAGTATGATGGAAACTGCTCCTTTGCCCACAGTCCTGAGGAAAGAGAGATGTGGACCTATATGAAGGAGAATAGCAGTAAGTAGAAGAGTATATCTAACATGTTGTAAATCTAACTTCTAACTCATTCTTACTACTTTTTAATCCAGTTTCTTTCACTGTCTTTTGTTGTAAACCTTGAAGTTGCCTTTTAAAAAGCTTAAGTAAGTCCAGACTGGATATTCAAAACCAGTATTAAATAAAAATAGATATATATTTGTAGCACATGCTAAGAGTCTGTTGATAACATATGGGGGCAAGCTATTTGTGGAAGAATTTCCCCTCCCCAGTGTATTTATTGGAAATTAGTATTCACTTTCTGTTGTTAGCTTGTTACCCATTAGAGTGTTACTGAGGAGCAATATTCAAGAATCAGAAGTAATAAATTACAGAAATGATAATGGAAGACTAAATTTACCAAAAACTGTAGCACACTTATATTAGTACTTCAGACTTTAGATATTGATAGGCAGCAGCACAGCTGTTACCTGTACTTCAGGTGCCTGTTCAGAAATGTGTAACATCTTACTTTACCCTAGATAGGCAGAAATGACTCTTGGTAAGTAGTCAGGGATTCATACTGCTCTTGGCTCTCATCTCTAAACTGTGTAACTGTCTATATTGTGTCTTTCCTTCCTCTTACAATAGGTGGGGAATGAATTATGCTTGCAAACTCAGTCATTTATTTAGTATTCTCAAACTCTTGCCTTAATTGCTAATTACTTATTTTAGCCTTTGCTCTCATTAGTTCAAGACTTGGAGCAGTTGTATGACATATGGCTAAAAAGTCAAAAACCAGAAAAAGGAGATGATACAGCTGCTCAAGCAAATAAAGAAAATGGGAAGCAAATTCACATGCCAACTGACTATGCTGAAGTTACAGTAAGTAATCATAGGTATAAATCTAAATTCAAATGTAGGATTTTGTGTTTGGTTTTTTGGTTTTGTTATTTGTTTGTTTTCTCCTCTCTTTTTCCCCCCAGTCAGTAACATACATTGTTGTCCTTATTTTCTTGTTGCTTCCGTAGATCATAGGTAGCAACACTAAATGCAAACTTTGACTCTGTAAAGCAGTTGTTCTGAATGCTTTAAAGCCAGTGGAGATCATAAACTTCAGGTGATTGTTTAAATAGCTATATCTGTTTAGGTAAACAATTTACAGGCCAACATAAAGAAAACATGCCAAATTTATTAGGAGCAGTTCTTTGCTTACAGTATTGAATTCTCAGTGTTTTGTTTTTAAATTCCCTGTAAAACAGGTGGATTTTCACTGTTGGATGTGTGGGAAGAACTGTAATAGTGAGAAGCAATGGCAGGGTCACATTTCTTCTGAAAAGCATAAAGAGAAGGTTTTCCACACTGAGGATGATCAAAACTGCTGGCAGTATCGCTTTCCAACTGGATATTTTAGCATTTGTGATAGGTATGTGGTTTTTAAGATGTCAGAAATGCTGGAAGATGACAGTTCATAGTGTAAATAATTAAGGCAATTAGTTTTGTAAATGTTTCTAGTATTTCTTGCTTTGCATACATCTTTCATCAAGAGATTAAGTAATTAGCAGTGTTTTAACATGTACTGTTGGAACTCAGGGAGCGACATGGTACCTAATTATGGAACCAAATGAATGCTTGTGTGATGTTAATAAAGGGTTGCAAGTTTATTGCAGCTATGTGAAATATTATTGGTATTATTAGCTTACTTAAACATTTGGGTGTTACTTACTTGTGAAACACATGAACTACCTAGCTGGACAAGTAGCAATGTTGTTGGTATCAACCCAGACCTATTTACCTGAGTGTAGGAGTTTTTTGTAAATCTGTTTAAAGTTCTTTCTACTTTTTTAATCTTTTTGGAAGGCTAAAAACTTCGGAATTTGCGTTCTGGAGTTAAAAGATTCAGTTCTCTGGTTATGGATACCTTTGTTACTCTATTTCAACTTAAAAGATTTTGAATGCCCTGAGAAATTGCACAGCATGTAAAAGAAGTTATTTTTTGTACACAGTATTTGCATGGAAGCTTACATGCCCCTTTACTAAATTTTTAAATAACATGCTGAATGTGTTCAATGTTTTGAACACTAATAGACCTCAGATATGCTGTATAAAGTAGCATGCTGACAACTTAGTACAAAAATATTAGGGAAAGATGTATTCTTAAATCATACTGAGCACTTAAAAACCCAAATTTAGTTAACAAAAGGTAACTAGTGAGATTTTTTTTAACAATAGTAGTTCTTTAACTTTGTGAGTTAAATGATAAGGCTGTCATTTGCCTGATAATTTGGACCTGATGAAATTAAAGGGTTCAGGCATTTCAATGTCTTAGTAAGGTAGGATTATAAAGAACAGAAAGAAAAGTGCCATCTCTTGACCTCTATAAATACTTGACAGCTGGAAAAGAAAAATATAATCAAATGCTAAACAGAGTTAATACCATCTTACTTTAAAAAAGTGATTACTCATCCAGGTTTTTCTGTGTTCTTAGTATTTTGGTGCTTTTGAAAAACATGATCGGAAGAAAATACCTAGATACAGCAGTGATCATGATAATTCTATGAAAACACTGTTTCAAATCTGTCTTAACAGATATATGGCTGGTACTTGCACTGAAGGAAACAACTGTAAATTTGCCCATGGAAATGCTGAACTCCATGAGTGGGAAGAACGAAGACAAGTTTTAAGAATGAAGCTCAGCAAAGCAAGAAAAGATCACTTGATTGCTCCCAGTGATAATGACTTTGGAAAATATAGTTTTTTGTTTAAAGATTTAAACTAATACTGAGATGACAAATACATGTTATCAGCTGGAAGCATAAACCAGAAAATTTGACAATAATCAAAAGCATGTGACAGAAAAGCTGCAGGTTTTCTGCTTTTATTGGCATATATTGTTCCTCCTGAACAGCAAAATATAGTAGATTTAGGGGGATTGAGCAGACCTGTCTATGCTCTCATGAAACAGAGTGGTGATTAAAGAAATCTGAAGTATTACGTGGTTACTCACCTTCTGTTGGAAGGAAAGTTAGGAAATAGAAGGGGAGGAAGAGAGGTTATAATATCTAGGAAGCCCCCTAGTATCAGTCCTTCAGTTGAAAAACTTTAAGGTATCAAGGTATTACAAAACAGAGTGTAATGGGCTAAGAAGAAAATGATGGATGAAAATTCTTCAGATCTTTTAATGGAGAGGATTTGTTTAAAACAAAGTTTGCTACTTATCTATATGTAGGTTGCTAAAATGGATTTTCTTATTAAAGATTTTAAACAAAATAACCATTTAACTGCAATATATGTTGAATGGATATTTTTTTCTCTATTTGTATGTTTCAATATAATTTACTGAGAAAGGATCTTGGGAGGAAAAATGTATTAATTTTTGAAAATGAAGTAGTTAAAATTCTGTTTTTTGGTCTTTGCTGTTCAAATGATGATTTTGAAAGATTACACTTGTATGTCAGTATTGTGTATTATCGTATGGACTGATGTTGCCTGTAATAAAGAGAACTTTACACAAAGCTGTTTTCTGCATGTAGCCTCTCAGGATTGAGATTTTGTAAAAACAAACAATGATTTGCCTATTAGCAAAAGCTTGAGCACCTGTAGCTAAAAATTTAGTAAGTTGGTATTTGTGTCTCTGGCTGCTTGTTTGCAGTTTTCTGTATTATCATTAGCTCATTGCATCACTAAAATGACTCAAATGGCCAACTAACTTGTGAAGTAGACAAGCATTGTGGAGCTACATGGTGCTGGGACATGTTTTCAGCCTTTTGACTTGGGCATAAACCACCACCTTGGCTGCAATTGACTTCCATTGGCATTTCCTATGCATTTCCACAGGAAATGGAAAACCTCATGGGCTGAGATGACTTCTGTCTGACAGCCTTTTTGCTTTACACTTGCTGGAGCTTCCGTTGTATTTTGACTTCTCTGCAGATCATGCTTTCAGTTTTCTTTGTGTATTCACTTAAATTTTTCTTTTCCAAGTAAGCTTCTTTTACTCTTTCATTCAAAATAGCTAAAGCTAGGTTCTTTTTTCCCCATGACTGACTTCTCCCTTCTCTTGAGAGTACTTTTCTCTGTTACTGGCAGACCATATAGAATTAGAAGAGCTTTAAGAATGACTTCAATAGTTTTGAATGTAGTCATTGGCAATACGTTGTGTATGTAAAAAATGTTGAACCAAAGTTCAGTAACACCCATCCACATGACAAGCCTGGATGCTGTGTCCCTTTTTACTTCACAAAATAAAAGCACAACAGTTATTAAAGCGACATCTTTATACTTCAGCCATAGCTGGGGGAACTTGTGATGTAACTGCTCCTTAGAGGCTAGGCTGAAGTCCATTTGAGTATGATGTACAGTAGGCATTCAAAATGAGCTTGGTGCTTGAAATACCACCTGCTGCAATGCTGATTTTTTACATTGTTTGTAATAAACTGAGCTTGAAATAGAGTGCTATGGACACTTATTTCTGTGACAAAACCTGATTGTATCGTGTGCCTTTCTGAATTGTTTTCTCAATTTTATGCTGTCATTGTTTAATGTAAGTGCTCTGTAAATTATTGGAAGTAATTCTAGACAAAACTAAACTTGAAATTCTTGTTCTGTAAGGATGGTGTGAAATCTTTCATGGCTGCAGTGTGGGGGCTGTTGGGAACAGCTGCCGGAGGGGGCTTGGGCCGCACAGAAACAGAGGGGTTACCGGGGATTATTTACTCCCTGATCCTGGCGACGGGAATTTTAACTGTGTCCTGCACAGAGAGCAGGAGGCGAACAAGACCGTTCCAGACACGTTTTTCCCGAGGCCGCGGAGCAGGTCGGGGAACACGCGAGAGCCGCTTGCGGCCTGCCTTATGTTGTCTGGCCCCCTCCAGCGGGACCGGCCCTGCTCTCGCTCTCCCCATGGGCTCCCACGTGCTGCCGGAGAACACTGCCCCTGCCTCTTCCCGGCCGAGCTCGGCCGCCTGTGCGCCTGCTCGGGGCGGTGCGACGTGGCGGCGGCGGGTTCGCAGGCGGACGGGTCCGCCCTGTTCGCCCCGGCGCGGCTGACAGGCCGGCAGTTAGGGAGACGTGTGCGAGCGGGAGCGGCTCCGTGGCCCGCACCCCTCCCGCCTCGGCCGTGGGTGATGTCGTTATGCAGCGGCGGCGGCTCGGGCTCGGGCTCCGGCTCCGCGGCTGCCCCGCGGCTGCGGCCTCGAGCCGCCTTAATGGCGCGGCGGCCCGAGCTGCTGTGCGGAGCTGCCATCGTGCTGGGCTGCGCCTTCCTTGTCGCCCTCAAAGTCACCTGCAGGTAATGGCGGGGGGAGGGAGGGGTGGCGGCCTGGGGGGAGCGAACTTGGGCCGGGCAGGCTCGGGGCACGCGGGGCCCAGCCGAGGGAAGCGGCCGCCCTCTGCTCTTCCTGGAGGTGGTGCGCGTCCTGGAGGCCTGGGGCAGAGCTGCCTGCGGGAGTCTCAGCCCGGGGCCTGCGGGTGTGCCGGGCCGGGCTGGGCCGGGCTGGGCCGAGGGCCTCCCGGGGGCGCGACACCCACACCTTCTGGCCACTGTGGCTGCGCTCTACCTGCGCTCTATGGTCAGGCGCCGTGAGGAGCCAGGTCGTGTAGGGAAGGTATTCCTAGTTGGTGTGAGAGACATATTGCTCCCGACCCAAAGATATGCCATCCCCATGACAACCAGAGTCGTTCTTATGCCGGTGGGGACACCGTCGCCAGCTCAGCCTTGTGGGGGACGCGCGGCGCTGAGGCTGGCGGGCAGGGGGGAGCGCCGCGTTCCCACGTGGGTGGGGAAGAAGCGATGTGGTGTTTTTAAAACATAGATGTGCTCATCAGGGGTGTTGGGGCTAGGCGATAGGTACTCGGAGGCTCACGCATCAGAGGGACAGGCGATTTGTTGAGAAGCTGGTTTTCCTCATATCCAGAGAGTACCTCGTTATTGGCGTTGCCACAGAAGGGCTTGAGAAGGCACAGGGCTGAAAGCCTTCCATCGGCGCGCTCAGCCGGCAGCCGCCGCGTGGAGGTAGAAAGTGGGGGAAACAGGTGTCTTCTGGCTTAGGCGTTGGTATCGACAGCGTCATTACCCTCACCTGTTTTGGACAGAAAGATGCTTTGCAGGTTTTTTTTCTCCATATCTGGTGGTGCGCCCCTTGGGATCTGGAACTTTATTCATTGCGAAAGTGATTCGTCTTTTCTGAGAGCCTTGTATAGGAGAGTATGGAACGCATGGAAACAGGTGATGTTTGTAGCTGCTAAGTGTGGGGAGAGTTGGGTAATGTGCAGTAGGCATGTAAAAATGCTGCAGTTCCAGGAATCTGCACTGGGATCTGAATGTTCTGGATGGATTTTAGGTCAAGATTACTGTTTTGTGCTTCAAGTCATACTATATTAAACAACATCTACTTCATCTGGATTTTAATTTTGGGAGTGGGGGAAGGCTACTTCCCTGTTCTGCACAACTGACAGATTTTTATTCCAAGAAGCTAATGCTTCTGAAAAAATGCTAAGGCCTTCTTCTGTCACCTGACAACAATCTGAGTGAATTTTAAGTCTATGAATGAGTTGCTCTGTCTCACAGTGACTAGCTAGTTTAAATGACAATGTAAAGCTCTTGCCATATTACAGAGTTTAAGGTGAAGGATATCTGAACTTAATCAGTTCCCTGTTTTACTCTCTATTACTAAATGAATTTTTCTATACTTACAATGATGCTTCTATTTTCTTCCTGCTTTTCTTCATTTAAAACCTGCATATTTGTTTCATTCTATTGCAAGCTGTGTTTGAAAGCTCACAAATGGAGTGTGCTTCTTGCCACTCTGTACAGGAAGTTTGATTGAAGGGGTTTAGCTTTTCAGATTGTAGTTAAATAGACAAGCTAATACTGGAAAAGTATTTTCCCTGTTCTGTTGCGGTCAGGAACATAGTAAATTCAAGTGTAAAAATTCCATGTGAAGTTTGGAGGATGGTTTAGTTGCACATGTTAGCTGTGACTGCAGTACATGGTTCCTCACCACAAATCAGTATGGTCTGCAAGCAAGTCTCAGCACCAGAGTGCAGTTACTACCACTGTGCTTACAGAGTGCAGTTACTACCACTGTGCTTACAGAGTGCAGTTACTACCACTGTGTAACTTTTGAGGCCAATGGATAAAAAATATGAAAAGGCCAAATTCCTTGACTAAAAGGCAGTCCATTAGTGGGTTTTGGGGTATTGGAGGTTTATAGTGGCTCAAGGAATAGCCAAATGAAGCCTGACCTAACATAAGTTATTACAGAAAGCCTGTGGTTTAGAACTTGAATTATTTTTAGCACTACGCAAATGTCTTCTGAGACAACCTCACTGTAAGGATTCTGCAAAGGAGCTTATTCTGCAGGCACTTGCATGTGCTTTCCTTTATTACCAGGTTACTCTGCTGAAATGAGTTTAAGTTTTTATTGGCTCTGAGCAGCAGATAAATACCATGATCTGTGTTTTAATAAACAGTGTGTAATTATTATATTTGTGTAATCATTGATTATGTAAACCTGGGAATTATGGAGAGATAGTCTGTTACCCATTTGGTATTGCAGAGGGCGACACTACTGAGCAAATCAGCTTAAGAAACTGGTAGCTACTGACTAGTAGTGGGGTTTTTTTTAATAATTACTGTACTTTTTTGAAGGTAGCCATGTAGTTCCTGACTTGTTCATGTTAAGAAACTTCTGTTGATCTGTTTTATGCTTTCTTGCTGTTTGGAGCCAATTTCTTAGCTCATTTTTAAGGCTTATGTTGTGACTCTTGAACTAGTTGTCCACTCTCAGTTTGTTCCAGTAGAGGAAGTAGAGGTTTTAAACACATTTGGGTTGTCCATTTTCATTAAACTTGTTGAAGAGGATCAATTCTAGTTAATGTCTCTGAAGAAGTATGTATTAGTGTGTTACTGTGAGATCAACACCTCGTTGCCACATTTCACTTTCAGCAGCTGACTGGGGCTGTGTGCCGAACAGTGTTGTGTCCTGTCCAGCCAGCAATTAGAAACCATGGGAAGAAGTCAGTTAATATTTCAAACCTCTGGGTTTTGAAGCAAATGTTGTATCTTATATATGATTTTAAAATTTCCATAACTTTTAGAAAATATGCTGGTAGTGATTCTTAAATGTTGAGCATGAAGTGTATGCTTAGTAACCTGGCAATGAGAGAAGAGCTGGTGCTTTTGTGCATCAGTATTGTAAAAGCAAAGATACTTCCTACAAACCAGACTGGTTGTAAAGTTTGAAAATGTGGCAGTGTTGTTAGGAGGTTGCTTAAGGATGTGAATTTGACAGTGTTCAGGGCTTGGTAATTTTATCACAATTACTGAAATTGTAACCTGAAAAGGGTCATGTATTAGGTAAAAAGATTTTTGTAGTAGCTCTTCATTGTCATACAAGGTAAAGAAATGCACAGTCTTTAGTAAAATCCTGTCACATAAGGAATCATTACAGAATCAGTCATTACAGTGGTGGGGTCCAGTTTTTAATCTGACTTACTCTAGTATAAATACAGGTAGTGGAAAATTTTGAAATTAAGAGAACATAAAGATAATACGATTATTTACTTGCATTTAAGGCAGTTCATACCATAGCAACTTTTGAACACCTTGGAAACGCTGAGGTCTGGATTGTTTGATTGCTGATTTGGTAGGAAATGGTTTCTTGTGTTTTTGGCTTACATTCATGGTATTACTGGTTGAACCAATGTCTCTTAAGAAACTTAATCTGTCATGATCTTTAAACTGAGACTCTATTTGTTGATTTTGTCCTTACATTGAAGAGGAAGTATGCCCTGAACAGGTTGCAGTCCCTGCTTTAGTCAGTAAAATAAAACTAACACAGTTTTACATACTTTTTCGTAATACAGTGTCAAAGAATACAAGTGTGAAATACTTTAAAGCAAAGTATAAGGCAAGGTAATAGTCTCTGTTTATATAAACATCACGTCTCAAAACTTTATGACCAGTATCTCTTCTCTTATCAGGGTGCTGTTACCTAAAATACAAGTGTTAAAAGAGGATGAGGCCAGGGAAGAAATCCAAAGATACCACTCTTCTTGGTAATTTTATGCTCTATAGCAACCAGCAATAAGAGTGTGAGCTAACATATCCATAAACACAGTGCATGGTATCACAGCGTGACTTTCTAAAGCTTGTTAAGGATGATCTTCAGATTTTTATGGTATTTCATGAAACTAACTCAGATAATGTAAGCTGTAGATAATTTGCATCAGTTTCTAAAGTTTTGTCATTGCATGACCTTTGCTAAGATTAAAAATTAAAGCTTTGGGAATACTTCTTTTAAGATCTGCTGTACAGTCTCAGTAACTGCTCTGAATTTCCTTCCCGCAGCCGAGCAAAAGATGTAACAATGCCAGCAAAGCTTCCGGTGAATTTTTTCTCTGCAAGATCTCCAGTCATTGATCTTTTTCGGGGACAATTAGACTATGCAGATCACCTTCGCCAGGATTCAGAAATTGTGCTGTATTTCTTCTACGCGCCGTGGTGTGGCCAGTCCATTGCAGCAAGAGAAGAAATAGAACATGTGGCCAGCAGGTTGTCAGACCAGGTAACTCCAGAGAAGATATGAACCTTAAACATGACCTGGTAGCTTTTTAGTCTCCAAGCTGATGCTGATTTCTGTCATCCTGTGAGAACCAGTAGGACTGGAATGCTTACTTACATTTTAGGGTAATTTAGCAAGTCTTAATTTTAATTTAACATGGAGAGTGTTAGAATAAATGGAGAAAACTTGTGATTCCTACCAGTTACCTGTTATTTTTACTCCTGAGTGGGGAGCTCTGCAAGTTTCTTTTTGTAAGATGTTCTAGGATTTATTCACCTGCCCACAGACAGAAACTACAGGGAGTTTGCTTCTAGTTCCAGGATCCATAGAGACACTGCTTTCCAGCATTTGGTTACCTGTGAACACTTTACAGCTACAGCTGTGCTAAACCTGTGCTTGTTGAGCTCCAATCTGCAGAAAATGTAATTAATGCAGTTTATGACTAACTTAGTAAATTTGAAAGATTTAGATTAAGAAGGTTAAAAACTAGAAAGAGGAGTGACCAAAAGGATGTTGTGAAATTAAAAAGAAAACAAACCCAGAACTCTTGTGTGATATAATTAAGAGAAGCAGATATGGGAAACCGAATTGAAATAACACTGAAAATAGGAGATGGAATGGATTGGAAAAAAATGCATGTTAGATAAAGAAGGTCACAGTAATGTAAATGTTAGCTGTGATTTTTTTATCTGCTTTGCAGGTGCTCTTTGTGGCTGTAAATTGCTGGTGGAACCAGGGGAAATGCAGGAAGCAGAAGCATTTCTTTTATTTTCCTGTCATACACTTATACCATCGGAGGTAAGATTTCATATATACAATCTGGGGGTTTTATTACTGTTTTTGCAAAGAGATACTGTATAAAATGTTGCATTTTGAAAATGTTTTATTTATGGCTGTAGTAAGTAGTTGTAGAGGAGATGATTCCAGGTGAAACTTATCCTGCATGCTACTTAGGTATCTTGAAAGGCTGTAAATTCCAGTGAAATGACATGCTGTGCAGTTCTTCATCCTAAGGAAGTTTTCTTTTGCCTGTGCATCTCCAGGAAGTTCTGCCTCCAATTAGAAGTAAATAATTCAGATATATATATTATTTTCTGTTGTTTATTTGCTCTGTAGATGGATTATATCAACTGTTTCCAATTTGAGACAGCAATACAGTATGTACTTGAAAGCCGTTAAAGGTAATGGAATTTTAAGTGCATATTTAAATGGTACCTTGTACTGAAGACTTTCTTCAAAGTTTGACAGGGTTTTTTTTTTTGCTCCAAATATTGAGATATCATTGTATAAAATTTTATATAATGTCACCTTTATATTTTAGTATTTGTATGTATTATTCTTTTTTTCTTCCCCTCATTGTATGGAGCAGAAGGTCTGGAAACACAGTTAAAAATTCTAGCTACAATAGAGCTGGATGCTGCGTGGTTTGTCACTTGCATTTTACTTGTGTACTCTAGTTGTGAACTGCAGTTCTCTTCCTTTACAGAGGCTGATTTTGTGGGATTTTTTTGGGGGGGTAGTGGTGTGTTTATGTGTTGAGGAGGAACGTTTGGCAGCTGAACTTGGAATAGTTCAGCTGGCACTGATGACACTGTAATAGAAAACCCTAACAATCCCACTTGGGGGTACATTGACTTAAACTTACTTGGTCTTGAAATTTCAACACAATAAATGAATACATGTAGGAATTGACAGTAACCTTAAATAGTGTTGCAACAAGAAGAGATGCACAGTCATAATGGTAACTTCATAAAGACCCCAAAAGGGCAATACACCCCTTGTGCCCGAGGTACTAAACCTCAGATGTTGTGTTCTGGACATGTGACATGTTGAAGCAGTGCATGTTGCTGTTAAGACAAAGGTTTGTTATAAAACAGCATAGGATGTAGAATAATCTAGTGGACTCTAGAAGAGCATTTCAAAGCAACTGAATTGTTGGTATTTTAGTGCGAGTTTGATACTTTTCACAATGTCTGTATGCATAAGCTATGTTAAAAAACACATCACATGAAATTCTTCAGTGGGAATGAACTAATTCCTTGTGCTTTTTGTGTTAGATTTTATTTTGGACTGTGATGCTTTGTCCAACCTAATAATAATAACTCAGATGCAGGATCTCAAGGGGATGAAAGAGAAGCCCTGGAAGTCATAGGCACAAGGCCTGGCCTGCATTCTGGTTTAGCAGTGCTTAATGTAGTGTGAACTGTTTTATGAGATAGCTGGGGGAGAAACTGTAGACTGCTGTTCATCAGCAGTGTGTCTGGATTTGTCCCTGGTCTATTGAATGCTACTTGTAAAAGTCTGTGTAAAAAGATTTCACCTTTTCAGATTGATACTGTTTGAACTTTCTGAAGTTTTTTAAAAATGAAGTGAAAATAGTGACATTTTCCAGATCTGTATTTTTAAGACATATTTACTTTAGACAAAGCAGAAAGATGTGTATATGCTCATATAATTCATAACTGCATTTTACCACCTTCTTTAATGGGACTTGGAGGTGGTCTCCATCCCTCTGTCTCCATCAACACACTGCACCTGCCCATAGACACTGCATTGAAGTCATTGCAGTTCCTGCGCTGTACTGCAGGTCTGGTAACACAACTCCCCTACCAGTTACAGAAGCCACTGTAATTAAGACAGAGAGCAATTCCTTAGAGGCTCAGCATGCTGTCTATCTAACTTCTATCTCTGCCACCCCCAGGAGGGACTCCCTCTATTGTTAATTTAAGTCTAAATGTTTTATTATTTTTTTTGGTACTAGTTTTGGACCAATTGAATACAAAGGCCCTATGAGTGCTGTTTATATTGAAAAGTTTGTTCGCCGGGTGATGACACCACTACTCTACATCTCGTCTCGATCAAAATTACTAGATTTCCTCTCAAATTATGAGGTACTTATCTCTCTTCTCTAGCTTTACCAATGTGGTTCAGAAAGAGTTTGACTTGTTTCACCATTAAATTTGATCTTCTCCAAAGCACTAGTTTATTTCCAGGATCTTGAAATCAGTGCCCTGTAAATTTGTTAAAATCATAATGACAAATTCATAATGTTGATTCCATGTATAGTGAGTCTTATGATTTAGTGTTGCTCTTAATTTACAGTACTATAGCATGGAGAGACAACAATTAAAGTTGCTACCATACCACCCTGAGAAGGCCTGATCTCGGAAGTCAAGCAGGGTTGGGCCTGGGAGACCACCTGGGAATACCGGGTTGCTGTAGGGTTTAGTTGGGGATGTCCCTGCCCACTGCAGGGGGGTTGGACTAGATGACCTCCAGAGGTCCCTTCCAACCCAAAACTATTCTGTGATTCTACCTCACCAAAAAGTTACATATGAAGAAGAAAGAAGTGAGAAATCTTTTCGCAAAAATCTTGCCGTTTAAGTTGGGAAAGCATTTGAGAAATATATCATTGCCTTAATTTTTAAAATAATAGTAGATCTTTCTAATAAGATAAGTTTGTTAAGTAAAAACGAATATGAAATCAATTGAAATAATGACTCCTAACCACTTTATATGCTGTAACTTCATGAATTTAATCCACTGTTACACTGTGGTTTATTAATTTTTGTTCTGTGGTGTTCAAAGGTGCCAAGATTGGGAGTAATACTAGTGGATTACTAACTTCTAATTAGAAAAACTCTGCTTAGAACAGAACCATTTATAATGCCTTTCCAACTGTTCATTTCTGTTGTGCACAATGGAGAAATGCCATAATCTTACTAAACCCCAAGCTATTAGAGCAGAATGCTGTAGTAGTGGCCAAACATGCGAGGGGTTTTCCAGTGTTTCAGAATGAAGCCAAGTTCCTCTTTGAATTAGCACATGTCAGTGGCTGCTTCTGCTGCAAGGTGGAGCATGAGCTGTGCTGTTGACTGAAAGCTGCAAGAGGATGCACACTGGTAGTTACTGTAGGTAGTTGCAGTGCTGTTCATGCTTCAGTTTTAACCCTTGGACGCTGTTCACAGGCTTAGTTTTCCTGTGTTTTAAGGGGGAACCGTGCATCAGGAGTAGAGTTGTGTGTCTGTGATGCTGATACTTTCTGTGATCACAATCAATTCTGTTCTTCACTGCTTCAGTTTTGCCATTCTAAAACTATTACTTTTTTGCCCCCCATAGAGATTTGAAACCAGCTGTGCTTGCTTTTTGATCTGTGCTATGTGAATTATTTCTTGATAGTCTGCAAAAGGTAATTAATAAGCATAGTGTCATTAAGCTTAAAAAAATTAGGATAAAAGGCAAATCTATAGGGGAACCAGATTTTTCCCCCCTTTTTTTATGCTGCTTAGCAATTGAACAGACATTTTTATTTCTGTGTTCAAACATCCCCCCTCCCTGTGCTTCAAATTCTGTGGCTCCAAATACTGGTTCTTTTTCCTGAGATGGAGTAAGAATAGAGTCTAACCTGTCATGCTACCCCACAGTCATTTAAGGCTGAGGCTGTTGCCCAGGCTGTGGCAGTGAGTGCTCAGTGTCTCGTCTCTGTAAAGTTAAGCAAGAGGAGACAGTGATACAAAAATAACAGGCAAGTCATACAGTAAGATCCTTTCAAGGAAGAGGACATTGGCTAGTGCAAGTCCAGGTAAGTGCAATAAGAAAAGCAAATGCATTTGAGTGATCAGGAGCTGGGATACAGGAAGACTTAAGAAATGGAGAACTGTATATGAAGATGGGTGGAGAGGGAAACAGGTGCAAAGGAAAAGTTAGTTTTAAACCAGAAATAAGCATGTTGTTTCATCGTTTTAAACAGTTAGAAATGCGAACATGTTTTCCATGCAAGATGGGGGACTTTTGTACCTTTTGTAGAAGAAGCAATCCAGGAGGTAACTCCTGTGTTTAAGTAGTGGGAAAGTTTGAGGAGTAGAGTAGGTTACAGGAAGTGCATATATGGCACAAACTAATTGCTATTTTGAGAGCCTTATCAAGTGTCTTCCTTTGATTTATGATCTTTTATATATTAAACATGTTAATTTTTAGCAGAAGGGAAAGAAGATTATAAATGGATAGATCACTGAGTATTTTGACCACTACTGGTTCCGTGGTGCTCCATCCATTCCTCAACCAAATAGTGAATATTGTGAGATTCTGTATTGATCTCACAAGAGGGCGCTCAGACACTGAAAAAACTCTGGTTGAAGACTCAAGATGCTGTATTTTATGATACTATTTAAGGAATTTTTTTTGTGGCTGTAGAATGATACTAGTGCAGAATAAGAATTAAAATTTCTTTTTTAAAAGCAAGATAGAAAAGTTCCATTTGGGAAGCAGTTAAAAATCTTGGGCTGTATAGAAAGATAAAAGTTACATCAGGAGAAAGGTACCTGTAAGTACCTGTAATCAGATTTGTTTGTTTTCTTAACTGCAGAGATGTAACAATTTCATTTTAATCCAAACTGGCCAGTCTCATTCCTCATTTGACTAACCCACCTACTAGAAATGGCCTCATCTTTCTGAGGCACAGAGGAAGAAAATATGCAGCTTCTCTAGTTAGACAGAAAGCTTCATTCACTTTTGAAAATTAAATGTGCCTAGGTAGCTTATCATTTTCTAGCTTTGGAAGAGGTGGGGAGCAGTTGGTTTCTCTGGGAGATAGCTGGCATGTCTCTTAATGTGGTGTCAGCTCCCACCTTTGCTCTTTCTGTGTAGAAATGCTTTAACCAGTTGTGTAGGATCTGACCCACTAGCGGATCTGACTTTGACCCCTCTTGTATGGTGTACTGTAGTGGCAATGATGTGAGAATTTGCTTTCAGTTCTAGATACACAGTGTTTTTAGCATTGTTAGGAAATTAACAGACTTTGCTTGGACATGTAATTAATCAGTCAACAGTTTTTTCTTTGCACTGCTACAATATAGAGTTAGTGGTGTGTAATATTGGCTCTTCCCCAGAGATAACACATTCCTTATTTTCTTTTCTGTGCTCACAGCTAAAATGAGACAGGAATTGCTTGCCTGCATGTCATAAAAATAAATAAATACAAATGGGAATAGAAATAAGTTGAGTAGTAAAAGCATTTATGTAATTGTAAAGGCTAATAATAAGCTTGGGGGGGGGTTCTGTTATCTGTTCCCATTACTTCACACTTATTGGCTTTTAAATTTCAGAGCTCCTTCATCACAGTTATTTAATGCTGTCTTTCTGCAATTTTTCTGAGTCAGCTGTAGTTTCAATGATTCACAGTAACCTTGGAAATTTTGTTCCTCACCCTTCTGTCCCTTTTCTAAAGTGTTAATTGAAATGTTGAACTGTGTGAGCATCAGTACATAACTACTACCTTGTAGTTTTCTGTCTTTACTAATCTAGAAAAGGACCATCTGTGTTACTCCTTGTCACCTTAGTTTTTTCCATTGTGTTTGATAACTTCCTGTAGACTTTTGAGAAATTACAGTATGCTGCATTGAGTAGATCAGTCATTTGCAGTCATCTACATGCTTGCTCATTCCTTCAGAGAGCTGTGATAAACTTGAGGCATGGTTCAGTAAACCATTCTTGCTCTTGCCCCCAAAAAATTGCTCACCTGAAGGTCTCTGTTATTTCTTAACGTTTCCATGAACTTGCTGTTCTGTAGTTATCAAGATTCTTGTCAAGTCTTGCTAGCACCTGGAAGTGTTCAGTTTTGTTAAAATGAATAGAGTAGTTGGGAGTAGCAAGTGAATCTCTTGGTTCTGACCCAAGAACAGGAAAATGTGCATGGTACATGAGAAGAAATACAGCCTTTTAGACACTTCCCTCATGTATAATTGCAGCCTGTAACAGGGAGGAAATTTTAAATACTCTGAGATGATCATTAAAAGGACATTAATTAAGCAGATTACTTATTAGGCATATAGTATTAATATATATTCTCCCATTATATATTTTTTTACTGAAAAAACACTTTCAAAAAATTTCTCATGGAGACATCTTATTCTTCAACATCTGAAGTCTTAAGCTGCTATTAGTGTAGAACAGAACTGGCAGTCAAGAACATCACCTAAGCTAGAATTTCCATCATCTTATTTGTCTCCTAATTTTGCTTCACTTGAAGTTTTATGTAAGGGATTGTTTCTTTTTACTGTCTTGATACTTGGAGAAAAAGGTGACTACTAATTACTGACCTGTTTGTCATTTTAAAAAGAACGAATGCTATTATTTTGCTGTATTTTTTCACTTCTATTTTATTTATATTTTTATTTCCTTCTTGACAATTTGTATTGCAGAAATTTCAGTAATTGCTTGTATCTCATTTTTGCTATTGATAATTTTCTTGGGGTATCTCATAAGGAATCTTTATGAACAAGGGTCTTGTGTTTAGCATTCATTCATGAAAGGTAATTCCTGCCTAAAAAGAGTAGCTCCTTAGTTGGAATGGCCAGTGTTGTTACTCGTATTGCTCATTCATACTGGATTAGCTCAATCACTAATGTCAGTGATAAGTAAAAGATAAGTTCATATTTCAAGAAGAAAGTTAAAATTTTATATCTAAAACCAAAAAAAAATAAAAGCAGACTCTGAAATACCAAATGAAAATGCTTACGTCGGAATATATTTGCCACACAAATGAGTGATCAGTGAATCTGGAATCTTCTGTTCCACAGCAATTTCTGGAATGCTCTTGCTTTGTATATCCAGTGCTCTTTCTGTATGCATTGGTGCAACTGGGAAACACATAACACAGAATAACCAAATTCCATCACTTGCTCTGTCTTGGAAGTTTATTAAGCTATTTTGAGTGATGCATTTAAAAAAAACATAATAATACATTTTAATGGATTATATTTTGCAAAATTCAAAACAAAAATGTAATTAAATTTTGGAACAAAAGTCAGCTTCTCCCAGATTCTCTTCCTGCATTTAATATGAAGCCATTCAGGCTTCATAGCTGGTAAAGTCAGGAGGCCTATTTGGGATGAGTCTTTTAAATTTTGAATTGTCTTTTTGGCAGTTTGAAGAACTTACAGACGTGCAGGTGGGATATGAGGCCCTTCCATTATTTTTGTGCAGCTGAATGCTCACTGACTCCTGCAGGATATACTGAAAGAATTTGCAATTACTCATAGCTTAATGGTGGGATGATAAACTGGCTTAGCAGTTCCAGTATTCACACACAAAATGTATGAATTCCTATGTAGTTGCTCATTATGTACAACATAGCAAACAAATTGTTACTATTTTTTTTATACTCTGAAAAATCACATTTGATATTCTAGTTCTAAAAGAAGTCTTTATGATGCTTATGTTTTTTTATATTGGTGCTGGAGCTAACTCATAAAATAGTTAAAAATCAAGTATTAATTTTTTTTAGTGAACTTTAATAGCCAGTGTGGGAAATGGGCTTTTTTAAGCTCATACATCTTCAGCTATAAAACCTCTCTTTTGTACATAGCTTTTGAATGAAATTTCAGAACTCATGTCCATCCAGACTTTTAATATTAAAATTTTTCTTACAGCAAGAAGTGACTGTCCTTCAATAAACACTGTTGACTTTTTAAAATCTGTTGAGTTTTACTGTAGGCAAATAATTGCTGTGTCCTGTGTATTTATACTTGAAAATAGCTTAACTAATTCTTACTATTTCAGCCTGGAGTTCTGGGATATTTTGAGTTCAATGCTTCACCTCAACCTCCTGGTTATTTAACATTCTTCACGTCAGCATTACATTCATTAAAGAAAGGTAGACACTTCCTTTTCATAATTCAATGCATCTGTGAATGAGTTATGTATATGGACTTCAGTGGGGTTTTTTTTCAATATTTTGTGACTTGAGAATTAATCCCTTTCGAGTGTTTCTTGATGTTGATCTGATTATGAGACTGTCTTTTATTACAGTGTGAGGATTGCTTAAGTAAAAGGCTTATTATGTAATCACCCATCATGAATTAAAGCATATGACAGACATACATTAAGATACAATTTCCTCAAAAGCCTAATGTGTAGCTGCAACCCATATAGAGCCATAATCAAGCTGGCACTTAAGTTGAATCTAAGAGTATTTGTCTTGTGCAAATCTGAAATGACAGGTTCAGGGGCAGTAGGGTGAACTTGACTTTGTCACTACTTAGTAACTGAATTCAATAAAGTACTTTTCTGATTGGAGTTACAGAGCTGGTTCAAGGAAGCATGATGAGAAGAATTTTCTCCCCCTGTTGCTTTGCATTAATAATCTAAAATACAAAACCTCTTGCATTTAAATATGAAAAAAAATTAGAAGAACTTTCTTAAGATTAGCACATTATATGTATATTTATTCCTGTCAGCCAATGAAGGAAATTAATACCATTATTCTGATCTTTACTGTGTCACTGACTTGGTATATGATATAGAGCCTGTTGTCCTGTATTTTGTTCTGTAATTTTCCCAGATTTTTGTTAGGATAGTTATTTGCACTCTAAAGGTGAGAAACATTCTGTCCTAGTGTGTACATACTTATAAATATAGAAGTACTGCAATATGCATTTAAATTACATGTATACACTCTAAATGTACATAATCTAAAGTCAACCCTTTTCCTTTTACGTATACTTCATCTTGGCTTTTGAGATGTCGTAAGAGGTAGCAAGGTGCATCGATGATACTGGATTCTGTATTTAATTGTGGCTTTATGGCCTAGTTTGCTGTGTAAAAGAAATGCAGGCCCCTTTAGTGTCTTGGGATTGGGGTCTTGCCTGTTAACATGACTTTAATAAGCAAATCAAGAAATTGGACACTTCAAGTTAACATTCTTTATACCTTTAGTGCAGAAGAGGAACATGTTTGTTCTTGTTGCCTGCCCCTGTCACCTTTTATCTGCTTCAATTAATCACCAGTATTGGCAGTTGCTATTCAGTAAGATTTCTGTGCCCTTACACAGCAGTGTTCTGTATTTTGCTTTGAAGGTGTTCTAAGGCTTTCAGGAGAGAAGTTCAGTGTGTATAATTGTATTTAAAAACTGAAAATTTGCCCTCTCAGATTACCTTGGAACAATACGTTTTGGAGTGATCACAGACAAACATGTTGCAGAGGAAATCTCCTTGGTGCATTCAGGCAGCGTGTATTTACACAGACATGCCAACACATCTCTTGTGAGTATTACATTTATGTTATAGTGAATCTGAGACAGTACCTGAAGTTTGGAGCTCTGTCATAGTAGGCCACAAGTAAGTGTTTCATAGCACTTCAGGATATACTGTATTTAAGAACAGTATTTTTGTACAGTATCACACATTTTCTTTCTACTAGTCAGCAGCTGTTCTAAACAGTAACTAAGACCCAAGTTGTCTTTACCAAAACAAAACCCAAAAACCCAGGCACCTCAGAAATAACTACACGAGGACTTTTTCCTAAAGTCTGCCTATTTCCTAAAGTCTGCCTCTTTCAGTGGGTTAGAGTTAGAAGGCGACTTGAATGATGACATGGAAAAGAGATTTTGTGGAGAAATAGTAGGAATAGTGAAAACTTGTATTTTGTTTTAAAGGTATGACATTACACTGATTAGAAAAAATGAATTTAGTTGAACCATTATATTAACTCTTAATCTGTATGTTTGGAAGACCAAGACTCATAATACTAACTTTTAAATTTGCTATTTGGCGTAGAGACCTTGCCTATCCACACTGCTATCATTAGTGGAAATTCTGTTAAGTATTGCAACATGTATTTTATTGAATTGAGGCTAGGAAAACATTGATTTTTCAGGTTAAATTACCACTGAATACATAAAAATACTTCTGTCTGTGCAAATAATCTGAGATAAACTTGTCTTAATTTATTAAAATAAATCTAGAAGCTGTGAGTGCTTTTTATTATGTATTTCTTTTCCTTGCATTCAGTATGAATAACATATGAAATATGAACAATATGAACAATATGAAATAACAGTTTTATATGCAGTTTTGATGTTGGAGTCTTAAAGGCTAATTTAAAATGAGTTAATGGTGAATGAGTAGTGGGGAAAAGTTTTCTAATGTGCTGTAAATCAAGATATGTAATGCTACCAACTTGGAGACTGAGCTCTTTCGTTTAATGAAGAAAATTTATATTGGTGAGAAAAGTAACAATTATAAAGATGTAGTAAAAGAAAGAGGAGTTCCCCTGGCTTGAAAGATTGTATGTGTTACTGTGATCTGATGAACATTGGGAAAGGGTATATGAAATGTGGAAGCTTGATTAATAGTGTTATTAAATGTAGAGAGTTTTAGGCATTACAATAACAAAGCATGGTGTATTTGAGAACTGAATTAATTGCTTAACCAAGTGAGAATAAATAATTTTTTCTCCTTTCAAGATCTATCCAAATGACATCATGAACTATACTGCTGAGAACATTTGCAAGTGGGCTCTAGAAAATCGTGAGATGCTCATACGTTGGCTGAGACCACATGGTGGAAAAAGCCTCCTTCTAAACAATGAGCTGAAGAAAGGACCAGCACTTCTCATATTTATACCTTACAATCCCTTAGCAGAAATTCATCCTCTTTTAGATGAAGTAAGTGAAATAATTATTTTTTTATTTCAGAAATATTAAAACTTGAGAACTCTAGTCAGGGTTAGGGTTAGGAGGCCTAGTTAATATCTCAGTAGCTGAAGCAATGAGGAAAAAAAAGAAAATAAGTTACAATACAATATTTAGCCAACCTAGAAATACACACAGTAAAAGCTAGATGGCTACAAGATAAAATTGGGGAAGTCTTTGTGGAATGACTAGAAAAGAACTGTGGTTGGTTTTTTTTGTACTAACCTGTCTTATTAGCAGACTTAATTTAGTAATGCTTGTCATAGATTAAACATTCTAGTAACAGGTACTACTTATTGAGATCAAATCAATTCCTTCTATGGTCCATACACATGTTTTTTCACTGCTTGTTTCCCCTTGGTTATGAAAAAAAAAAATGGTGGTGCAGCATAGGAATGTTTGCACTCAGAGGCAGGCTTTTTTCTTCTTTCTCTCGTTTCCTCTCCACTACTCTACTATATGCAAAGTGCACCTGCAGTATTACAACTGTATGCCCATAGCTGGGAGAATACTAACATTGCTTCAGTACTGTTAGCAATTGTTACAAAATTTGTGCACTACTTATACAAGGAAAAATCTCTTTTCTCTTTTCATATGGGAGTGCTTTTCTTTATTTTCTCCTTGCATTGGAAAACAAGGGAAATTCAGGAGCCTGTACTGATAAATGCTTCATGTAATGGGATTTAACCTTAAATTGTAGTGTTAGTGCACTGTGCTAAATATGATGCAGAGAGGACCTTGAGATCAATGTAGTAGACTGAAAAAAATTTGAAGTGACTTTTTGTGGTTCTGTACATTTAATTATTATATGCTGAAATATCTGAAAATTTAACTTGGTTATCAAGTCAGAGCCTCCTGTATTTTTTCTAAGAACAAAGGAGAATAGTCAGCTTCATGTTTCTGACATTCCATCTCTAATTGTATATATGTTGTTAAACCTGCAAAGATAACCACATTTAAGTAAACTGTGTATAGTTAATCCTGATTATTTTTTTCTTTTTTTTTTCCTTGTAGATTACCAAAGTGGCCTTGGAATACCACAACTGTAATAAAAGCCAGGCAGCTGAGCCAGATGTTCAACACTTAGGAGACACTGATTCACCAGCTTTTGATTCCTCTGTGCCAGATGCACATATGAAATTATCAGAAACATTTTCAATAACCAAGTACCCATGTTGTAACACAGTGGTGCTTCCACAGTGGCATTCAATATCCAGAACTCACAATGTCTGTGAGCTTTGCATTAACCAGACACTTGGTGTTAAACCAAATAAAGTCCATGTGCCACACTGTAACTTTTTAGAGATAGAAGCAGCTTTGGACTCTTTCTACCTCCAGGAACATGCTTTTTTCCAAGTTATATCAAATACCATAGAATGCAGCAATTTCTTAAGTTTCTATAGTCCCTTTAGCTATTACACTGCATGTTGCAGGACAGTAAACAGACATTTTTTAAGTTTCATTAGTTCTGAGAAGACCATCTTTCAGACCCCCAAAGTAGCATTTTCTTCCCATGGGAAGAAAGATAACACGCAACATTCTATTCCTCACATTGAGGATAGGAATTGTTTTATTCCTGACCTTCATATTAGTGGCACTAACTTTACTGGTCTGAGCTGCAGGACCAACAAAACCTTGAATCTCTATTTACTGGATTCAAATCTTTTTTGGATATATGCAGAGAGACTAGGAGCATCAAGATCTACTCATCTTAAGGAATTTGCTGCCATTGTTGATCTGAAAGAAGAAGTGCACTATGTCCTGGATCAAAATCAATCACTTGTTGGATCTACCCTGGGTATGCTATCCACAATACAAAAGCTTGAAATAAGAAAATTAATTTTTCAAGGAAGTGTATGAATGGAAAACTTAATGCCATTGTGAGAAGTGTGACTATAGTCAACACTCTAAATCCTAATTTATTCTGTTCTCATTTATTCAGTAGTTAACCAAGCAGTAGAATCTTGTTCTAGGTGTTACAAGAATGAAGTTTCATATAACAAAAGTAATTTGCTTTAAAAGAATTGAATAAGTGTGGTTCTTGACTGCCTGGTGCATTGAAGGAATTGTTAAAATTTAAACTATTTGCTTGTGAAAAAAAATTACTATGCATCATCTAACACGTTTGGTATTACAGAAGACATTTGTGTATTAATGGTGGTGTTGGTGCTTGCTCAACTCTCCTGTGTACTAAAAATATCCCTGAATTTTGTAAGATACTGTCCATTTATCAGCAGAGACTAGCCCTTCCTCTTGTCCTCTGATGCCAACTTATAAATTGATTCAAATTTATTTTGTAAGGTATGTGTATTTTCAGGGTAGCACTCTGAAGTGGTTTTGGCAAAATCTTTCAATACTCTTTATTTCCTGGCTGAACTGGAGGAGGAAAAACAAACCAAACCCCAACCAACCCAGTGATTGCAGTTCTGATTTATTTGGACTAACCACATACATTTATTTATCATGATGATGTGCAAAATTGAATTCACCTTCAGAAAATGCAGGGATTTTTAATGTTAGCAGTGTAAATAAACATGAAAGTAAATTCAGGTGAATGTACTATTAAAACAAATTGTTCAAGAAGGTAAGTCAATATAATTCTTACAGCATTATCACATTGCCATTTTTTTTTAAGTATAAAAGTATGCACTACAGAACAAATAGCTATGTTCCTATTAAGGATCCCATCCAGCCCTGTATCGTGTCTCCATCCTAAACCCCCAGAAAAGCACTCTGGAAAAAAACAAAACAAAAACTGCAGTGACTGTAAAAGGATGCTTAGGAGAAATTATCATCAGAGTGAGGAAATAAAAATTTCCTTCCCCTTTCTGCTTGCAGTACTTTCTGTCTCAAAGTTGGTCAGGTCACAGGATTTCCTGAGCACAGCAAGGGTTTCTCTGTTGAGTAACACACAGCATATTTCTATTGCAAGTCATTAGAACTTCCACCAAGTGTTTGTTTATATGTAGTTTGTCAGGGAGTCTCTGTGATTTATCTTTGGTTTGGCTTTTATAAAAATTATTTTACTTGCTTAAGCCTCTTTGATCTTTTAAAATAACTAAAGAGATCTGTAGTTAATACCTTTAACAGACTTCAGTTTTTACAGATGGTTTCTAAGAATCCAGGAGTCTATCTTTTAAGTATCCCCCTCCTTTCAGTTGTTACTTATTCATGTATGGGTATTCCAAATCTGGAGATGTAGAAAGAAGAAGCTTTTGGTCTGGTGTGAGAATTCAATGCAATGCTGAATAGTAACTATAAAATTCAGTATACTGCTGTTTGCATTTCAGAGATAAATGTGATGATCTGGTATTTTTATGTATGTGCAGAAGTGTCAGTTTTACTTGGGCCTAGTTTTCAAACTGGAAATACAAGCACAATATATATCTGTTTGATCAAATAATTATTTTTAGACATGGTCTAGGCTCAAAGTAGTGTAGCTGCAGGTAGCTGGGGACTTCAGAGCTTGTTTAGAAGTTTTACTACTGGCCAGCTACTTGTTAAGTATCTTAAAACTGAGAAGAAAGTGGAATTAAGAGGAAGGTGGTCGTATTGACATGGGAATAGCAGTCTTTAAAGATTTAAGCAAAATGAGAATTACAGGGAAAGTAATTAAAAATGAAAGAGTAAATGCAAATTAATGATAAATTAAGGGGAGCCTTCAAGATAAGGGCCAAATATTTCAATGTGATGTAGAAATGGGAAAATGGTGAGAGGATACTCTTTATAACTTACCAGGTGTGTGGTTAGATTAGGAGGGTAGGGAATTGTTTTTATAGTACATTTACTACGGGTAGAAGCAAGATTAAAGAGCAGTATGGCAAGTGAAGAAGGCTGTAAAGAGCAAAACAAAAAACTGAAATTTTATCTTGTTTTCACATCAGTGGTAGTTACTGAAGAGTTGGTACCAAACTGTCAAAAATTGACAACGAAACCAGGTTTGAATTTGTATTTTCTCTTTAATTTCTTCTGAATTCCAAAGTAAAAACTGCCAAAATCACACATCTGTGAAACTGAAGTAACTTTTTATGTGTCCATTACAGAGAACTTCATAAAAAACTTCAGTGTGCTCTACAGTCCCTTGAAAAGGCATCTTGTGGATGACCCTTCAGTCTATTTTCAGCAGCAGCGTGTAATCACTGAAGTGACTACTAATACCTTTCAGGACACCGTGGTTTTGAGTGAAAAGGTACATGTCTACTGGGAAAGTTTCTTGTGAATCATTGCTTAGACTTTTGAGGACAGGGTCTCATTCTTTTTTTACATTGATGTGCTTTGCTTACTTGTAACATAAAATATGTTATTTCATAACAAATTCAAAAGGGATTTTTCAAAAGAGTCAATTGGAATAGTGCAATCTTAAGTAAATCTGCAAAAGATCTTCTGGTGTAAAATAATCAAAAAGTCAGTGAAGCTCATTCCCTAACAGGTTTCTGTCACTGTTCAAGGTTTGTTGGATTTTGGGGATGGGTTTGTCGTTCCCCCCGCCGTGTATTTGAAACACAGATATTTTTAAGAAGCATCTGTGACTTGATTTTTCCTTTTCCCTTCTTCCAGTGTAGCAGGAGCACATGCTAAATACATAAGGTTTGAGGTAACATTGAAGAATATTCTGTTTTCTGTTTTTATACTTCAAAGGAAATAAATATACCACAACTTCTTTTGTACATATTACATTTTAAAAAAATTTAAAAATTAAAACATCCTACTGCAAAGTAGACATAATGGAAAAAAAAGTTTTAAACCCAAGGCATTATTTGAAAGCACACAGCAAAAACAACCCCCAAATTCTCACAGGTAAAAGCTTTCCAATTGCATGCAGTGAAATTGCTTTACATAAGATGTCATCCTGAAAAGTAGTTAAACCACTTTGATTTCTTTAAGATGTCATAGTAAGGATTAATATCCATTGTCTTTCAGGTCTGTAGTGAATGTATGCATCTCCAGTAACCTTAACTCCTGATTTGCTGGTTAGAGACAAAAAAGCAGAAGTCTAGACATCTCTTTTTTTCCTTGCCCCATATGAAGTTTATAGTCAGATACACAGAAATTAAAATTGCAAAAGAATCTTTTGAACTATAGTAAACTTTGGTGCATTTTTAGTTAAAGGGAATGATCCTGAACTAAGTAATCTAAATAATCTTCTTCATTTTTTCTTTTGTTCTATATGGAAAGAGAATTCCCCAAGAGCTTTTATGTGTTAACTCAGTAGATAGAGGGCACCACTAAACAGCTTATAATAAAGTTTTTTGATGTTAAGATGTAGTTTCCTTTCACATTTCAAGGGTTCAGTGTTTTAGGTGTTGTGAAGACTAGTTCTCCTTTACTGCAGATTAACTGTAATAGGTAATCAAATTATTCCCTGTTTATTTTTCCAGAATGTCTTGCTGCTCTATTATGCACAGTGGTGTGGATTCTGTGCTTCTCTTAATCACATCTTTATTCAACTTGCTCGGCTTTTACCTCCAGATAATTTTACTGTGGCAAGGTAAAAAAGATTTTAATTTTATCTCTCTAGAATAATGTAAGTTTGTTGAGGTCATCAGCCTAGACAGTCATTACTTCTTCTCCCTTTACAGTCTTGCAGTATTAGATGTGACTGTCATCTGCTTCATCTCTCTTTGAACACATTATTTTGTTTACCTCTGGTGGTTTTCAGTCTCGCTGCAGTAGTTACTGAGTTTAATTAAAATGAATTATTAAACAGTGCCAATAACCTTGAAGTTTCCTAATTTCAGGAAGTGAATCAATAAAAGAGTAGCAGAATATTATTTTTATGCCTCTGCCTGATAGTTTGTAGCAAATAATTATATCCTGTAGTATTGTATTTGAGAAATTGAGATAGGCAATTGTTTGAGATACTGTTGTGAGTTAACCCTGGTGGGCAGCAAATCACCATGCAGCCACTCGCTTACTTTCTTGCCTCCATCTCCAGTGGGATGGAGAAGAGAAAAGGAAGAATAAAACCAAGAACATGTAGAAGTCAAGAGAAAACAAAACCATTTAATAACTGAAGGACAAGTGCAAGGAGAGAGAATAAAACATAACAAGTGATGCAGAGGCTGTCACTCACCACCTCCTGTGGGTAGACTGATGCCCAGACAGTTCCCAAGTAAAAGATGGCTAACCCCCTAAAACCTTTTCCCTTTTATTGGTGAGCATGTTGTAACATGGTGTGGAATGGCTTGTTGGCTGGTTCAGGTCATCTGCCTGTGTATCCATTGTGGGGGCAGAGTGAGAAACAGAGGAGCCATGATGCTGTGGCTGTGCTGTGCAGCAATAAACAGATGGTTCCTATGTTAGCAACACTAGCTTCATCACAGATCTAAAACATAGCACCATAAAAGCTACTGTAAGAAAATTCACTCTTGTCTCGGACAAAACCAGTTTATGTACACATATATATGCATGTGTATAATACATATTTTTATATCTATTCATTTGTATGCATATAAAAGAAATGTTTTTTTTAGTATTTCCAGGATTTTTAATGTTTCACTGCAACCCAAACATTCTTGTTCATGTATTTGATAATATATCAATACTAAAACATCCCTGTTTGCATCCTTGTTTCATTCTGACTGAATTTACTCCGGGAGGCAGCATGAGGTACATAGAAAAAAGTCAATTAAAAATCTGGAGTTATCACCTGTATATAATTACAGCTTTATTCACACAGATGTAATGCTACTCTCAAATCTGCAGCTATCCTTTCCTGACTTTGAAAGTCAGTCATTTGCTCCAGTATTTTTATTTCTGTATTGCTGATGTGATCTTTTTTCTGTAATAAAGTTGTAATTAATAAAAAATTTATTTGTAATTGAAGAAAACATAAACATGCAGAGAAAATTATAAGAAGAATTGAATAAGTGTTTAATTTACAGTCTTGTGTTCCGTTCTACATAGAGCTTTAGAAGAAAATGTGCCTTTGAGAATGTGCTTGTCCTTGGAAGTAGCAAAGTAATTTACTCCCAAAACTACTTGAGGGGAAAATATTCATAGAGCTTTACTTGAGGAGCAAATTAAGGAACAGAAAACTTCAGTCTGGCATTGAAATTGTTAGGCAGATCTGTTTGTTTCAGACAAGGAAGGTGTGTACATAATGAGTGACTGTGCCATTCCATTGCTGAGTGAGAACAGTTTGAATACTATACATATTCTTGTAGCAAAAAACCCCCAACAACCTACAGATATTTGTTAAACTGAGATTGATCATCTTGACTATTGCTAATTCTGCTGACTCACATGCACAACATATTTTTGACATAACACATTTAGACTTGCTTTCACAGATACTTACATTTCCTTCTGTCCAGTATCTAAAGTGGTGTTTTACAAGAAAACACAGCTTGTTCCTCTGCTTGTTCACTTTCACTGTGTCTTTTCTTAACAGAATTGATACCACTCGAAATGATCTGCCATGGGAATTTATGACAGACCGTCTCCCAACCATTTTATTTTTTCCTCATCAGAGGTAATGTAATTTTTTTCCCTGTGGGTTTTAAACTTTGGTTTTAGTAAAAACAATTATCTGGTTACATGCCTTAGTAGACAAAAAAGCCAATCAGTAATTCATTTCCATATATCCATTCTTTATGCCTATTCTAATTAAAACAACAATGACAAACCAAAAATAAAACCCCCAACAGACATGGATAGCTGGTGCTATGCAGAAAGTAAATGTTCTCTCCAAAGGTCATTATTTAATTGTTATTTAATTGTGTGTCTTTATTTACAAACACCTGCATTACTAATCTGATTCTTCAGTTAATTTTCCTTGTTATTTTGTTGTATTTAAAATGATCGTTTTGGCATGCTCCAAATAAACGAATGAGTGACCGCAGGAGGGGAGAAGGGGCAGAAATTAGTAGATGGTGATGCAATGTATATCTTGTGCAACTTGTATAAATCGCTTCTACTTGGATAAGCTAAGAGAGATTTCAAAGAGTATTATCATGGATTCTTGCAGTAAAATGCAGTGTTTTTTATGAAGAAAAATATCATGAAAAATTTCAGTATTCTTTACAGTCCCTTGAAAAGGCATCTTATGGATGACCCTTTGGTCTGGAGTGAGTAATCCTTAGCAAAGCTTAGTTTTCTTTTGAGAGAACAAAACTAACAGGCCTGATGTTGCAGAGGGAGAGGAGAGATTGTTACTTTTTTTAAAAAGTAAAATTTTTCTTGAAAAGAAAAGAAAACAAAGAGAATCTGATTACTAAAGGAGGTCTTACACATCCTTTGGGAATGTTACAGTTGGTCCTAATCTGTGGATTTTTATTTCTCCCTCACTCATTCCTCCATGGTACATTACAATGTAATGTAATCAGAGGGACTTTGGAGAGTTCATTGCTGAAACGGAAGTTTTTGAAGTTGCATTTCTCTTATTGTTCTGATGTTTAGCTTTTCAGGGGAATGATATTCTTCCAATGAAAGCCATACCTCAAAGTAATTTCTTGTAAGGACTTCCTGTGTAACCTAATACTGTAGTTTTTGAACTATCTATTTTCTTTCTAAAAACCACACCTACTACTTTACTTGGGCATACGTACATTTTTTTCAGTGTTCTAATTTTTTTGTTGAAATAGTGCAGATACTTTTGTCACTTATGTCCTTAATGGGTTTGTCTAAGTTTTTAGCAATAATTTAAAAACAAAATAGAATTACACAGCACTGCTATTACAGATACTATAAAAATACATCATGGCAATTTGTGTATATTGCCAAAATGTTCTGGTTTTCATTCTGACTCAGTAACAAGTGCTGGACTTCTCACAGGAGAAAAGCAGCAGATTTGTTGGCATTCTAGAAGCCTTGTGTTGTTTCTTGAGAACAGAAAACAAATGAAGCTTCAGTAGCAGTTTAACACCTGCAGAAGAAAATATCTAAAGGAGATGAGCAGTAAAATAGGGTGTACATGCTGTTGAAGTGAAACTACACAGCAAGAGAAAGAGCCAAGAAATAAGAGTGTAGGACAGGGAAGGGTAGTTTCAAGGAGACAACTGGGATTGTAGAAGGGCAGGGGTACATTTAGGACTGATACAGGACCTGGCATGGCAAAGAAGGGTCGAGAATCCTACTCTGCAGCAGAGAGAAATTCTGAAAGCTGGTGTCAAACCTTTGTGTCATTTTTGCTTTGTAGCAGTACATAGAGTGCAGGTGCATCCAGCCTCTAGGCTGAGGAACAAGAAAGAAACACTGATGTAAGACAGCCACCAGCTTTCAAGTTTGCTCAATTTGTTTCGTATATGATTTTGGTGTTACTTATGTGCCCTATGCCTTGGTCTTGATTGACCTTGGGTTTGGTTTTTCTTCCTTTAGAGATTAGTACTCAATCTTACACAAGTGCAGTTTTTACAGAAATGAAAACAAGTACTATAACAAATACCTGACCCTTTGCAATGTAAAAATAAAAATCTCCCTTCTCTTTCAAGAACTCTGTCATCACCAAATGGTAACTTAGACTATTGTGTGCTTCTTCCAGGATAACATGTATAGGTTCAAAATAGTCATTTCTCATCAGATAAGTTTATACATCTGGACTTCACTTCTAACAATGTATGCAGAATTAGGAACACTTGAATGTTCTTCAGCTTACTCACAAATGTTTCTATCAGTATGCTCTGATCACAGTTGCCCAATAGTGATGTTACATAAGCACATACTCCAAAACCAGGATACTTTAAGAGTAAAATTATTTCCTGAAATTTGGCAGTCAGTCATGTTCTCACACAAGTACCAATCCAGTGCAGAGATGCTTACAGCAGCCAGACTGGAATACAGGTAAAAGGGTTCATCAAAAGAAAATACCATGTGCTGTCTTTATTAGATGAGTTCAGGTTTCTCTTAGCTGCTATATTAACCATTCTTGATTAAAAAAAAAAATAAAAAAAATCAACAGCAGATGCTTAAATAAAATTATCATTGCTTATCTATCTGAATGTTTTAACATTAACTTCTTGTATCTTTCTAGGAAGGAACAAAGCGTGAAGTTCCCTGAAGACCTTGCAGTTAACGTTCCTAATCTCCTTAAATTTATTTTACATCACTCAAGTCTTTCTTCATCAGAGCCCTGCACCAAAGAATGCCTCCATAAAGGGACAGTTCTACAGCAAGGACATATCTCCCACTTAGAGAGAGAAATTCAGAAGTTAAGATCAGAAATCAGTGCCCTTCATCAGGCCCATAAACAGCTTGAAGTACAGCTGTCTGAAGCTAGGAGAGAGGAACGTAGACTACAGCAGCAAAAACACACACTGGAAAAGCAGCACAAGACTCTGCAGCTCCACAGTGAGCAGTTACAGACCACATATGACCAAAAGAATCAAGAATTATTAGAAATGGCTGAAAAGCTTCAAGAATTAGCTGATGCATCAGAAAACCTCCTTAAAGCAAATGCTTTACTGAGAATCCTAGTGGCATCAAGGGAAGGAAAGCTACAGAGCAAAGATGAAACTAAAGAATCCCTTCAGTCAGAGCAAACAATTTCTGAAGATAATGATATATCAGTTTCAATAGCTACTGCCACACTAGAGGAAAAAAGGATTGATAATACTATAGAGACAGAGCACAGTAGTGAAAACAGGACAGAATAATTGCTTACACAAAGTCAAAGGATGCAATATTGGGTAGCTATTTATGCAAATTTTATTGAAATTCATTGTAAATAAAGACTTCTTCCCCCACATGATCTAGAAAAAGAAAAATCAAATGCAATATTTTTGTATACTTGAACAACTTATTAGATACCCACATCTACAGAGAAGAGGAGAATGGAAAACACTTTCTGCACTTTACTATTGCACTAACTTGCAAACACCTATCCATTGAAAGATGCTGGTTTTTAGGGGCAGCAGTATGAAGCATCTCTGACTAAGGACTAGTTATTTCTCAGTGGCTTTCTCTCATAGCTGCTAGAGGAGAAAACAGACCTTTCATTTACAATTTTCCATAATTCCTGAAGTTTGCCCTTACACTGCATTCTTTGCCAAATTAGAGATAATTCATCTTTGTAATCAGTAAACTTGAATGGAAAAAGTCATCTTGCTACAACTGCTCTGTTCTAGAACTTAAGCACTTTGTATCACTTTTGTATACCAGTTATATGACTGTCTTGAAACCTACAAAGAGCCATGTGTGAACTGTTCTCTACTGAAAACAAAGTCTTCCTGAATGAATCCTTTTCTCCTTGATTTGTAAGAGATCTAGAATACTAGCATCTTCCAAAACAACAACAACAACAAAAAACATGTGCCAGGGTAAGAACAGCTCTATCTCAGCTGTAGCCCATGTTCTCAGCAGGCAACAGCTATAGCTTTTTGCTACTGACAGTATTAATTTTGCTTCAAGTTACAGCCTCCAATTAAAAGGCAAATGTAGAACAACAATGCAAGCTGACATCTTACTGTAGAAGAAAGGGACAAGTCTTTTTTGTCTAGGCCACTGGCTTGTATAGTTCCAATTCTCAAGCAAGCTTGTTAGGCCTATGTTACATAGTTATTCCATATGCACAGGTACAGGAAGCAAATCTAATGCTTCCTATACAGCTGAAGAACTTAGAATTCATTATTTGTAACATCTCAGCACAGAGATTTACAGTAGCTTTTTTTTCTCCTAGGCAATTAAGTGTTTAAAAATTTCAGCAGGCAAAGGAAGCCATGTATAAAGTCATAGAAAACAGGTCAGCAGCCTTAAAGCATGTGTGCCTACCCTAAGAGTTTTAGAATATGTAAGCTGCCACTGGTAGCTCAGTGTTCTTTCTCCTCCCCTTTCTGCACTGTTTACTCCTCCCAACCTTTTAAGGTCCAGAACTGCCCATTTAACACATTGTTACATTTCCAGTAGCTCAACTACAGCACAAAGCAGGAAGTGGAAGGGATGTCCTTATTAGGCAGGACTTTGTTGCTGTTAGCTAAAAACTCTTACAAACTGACCAGCAATCTCCCTTGCTCTTACCAAGATTTGGTTTTGTAGAAAAGACTGAAACGCACCTTGTACATAGTACAGTTAATCTTGTAGATAACTCATGATTTAACTGAATGCTATAGTTGACTGTACACTAAAATGCCTTTTTATAACAGGCTGTTAACATACACCCTAACTGCTAAGTACACAGAACAGGAGTTCTAGGAAAAATTTGTACTAGTTGCACTGATGCCAGTTTTAGTAAGTAACCACTTTTGCAGTTTCAGCATGCACACCTGGAGAAGAGAAAAGCCTGCTCCACTGCCATTCCAAACTCCTGGAAGCCTTCTGGAATATCCCGTGAGGGTTCAGTATCCATCATTAGTTCCCAGGTTGGGGTCCATGAAAACAGCAGTTTCTTTGCAGTTTCCTTCTACATAGTTGGAGCACTCAGCGTAGCCTACCTAGCTGCAACTCAAGGAAATCGCTTTCTTTCTTGTAAGTCCTGTGTTTCTTCCCTCAACATGTTACTGAAGGCTTACACCTTCTTTTCAGAAGAGGTTTTCTGCATAAGTGAAACTGTTAAGAGTTCTGACTTAATGACTGTAGTCAAGTTAGTAGCAGAAGCAGGTTTGTTTTTGAAGGTCTGGTATCCCATCTGCAGTTACGGTTCAGGAGTCTGTGTGTCATGTACAGTTGCCTAATATTCTCATATGCTGTGGAACACAAAGCAAAAAGCTTCTGGCAGCCTATTTACAGTTCACAGTTGCACAGTAGTTCATGTTACAGTAGTAGCTCCATCAAAATAGGCTCAGCTAAACATTCAAGTAACAAAAAACACTAGTCATCTCTTCACACCAGTATATCCCTGTGTCCATTGCCAGCAATGGACATTATGCCAGGTGAGTCAGCTCTCAAGGGAATTAGGATACATAGCTGATGCAAAGTGTAGCTTCTCTGTGCATGCAGTTGCAAACACCGTCATTAGGGTGCTTTCTGATGAGTAGTATGCATGTCACCAGGTTCTTCACAGTATAGATTATTCTGCTAGTTACACACAAGCATAGTCCATATACGTATGTTGCTAAAAGTTAGCTATGTACTTCTGTGCCATTTGGAGTTAGCTTAGTTTTCCTCTCTACACAAGGTCCTTTAGCAGAGTACTGCACCAGAAGAAAGGGCTCTTTGGTCTCTCCTTCACCCACAATGCTTTCCTCATCTTCAGACTGGCTGATCCTCTGCAGACGCAGGTAACACCAGCAGCCCAGTATCAAGGCACCAAGAGCTGCAATAGCAATCAAAATAACAATAACAGTCACCACTCCAGTGGTGGGGCTGTGATCCATAGACATGGTCAATATTTCAGATTGTTCTGACTTTAAGGAGATTTTTCTGCCCTCTATCAGACTTGTTGCATCTTCAAACTCCTGCAGTGGGAGGAAAAAAAAAAAGACATTTAATGAATTTGTATAGTTTTACTGTATTCAATGACATATTCATGGTTGGTATCCTTGACAGTGGCTCATGATCCTCTTGCATTCAGTGCTCTGAGCTTCTTGCATTCCTAGAGTTCTTACTCATTTCAAGCTATTTCTTCAAACTGCCTTTGAAGATGCAGGTTTCTACATCAAACTAAATGCTTTCATTTACCAAATGAAAGCTAAACTTCAGTTCTTAACATGCCTGTCAATATAGCACATGGCCAGCCTGCTAAGAAGTAACAATTTTTACTAGGAGACAGATGAGCAAGACACAGACAATAGACTGTATGGAAGTTACACAGTTTAGTATAGAGAGATTTAAGAGTACTTAATGCAAATGCTAGATCATAGGCAAGCTCTCAAATCCATGACAAGGTAGCAATTCACCCATCTTTAGTTCTCCTAAAGCAATACTACAGAAGCAGTACATGAGTCAGAGGTCTGCCCTTTTTTAAGATTCAATCTACAAACATCCTTCTTACTAACACAGTTCTAGGCTTGTGAGCTAATTGCTAAGATAACTGCAATGCTAATGCATTACTATAAGCCTGTCCCTAACACTGGTCTGTTTACAGGAGTTGACTACATGGTAATTAACTGGTTGTTCACTAAGCTGATAAAGATAGATGCTGCTTTCTATGCATCTTTCATAAGAAGGAGGTAAAGCTAGGTTTACTGAAGGCTGACAAAAACACAGGTGGGATCATTATTTTAAACAGTCAGGCTGCATTTCCAGCCCTGTAAACTACAGCAACCAGTAGCTTGTAGTGTACCTGATACAATCAGCCAAGTCCTGCACACCTGATCTTACCCAAGTAAGGAAAAGAAAACTAACCATACCACACTCCCTCAGCAGACCTATGTGCCCACTGCAGCTGGAGAGATGTACCATTTGTCATCATCCTGGTTCTGCAATGCTTATTCAACACAGGGGGATGAGCTGAGGACGGTGACTTGTATGTAGTTTTTCCTCAGAGCATTTCTGAACTGCAGCACTGTTTAGTCTAGCCACAACAGTACTGCATCAGCATAAAAGATGGCTTACCTTGCTTCTCATGCAGGCACTGCATGTCCACTTTAGGTCCTCTTCTGCAGCTTGCACAACTGCTAGCAGTAATGATGACCTACTAGTACTTCCTCTACAGGAGTTTGGTGCAGCACATAACCTTACACTAGAACTAAACAGTTCCTGTCACCTAGAAAATAGCTTTTAATACTAGAAACTAACATAAAATGCTACCCATCTGAGTGAGTAGATAGCATTAGCTCTACAAGGTATGGAACTTTGCACATCACCATCCTGTGTATCACCAGGATATTTTGGCAAGGTATTTTTAGCCCTCAGCACAATAGCTAGCAAGGCACAAACCTTTGCAAGCAATCTTGAGAAACAACATTGGAAATGAGCAAAATGTTAGGTCCAGGTATCAAAGGACCTACATCTACCCAGACTGGGAGAACATACGTCTCCCTCCTCTTTTATAAGCCACAGACTGCAATGATCTCACTTTGAACTGGAAAATAAGACAGGTCTGCAAGTTCCTGAGGGAAAAGTGGGGCTCTTTAACAGTGCAGGTGTCTGTGTCAAGGCTTTCTTTAAGCGGGTTACACACAGGGCTCCTAGACCACTGTTTAGGAAGGTGCTTTGCATGACCAAAGCATGCACAGGAGCAGTTCACAGAAGTGACAAGAGGTAGGCATTTATTGCTGTCCTTGCATAAAGAGCTGCATAGTACTTAATTCTTATCTACTGTTCTTGGACACTTCAATACCACAATTGCTGTGTAACAACACTGCTACTGCTTGAAGTTGTGAAGCAATTTAACCCTCCTTCTTCCACCTCTTGGAAAAATCCTATATAAAGATTAGATCCAAGTCTCCAGTCAGTCATATTTCTCCCCAGGTACTGGGAAGAGCCTTGCAGGCCCACATACACTCCATGAGTGTGTGACTTCAGTCACTGGAAACTCCCACACAGCTGATGCTTCTAGAATAGATTAAGTTCTGCAGCAGATGCCAGTCGGAAGCCTAAGCAGTCAGGTGTTGAGCATGTGTTACAGTGACACAAACAGTTAGTTAATGGTGCATGATAGCAACTGGGATGATAGCACTGTTATTTTATTAGCTTTGGATAGTTTTGTTTTAAACATCTGCAGTGTTCTGGCACTGAAAGCTACAGTGCTGTTGCTAGCTCGTGCTGCCATTTTTCTGGCTTTAGGTCACTGTATACCTAGAGATAAAGCTCTCCTGCAGCCTTAATTCTATCCTTAGCACAGTACACTTGCATGTTGTAACTATGCTAGTAAGAACTACCAGAGAGGCCTTTGATTTGTGTTGTTTTCCAGAGGCAGAACTCCAACCTCACTCACTACTCCTTCCCCCAGCAACTGAATGAAATCAAGGTTGAGCTGTCTTCAGAGTCCACTTCTTGATGGGAGAAATACTACACTCAGTAGATCCCCTTAAATTGGTCTAAATGAGATTACAGCTAGCTTTCAGACTCTCTCAAAGGATAGCTGAACTAAAAGCCCAGGAGTATACTAGAAGCAGCACTGACTTCATTTATCATGTTTACTGTAAGATATTAAAAGCTGTAAATTCCTGATCTTCAAAGGGATTGCTAACACAATCCATGTACACTTAGTGGCACTTGCAGTGCTGTATCCCTTCCTACCATGCTTGCTATCAAAGCAAGCATCTACACATATTTACTCATTAGCAGAATTAGTCAGATTGACTGGTGGGAACTGCAAATAGCCTATTTCAGTTCTTACAGCAATCAAGCAGTGAAAACATCAGCTAGAAACCATTTTTCCATAAATAACTGCTTTTCTTTTTTGCCTAATACCAGCTTCTACTCAGAACTTAATTTGTGAAGGTTTTTTTATCCAATTCAGAAACTCTAAGTAGAGGACAAACAGAAAGGCAGTTTAAATTGCAGAAGGCTGCTAGGGGACAAATTCAATGCAAGGCTGGCATTAGTTTCTAAACCAAGTTCCTCATGATTATAGGGACTCTGCTGCTAATTTCACTATCATTAATGCCTGCAGGCATGATTCTGAAAAAAAAAATACCACTCCCATAGAAAGCAAAGCTATGGGAAAAGGCTTCAAAAGTGAATCTACTGTAGTTCACCCAAATGTACCAAAGTCCTCAACTAGTTATGTCTAAGGTACAAGTATTAGGTCTTTGGATTTTTGAGTTTGAGGGGGAAAAGGTGGGAGGTATATTCCTATTGCAGTATTTCACCTAAAGTAAGTTGAATGGGACAGGGCAAAGGCAATGAGAATAAAACCATCAGCATGACCTTCAGCTTACAAAATTAAAAGATTCAGTAATGACTTAAGTTAAAAAGCCTCAGTTTTAAGATATCTGCAACAAAGTAACAGCAGCTTGCACTACTAACTGTGAAAAACACTTCCTCCTGTATGCACCAGGAAGGTTACTTTTGGCAAATGGTGCATACTCATCACAAGGGCATCCTTATTGCCAAAGGAAGATGAGGGGAAAACCCTCTAGGGAATGAGCGCTGTAATTCTATACCATTGGCAGACAAATGCATATAGCACACACCCTACCCAGCCACAGAGGCTTAGGCCTTTACAAAAAGGAGTTGCTCAGGCTTTGCCACTTCCAAAAAAGTGATCGCTGTTATTCTTTATTAACTCCAGCTATTGCCACCTCTTTCTGATAAAGACAAGTTAACCTTGCACAAATTGGGGCTTGGCCAGAGGCTATTTCAGAAGCAGTAAGCTGTTTAGTAGAAACCTTCAATAAAAAAAATCTCTTCCCAATCTTTTTATACTTATGATGAGGAACAAAAAAAGCAGAGATGGCAGCTAAAAAAGGCTTTCCTGTGGCTAATTAATTACAAATAGCCTACCAACAAATTGGCATCCAAGCAACTGTTAGAAGTGCTAGAGTGAAAACTGACACCTAACAGCACTGACTGGAACAGTAATTAGTTTCCACAGAAGTTGTAGTAGTACCTTACACTTAATCAAGAATCAATTTTAAAGCATTACACCAAGCTTAACCATGCAGAAGTTAATATTTTACAGAAGACAGTAAGATGAAGGGGAGAGCAACAGTCAAAGCAGTTTCCCAAACACAGCCCCACAATTGCAGGAGTAGGCAGACTTTCTCAGTAGTATAGCAAGTGAAATAGGTTTACACTATAACTGCCGGTCAGGCAAGTCAGACAATTTATGCAGAACTAGAGGCAGGTTTCTAGTGTTATAATGTTTGGTTCAGATGCAGTTGCATAGCTGGCAAAGCATCTGTCACACTCTAGATTTGTATTTGTCAGTGTCACCATCCACATGGAGCTCTAATGAGAGGTCTGTCCTGATACCAGGGTCACATCTGACATTCAATTATCAGAAGTAACACACTGTGTATATCCTGTGGCATAGCTTAATTCTTAATACATTAGAAAAATTGCTAAGATAGCAACATTAAGTTTGCTGAGAATAAAACCCTTTTTCTATTTACACATTCAGGGTAGTTCTCCAGATGTGTGGTTTGGGTTTTTCTTTTAATAACTTTGTCTAACAACAGCCAGATAGCACACATACATTTCTGATATTTAAGCAGCTTTCATACTCATCTCAAATCTTCAGACATCAATATACCAAAAGTCTATCACATACCTGTATCGAATAGCTCAAGAGCTCAAGCTAGGAGTCCTCTACAGAGTTTTCTAATAAGGTGATTCGAAAGTGAAGGTCACACTGGTTTTGGGTCTTGTCTGGCAAGTCTTTCTCCTTGCTCCTCCCCTGTGGAGAGGGATTACACTTGGTCTCTAGAGGCTCTGCATCCCAAGTCCTTTTGCTCTTGGCTTTCCAGTTACATAATGATGTCCAACCATTAGCTTCTGATACAGGCAGTCAGGGAAATAAGATCTGATACAGTTTCACCTACCTGCTAATAAAAACAAGAGTCTTACAAGTTGTTCTGAGTTCTTTAGGTCTATTCAAAAGCAACTTCTACTAACAGATGTCTATACCTGCATTCACGTCAGGAAAAGAAAGAGCACGAGATAGCACAGTACACTGCGAACGCTCAGAGGAAGGAACAAGAATAATTTTGAACAATTCACGCTACCGTGAGCACCAGGACTGTCAACAAAATGGTCAGTTTGGACTTCTTCTGTAGCATGTACCTAACTCCTCGCACTATGTTTGCGGCGCTAGGCGAAAGCGGGCGAGCCGACGGCGGCGGGCACTGCCCGCGCCCACCCCGAGCTGCCGCTGACAAGCCGTGAGGCACCGTCTTGTGACTGCAGCGCGGCGGCGGCGGCAGCTGCAATGGTGCTGGGAGAAAGACGACGAGCCCCCAGGCAGGCGGCAAGGCGGGACAGGCCGCTCAGGAGAAAGGCGCAGAACCCCCACTCGAGCCCGGCCTCGCCAGGGGAGCCCGTAGCCACCCCCAGCGCCGGGCGAGGCCTGCTGGGTGCCCTAGCCTGCTCGGGAGCGAGGCAGGGTCGGAGCAGCGCCCGCCACCGCCCGGGCGAGGACCCCTCCCAACGGGCTGCCGCAGACACAAAGAGCTACTCCACCGCGGCGGCGCGCCCGACCCGGGGCTTAGCACAAACGAACCATCCAGCTGCCCCAGAGACTCCGGTCCTTACCCTACCGTGGGACCCCTCCTGGGATGCGGCCCGCGCCCGCCGACCCCCGCCCCGGCTCACAGCACAGAGGGCCCACCCCCCCTACCCGAGCTGTCGGATCCCGCACGGCGCCCAGCCTCCTCCCACTCACATGCCGGGACGGATGCCGCCGCGCACCCTACCCCAGGTGCTCACCGTCTGCCGCGACCCCGCCACACACCGTTCAAGGCGCACCTACCGACGCTGCCGCGGGCGCGACAGCGCCTTTCCCCGCCTGCGCCGCCTTATATTGGGTCCGGGCGGCGCCATACGGTCGCCAATCGGCGCCTCGCGCAGGGCCCGGCCAGCAACAGCTGACGGGCGGGGCGGTGGCAGCGGCTCGGCCTTCTCTTGCCCTCCTCTCTTTTTCACACGGCGGCGGCTGGAGCCCGCCGCGCGAGGGCTTGGCGGCCCTCGGGAAGCAGGGCAGAGGGGCCAGAGGGAGGCGGGCCTGAGGTAAAAGGCTGCCCTGAGTGGAGGTGCCCTTTCAGGCCGCCGCCCTTCCCCGCTAAGCCCTCAGCTCTGCCCAGTGGTGAGGCGAGGCCGTGAGGGAGCGGCAGTCGGGCGGGAAGACGCCGCCAGCGCAGGGCACTCTGCAGCGACCCCCGCGGAGGGACGGAAGGGTGCCAGACGTCTCTGCCCTGGTCCCAGCGCTCCCCTCGCCAGCCTCTGCGGGGCTAAAACCCCTCAGCTACCGCCTTGACCCCGCAAGAGGCCCTTTCTCGACTCGACCGAATGCGGCAATATAGCAAGGGCCCCGTTATCGCCAAGGCCTCCCTAGAGCCGCCATGGTGCTTGGTGAGTGCCAACAGGTACTGGCCGGCCCAGGCCAGGCCTTCCTCTCGAGGCTGGGTGCAGACAGTGTGACAGAACCCTCTGACTCTCACTAAGGTAGTCTTGTCTCAAACATCTAGTATGATTTCATTTCCAGTATGTCCATTATATTTAGTAGTAATTCACCCCATGATGGTGCAGGAACTTGCAATCAGGAAATTGCCCAATACAGGGTTTCATCACCTTTGTGTTGAAGTTGGCCCTTACTGATGCCAGAGAACAAAAAGGTGACAGCTTATTGCAACTCCTCAGATGTGGTATGGTTGCTGGTAAGAAAAATCCTAGCTTGTTTGAGGTTTGTGTCAAAAGGAGTTTTGACAGAAGATACCTGACAGAAGATAAAGTTCAGAAGTTACTATGACTTGTATAAACACTTGTTTTAACAATATATAGATGCTTGTGTATACTGTTGTCATGGTTTAACCTCAGCCAGCCCCTCCCAGCCACTCACTCACACCCCTCAGTGACATGGGGGAGAGAATCGGAGGATTAAAAGTGAGAAAATTCATGGGTTGAGATGAAGACAGTACAACAGGTAAAGCAAAAGCCGCCCACACAGGCAAAGCAAAATAAGGAATCCATTCACCACTTCCCATTGGCATGCAGGTATTCAACCATCTCCAGGACAGTAGAGCTCCATCAGGTATTGGGAAGAAAAACACCACTGCTCTGAATGTCCTTCCTCCCTCCCTCCTTCACCTGGCTTTGTATGCGCATGACCTCTCATGGTCTGGAATATTGCTTTGGTCAGTTGAGTTCAGCTGTCCCACCCGTATGCCCTCCAAGTTTCTTGTGCACCCCCAGCCTACTCGCTGGTGGGATGAGCCACCTTTTTGCCTGGAAGCTGTATAGCCCTGCTCACACATTTTGCTTAGGAGGTCTTGCTAAGATGACAAGTAACTCTGGATTGCTCCTATCTAGTCAGTTTGCAGCATTAGTAGAGAAGCTATCTCATAGTACAGACTTCCCTAAGCACATCATATTGTAGTTTTGTTTAATTAAAAATGCATGGTGGCATGGAATACCTGAGATACCATAGCCAATTAAGAACATCTTAGAAAAGTCAATGTTTAATGCAAAATCAATGTTTTATTTAAGCTTTGGTTCTAGTGACTGTAACAGCAGCAGTTTCTATTGTTGTCATGCATCTGCCATCACAGAAAAGATGATCAAGTACTACTGAACACATACTTAATATTCCAGAATCTTTTCTGAAAGGAAGACCAAGCACCAACATTGGGTTGCTTTCTCTGTTGGTAACTAGTGGTCTGGATTGTCTGGCAAAGCACTATTGGCCATGGCAGTAACCTACCTTTCCGTCAAGGGAGCAGATGCAGAGGTAGCCTTTGACCCAGCACTTTAATAAGATGTCTAAATCCCATTTAGATATTTGAATCTGTATGGAGATGCCTCTTTTACTTACATAACCATGGATGCAAACTCTACTGTGCATGAGTGTCCTAATCCACTTCAGTAAGAAGGGTCATGTCCTTTTGTACAAGAAAATGTGAATGCAATTATGACAGCGCTGACTGGTAAAAGCTATCCACTAATAACACAGCCTTAAGAGAAGATCAGCAATCTCTTTTGGCATAATTTGAAAACTTTTTGCCTTTGAAAAACTTTTAATAGTGAATTTGTAACTTGTATTTAGTAAATTGCGCAGAGAACAAAGCAGGGTCATTTACATCAGCTTCTTGTCTTTTCAAATGGGCTTCTTGATCTGCACAGGCTTATAGCTTGGGAAATTTTCAGTCTGCTGTGGAGAAATTACAGGACTGTAAAGCCTTCAGAATTTCTTAGAAGTTTCTCTTACTTTGCCACCTTCACCTGTCCCCAGTTAATGCTTAAGGCTTATAGCAGGGAAAAGGCTCTAGAGACCTTTGATCCTCACAGCTGAGGAGCAGAAAGAACCCCCTTTATACTTTACCAGGAACTTGTGAGGCATACTGGCAGGTTCAGTTAAAGCAACCAAGTAACATGCTCTTCAGTTGTACTAGGGCTGAAAAATTGAGAGTCATTTATTTAGTATTGCTTCTTAGCTCCACACAAGTAGTGTACAGCTGTGAGCATGCGAGCATAAGAGATAGTTTCCTCTTCCTAGATAAAATATTGTTAATTAAAAAGATTTTCCTCCAATGCTCATATTAACGGATTTAACAATTTTCTGAATTTTATAGCAGCACTTAAAGCTTTGATCATCACCTCTTGCTTTGGTGTCTTCATATCACAGCAGTCAACATTTTAAACCAGTACATATGCTTATTGACTTCGCTGGGAATTATCTGCAGAAGAATTCTAGGGTTAGTTGTGATCATTGTCACAGCCATCCAGATCTCTGCTGGAACTACTCTGACCCCTAGCTTAGTTTCCAGCAATTTTAAGCCTTACTGATTATAGAAGTTCTTTGGCTTCTCTTCAGGGACTATACCACTGTCAGAGAAATTCATGATCAGATTATGATTTGCCTGTATTTTATTTTGTTAGATAGAAATTATTCCATTGTTGCAAATTCTCATCATGCTTTCTTGTCTTTCAATAGCTTTTTGGATAGCTCATGTAGCTGTTTTAAATGTACCTCTTTTCCGAGTTTCCTTCGTCGGTTACAGCCTGCATCCCCTGTATGTCCTTTACATATTCTTCAACTTTAAATTTTGAATGGTTACTGTCAATATTTGTACCTTCATTTAGCAACATACATTGTATTACTTCCAAAATGGTAACTAGAAAAATAAAACATCTGTCTTTCCGGTTCCACTTGGAAAAACAACAAATATGCAACAGATTCATATTTTCTCATTCTCTTCTTTCAGGTGAAATAAGAAAGGGTAAAACTTACCTGCCCAAGCTGCTGAAGAGATTCAGCTTGGTCCCGTTTTCTCTGTTAAATTTTCTGCTGTTTTATAGCACTCCTTGCTGCAAAAATGTGTTCAGTAATCATCTTTGCACCCAAGAAAGTGTATTGGGGAAACAGTGTGGTCCACACAGAACATTTTCATATGTGTGTTTTAAGTCTTCTATGGAAATAGATGTTTTGCATGTCTGTGGAGGGATTGTTAAAGAGGACAAAATGCTGCTATAGCTCTTGTGGGAGGTACAAGTGACAACTTGCACCTTTACTTACAGGTCCACTGGAGAGCACATATTGCAGAGAAAAGGGGAACAAGCTGCATCTCTTCAGCAGCTTGGGCAGGTTAAGTTTTACTTTTTCTTATTTCACCTGAAAGAAGAGAATGAGAAAATATGAATCCAGCTCTGCATAGAGGCAGGAAAGTATATAAAGAGTTGGTCCGGGTCAAAGTTTATTTTTTAAAGTTTTATAAAACTCACAGGGTAATACTAAATGAAGACTTACTTCCTCTACTAGGGTGTGCTGTACATCCTTGCATCCTGCTGTGGAACCCTACCAGTTTCCCATAGCCTTGTGCGTAAGAAACCATCAGTTGTTTTTTCAACTCAGTCATGGATGAAGCTGAGACCTCCACAGCTGCAACCGGTGTCTGAAAGTTTGAGGTTGTTTTTTTCCTTTCAGCTGTTTAACACACAACATATTGGTTGACCTCTTTAGTATATTAGAAGGTTGTCTGCTTATGTTTGCATCCACTAAACTTGGGACATTTTCTTCATGCCTGAAAAGCTAAAGCTACTGAGTGACATAATGTCATAGCAGCTTTAGCGCATTAGCTAGCATGCTGATAAACTCTGAGGCCCAAGGCTGAGTATTTGTCCATAGTGAAGGACACAAACTTCCAGTTTTCTAGGAAAGGAAGAAGGATGATTAAATTATTAGACAGGTTCTACAAATACCACTATTTTAATTTTCCATTGCATTCAAAAATTGTGCTATGTTTACTTCCCAATGATTGTGAAGGCAATTGGTACTCCTGAGAACAGGGGAATGAGCATGGTGTTGTATTTTAAAGTGTTGGGCTGTCGTACAAAGTACCATCAATGGTTACCCTGTGCAGTTCTGAATATCCATTTGTAGTTATAGGTATAGATTCCTGTGAGCATGCTGCACCTTACTCTCACTTTGCTATGACTCACAAAATGTAAAAGCACTTTTAAGATTAGTGTGAGAATAGACATGCTGTATATCTGAGCAGTGGAATCAAATCACTTCAGAATTAATGCCACCTTCAGGAATACCCACTTTATTAATTTAAAAGAAAACCTTCAAAAGATTGTTCTTGTGTGACAGCAGTAATGGCAGTGATGAATTCTCTTATTCTGATTAGTGCTGTAAGTGGTACTTCATGATGACAGCCTATGAATCCAGGCCAGGAAAAAACGATTGTTTAAAAGCCGTTTGAGCATAAGCTTGGCTTCAGGCTCCTGAAGGCTGAAGCCCTTTTTGGCATAGAACCTAACTTGAGACAAGATGTGTTTCTGCTTTTCATGCCTTGCCTGTTGTCTTGAAAGAGCAGCTTTTAAATGTAATTGGACAGATGATAATTAGAAAGGTGAGAACAGCGATATACATCATATTAACACAGGAAAAGCTCATATTTACTTTGCTGCAACACAGCTATCTTGTTTTCAATTCTACTGCTTCAAAATGTACAAAAAGATAAATTTCTTGTCTTCTGCTGTGTTGAAAGATCTTTGTCCTGTGCTTTGGAGGCTAGTTTTGCATCTGAAGGCTGATGAGCAAGGTACAAGCCATTCCCTTTGTGCAGCGGTTATTTATAAAGCTTTGTGCCAGAGTTATGAAGAATGAGGAGTTATGAAAATTTTATAAGTTAATAACAGAATGTCTTATACAAAAAACCCCTTATCTGTAATTTAAAAAATAAAAAAACAACCAAACAAAAAACAACAAACCCAAGCTGCAGGCACGTTTTTCTGCCTTTTCACTTACACATTACAAAGAAGGCTCCAAGTTTTCTTTTATTTTTATGACTGAAAAGAGGAAGGAGAAAGGGAACACATTCATAAGTGAATCCAGGAGAAGGGTGTCCTGGTTTGACCAAAATAACTGAGGATTACTAGGGTCAAAGGACAATCTTTTGAGAGGACTTACCAGAATGCCCCCTCTCCCCACAGCCCTCTGAACTGGCTGTGTTCGGGGACAGCAAAATTGAAATAAGAACACCAGGCACGCAGATAGTGAATTTCTAAGAATAGCTTTATCTACATTTAAATACCTACATTCAAATGTCTTAGGGACATTTGTCCCTAAGAGTCCAAGGCCTCTAGACTATGGCCATCTACATTTTGCTGAGTATCTTCTTTCTTCCAGGTATTAAACAATCCAGCTTTAAAGAATTCCTAGTGTATATGTACGGCTCTTGTTAATCCTTGGCTAGTTTTGGAAGTACAGACTGGTAAATACCCAGTCCTGTACAATGGAACTGAAGATTTTCTTCCCCAAATTTACCACTACAAGTGGATTTGATCAAACAAACAAGAGGTGGTTTTGAACATCTGTCAGTTTTTTAGCCCTCTCCTTGTTTACTGGTTCTCCTACTTGACCCATATTTCTTGCCTGGTCTTCAAGAGAGTTACTGAGTGTGTTAGCTGGGGAAACCCAAAGAAAATTGATTTAGGTTGCTGATCTGCGTGTTTGAAACACAATTTTTCCCTTTTCAGCATTCAGAATAGAGTAAACTATTTGGTCCATATGCTTTACGGTGTACTTCAGCTACATACACATAAAGCTAAAAATTTAGATTGGACTGATATTGTTTTGAGGCTGGATATTCATATGTTTAGTAACTTCTTGACAATATCACTAGCTTTTATGACCATGGATCTGCTTTTTACAACAAGCATTTCCTGAAACAGCATAAGTCCACTAATAATGCAAATCACAGTTTACACCAGTGTATGCATTTATTGTGACAGATTGCCTTGCAGTGGAACATATCTCCAGATGAAGCCCAGTTTGAACCTTCCCTACTGTAGCCAAGAGAAAAAGAAATCCCTTGTTATCTCAACATTTTTGCCAATTTGCCTTATATTGTTTAGAATTTTAGGAGCAGTTCTGAAGCCAAAATCACAGTAAGCAGTTCAAAGTGGAAGTGTCAGCCATTACAGAAAACCAGAAAACACTATATGGCTAATACCTACAAAGAACAGAAATCTAATGAAAATATTTGCTTCTGCGCTTAATGGTTACAACTGCCTGATGTTAGTAGAGAAGCTAGAGGTGATTTAGAGACAATAGTTTTTGAGTGATGGGGACAGGAAAGGTGGGAATGATCTGGAAACCTAAACTCAAATTGATGAATCAATTCAGACAGCTCCATCTAGTCCCTTGATAACTCTGGTCACCAATTTTTTCTGCAAGTTTCCTGGTATATTTTATCTGCACATTGTTGTTTATTCCTCTGGGTTCCTGAAAAGCAACGCACAACCTATGAAACCCAGGACAGGAATATTGCATCAGGACATTCAGAACTTTTAACATAGGCAATATTTAATACATGAAACACTATTACATGTAGTAGCCTGGTTATGAGTAATTGTTTTACTTGCAATTAAGATCTTCAGATTAATTTCCTAAGTACCAGCAATTGCTCGCTCTACAAGAAGCTGAGTCATAAGCTGTTCTGATGCTGTTTGTGCAAAGGCCTTCATTCTCCTTCCTGTTCTCGCAACTTAGTCTATCTGTAATTCTCCCCTCTCCCTTCTACTTCTGTTTTTTCAATTTTCTAGTAAAGACATTTTTATCTCCTTTATAGGATTAGGTGGACTTTCCCACTGAAAATCTACAGCTGGACAAAATCAGAACTGATTCTTCTCTTTAGTAAATTCATTATACTACATTAAATTCTAAATGTCAGGGTACGTGACTTTTAATACATTCTAATTATTGGTAGTGTTCTGTGGCCAGTTTAGACAGGGGTAGCAGGGCCTTAGAGGGTGTTAAATGGAAATGAACTGTGGTAGATTGTGCCCTGGTCACTGTGTGGACGACCACATATCCTGAAGAAGGCTAAAAAGCTGCAAGAATACCTGAGTTCAATGTGTTAACCTAGGGAGAGAGATGTCCTGTACTATTACCAACCTATGCAAATCCTTAGGGTATAGGAGGTTTGAAGACAAAGGACTTCAATATGTTAACCCTGCATGGTAAGCAGTGCAGAAGAAATGTACGTTTCTGAACTGTTTTGCAAGTAAAATTTTACATCCTTTTTTCTTCAGCTAAGATGCTTATTTGAACAGTTCCAACTCCCTCCAAAGTTCAGGGAGAGCAGAGTTCTGAATGCCTGTGATCCAGGCCTATAATCTGTGGGCAAGTTGTGGAACAGCCATTTCTCTACTGACCTAGGTGTTTTGTTGACTCAGCTTTTGGAGAATTCTGGTTTTATACATCTTTCTTTTGAGAAATGCAGGTTAAATAGTGTATGTAAAAAATTCAGTATAAATTTGATTTTTATGATGGTTTTGTTTGTAATAGCTCTAGAAAATCCTTTATTGCAGCAGAATTAATGCACTGCTAAAGCTGTTACCTACGAAACAGTTCACGGTGGCTGTCAGCATCAAATGTTTTCTAGGTACTACATTGGCCGCCTAGCAACCATGCTAGGCTAATCTTGCTGCAAGTCATCCATGTGTGCAGTCCTGTCAGATAAAGGGACTATGCTGCAGGATTACCCATTAGTCATTACTCATTAATGACAAGATATCTTTCTTAGAGTATGAAGTGCCCTGCAGATTCCCCAGGGTGAATGCACAAGGCTTCAAAAGAGCACTGCATTTTTCTGTAAAAGAAAACCTATACACTATTCCTTATGGTGAGATCTCCATTCAGCAGTTATTCCCTGGAAGGAAATTCTGTAGGAAGTATTTGAGGTTTTTTTCTTCCACAGTATTTCAGAATTTCAGAACTGGAAGGGCATTTTCTTTAATGATGATATTAATTGCTGTAAGAAATCAGATCACCTTACTACATTGAAAAGTCTGTTATCCTTTAAATACAATGTAGTAATTTCTCTTATTCCTGTCTCATACCCAGACTGAATACCTGCTCTCCATTTTAGAGACCTCTGTGTCTCTTGAAGAGTCTCATCTCTACTAGACTTTCCTGTGAAGTTTCTCTGCTATTATCCTTTTTTGTGGCTACACTAATAATGGATAGTCTGGATAGCCTAGACCTCTCCAGAGTTAGACACCATAGTTGTTACCATGCTAGCAGCTGGCCTATGGCACTGGCTGAGTGCTAGCAAAGACAATATGCTCTACTGGGGCTGGTAGAACCATGTCATATATTTTCTGATTGTTTAACAGAATGTTATTTACTAAATACTGATTAACAGCTGTAGCTGAGAGATCTTCAGTGTGCTCAGATGGCTGATAGGAATGAAATGTAGGTAGTGGGCCAACACACTAGAGAATGGGTGTGATCTCCAGAATAGCAGGCAGTACAGTCCCGAGGGTTGAAAAGCTTTAAACAAACTGTTGAGGAAATCTATTATACAGCTGTTCAGCCATTCAAGTGCTATTTAGGTTTATTTAAAACAAAAAACGGGAACTATCTGGAATAGAAATCAGTGTATTGCCTAGAGACACAAGGAAATCCAGTAGTTTTACCTTTAGCTTGTGGCATTTTAGACTCCAACAGCCAGTTCTAGAAAGAATCAAATTGGAAGTGACATGAAAGATTATCACAGACCCAACAGAGCACTTAGACTAGGTTTCCAGCAAATTTGAAGACACGTGGAAGGCCTCCTAGACACAGCTGATATCCTTTTTTTACTATGCTGGGCTGAAATGTAAACAGGTCATTCTAGAGAGACCTGTTTCTTATTGCTGAGTTACTACCAAAAAAGCCTTGTAAATGGAACTCTGACATGCAGAGCATCACCTGTAGACATCTATAGTGTAGATGTGGCAGGAATAGGAAGACATTTGTTCTGTGATAGGAAGATGCCAGACAAAGGAGTTAGCAAGATGTCTCAAACACCTGGGTCACTGAATCTCCTTTTTCTATTACTGTCCTTTATGCTTGTATTTCTCATGGTTCCTTGTCTTCTGTAGATAACTACAACATCTCATCTGTTGTGTTTATGGCAATTTGTTCCTTAGGTTGTTGGTTTTTTTCTTTGCATTAGTTTCCACCTCTGCAGACCTGTGTGTTCCTGGCAGAAACTGTTTTGTTCCAGTGCAGGCTGATTGTGTTCTCTGGAACAAGTTGACTTATTTCCTTGCAAACAATTTTGCATGTGTCAGAAGGGTAAGAAAAGTGGAAGCCTTGCCTGCACTGTTTTTAAATAAAACAGTGATTGTCACACTTTCAGAAGATTAACAGCAAGATTGTGAAAGCTCTTCACATGTTCTGGTAGTTGCAAGATTAAATTTGCTGGTCTGTTTTGTTTCTTTCAATGTGAATACAGATGTATTTATAGTGGAAATAGCACTTCCTGCGAGATATTAGCTGTGTACAGCAGGGCTTGGTGCAGTTCCTGGTCTTTTGCCTAGCAGCCACACAGTGTTACATTGCTGCCATGAAACATTAACAGTCCACGCTCATGCTCAGGCTGTGATAAAACTGAACACTTGTACTCACTTCACCCAAGCCAGCAGTGCAGGGGACTGTGTTGAGCCAGGCACATCCTGTGTTCACACTAAAAATTGGCAGCACTGTGAGTTTTGGCACTAGCTGGGCAATACTTGGACTTTGCATTCAAGCTCCCTTTTCTGTGCACATTATCAGGCATTTCTACTGTAATTAGTCAACCCTAGTATTAGACAGAACCCAGTTTTTGCAGCCAAATTGACAGGTTCAATCTCATGGATGGTTTTTTTTAGAATCTTCTTTCTCCATGTCACTGCTTGTAGCATAGTTTTGCTCAGGTAAAGATACTTGTGACATGACACTTCTTCTAAACTGCAAATTGAAAGCTTGGAGCTATGTTTAAGTAAAGGCACAGCAAAGAAATTCCTTAGCATGGAAGAACCTCTTCCTGCTTTGCAGCAGGTCTTCTGGTGCACCTACCCTGGTGTGCACAGACATTTTTGAGCAATTCACCTGTTTAAGCTTTTCAGGACATGAGAAGTAAAGATGGCAAAAAACACGTTTATAGTGTCAAGCAGAGACAGTCACATATTGGATTTACCTAGGTTCTGAGCTTGTGAAGCGTGACAGATTTCCGGTCAGGAAACAATTTACACACACTAATGAAGGCATGCTGTCAGGTCAGATGGTCAGAACTGGCTGGGAGCCCTGGAGCCTGAGAAGAGCTAGTGTACCATTGCCTGCACCGGGCTGCAGAGTAGTGTCTGGGGCAGATAGGGACACAAGGGTTTTGTGAGACTGTAGTATTTGAGACAGTATATAGTTTCACCACACACTGTATCCTCCCCTAAGTGCTGTTGATTCTGTTTCATAGTGGAGGGCAGGAGAGAAACAAAGTGAGGATCATAGACTGTATGATTATATTTTATTATTTATTGCAAAACCACAAAATAGATACTACACACTTCTGGCTATATTTTTCACTTATAGATATTTCTTTCATAGCACATTTATCAAATGGTGCAATTGAGCTCTTTTTGGTACAGTTGAGCTTTTTTGTAGAAGTCTTGATCTTGCTTCTTTTCCACTCTTTTCAGGACAGGCTAAATATACTCCTGTGCTAAATGTGTTTTTTTGCCCTCTCTAATTTCCCAGTAATTTCTGAAGTGACTAAATCATGCCAATGAACCTAAGCAGTTTTCATTCTTTGTAGATACTACATTTCCCACTCTTGCCAGTGTTTTCTTTGCCTTTCCCTTTTAATAGGCAGAGAAGAGCCTATAAAAAAAGAGAAAAAGCTGTAATTAGGACACGAAATTACTGGATACACTTAACGGCAGAATCAGAGATCAAGAACTTGGCACCTTGAATCCATCTTGGCTCAGCTTTTTTGGTTGTTGCTGAATCAGCTTAGGGCACAGTTTTAAAATTGGATCAGCAGACCTGTTATTATAAATAGAAACTTCCATTAGGCTCTTCAATTGAGGGTGCCCCACAAAGACTTAATCTTTTCTGGAAAATACCTTATATGATAACTCAGTTTTCTGCTGTTGATGTTTTCCTTGTGCAGTTTAGTATGTGAGCTAAAGGAATCACGTGAAGAGAGATCTGGACAGATTAGAGGGCTAGGCAGTCACCAGCCATATAAAGTTTAACAAGGGCAAGTGCCAGGTTCTGCACCTGGGAGAACGCAACCCTGGATGTGCATACAGACTGGGGAACAAGAGGCTGGAGAGAGCCCTGCAAAAGGGATCTGGGGGTTCTCGTCAATGGCAAGTTGAATATGAGTCAGCAGTGTGCTCTGGCAGACAAAAAGGGCCAATAGTGTCCTGACGTGCATCAAGCACTTCCTTGCTAGCTGACTGAGGGAAGTGATCTTCCCACTCTGCTCTGCACTGGTGTGGCCTCACCTCAAGCACTGGGTGCAGTTTTGGATGCCACAATATAAAAAGGATATCAAGCTGTTGAAGAGTGTCCTAAGGAAGCCACAAAGATGGTGAAGGATCTAGAGGGGAAGCCATATGAGGAGTAGCTAAAGTCACTTGGTTTGTTGAGCCTAGGGAACAGGAGACTGAGGGGAGCTCTCATATTCTATAGCTTTCTTACAAGGGGAAGCAGAGGGGCAGGAGCTGATCTCTTCTCTCTGGTCACCAGCGACAGCACCCAATGAACAGCATGAAGCTGTGCCAGGGTATGTTTAGGTTAGATATTAGAGGTTCTTCACCCAGAGGGTGGTCGAGCACAAGCATAAGCTCTCCAGGGACATAGTCATGGTGCTAAGCCTGACAAAATTCAAGAAGCATTTGGACAAGGTTCTCAGGCACATGGTGCAATTTTTTGGATTGTCCTATGCAGAGATAGGAGTTGGACTCATGATTCTTGTAGGATCCTTCCAACTCAGAAGATTCTATGATCCCTACCAATGCAGATTACTACACATAAGCAGTGAGTGAAGCCTGGGCGAAGAATCAGTGCAAAGAGAAACTACAAAGAAGTAACAACACAATGTCATATAGCGGTAATGCAGCAGCACTTTTTGCCTCTTGAAAGCAAGTTAATTTTCTTCTCTGTTTTTAATACAGAGCATAAAAATAACACTGAACCCTCTCATAGGCTATTTAAAAGACTGAAAGAGAGTGATTAAATTTATGGAAAGTAGTTGGCTCCATAGGAAATGTATGCCTTGATTTCTGTTATATGACAGGCCTGATGCTTGCAGAATCAGGAAAGCAAATGCTAACATAAATGGGAAATAAAGTCAAAATTAAGATCTGTGTTTTGTGGAGGGAAATACAATTTATTATTTTATTTTCAACAGAGTTGTTAAAGCAAAATGGAAACACAAAGAGGCTGTGAAAGTTGTATAATTCTAAAATGTGCAATAGGATTCAAAATGAACAGTGTCAAATTACAATCATGGGGAAAGAGCTTGTGTGCTGCTATGCCTAACAGAGATGGTTAGATTGCTGATATCAAAAGAAGAAACACAGTAAAAAACATAGCACTTATGTGCTGGATGAAAAATGATTAATTTATGACTTTGCAACTTTGAACTTCCTGGCTGTCTTTGAACTGTCAATTTTCAAAATGCTTTCCAGAGTGCTGCTTTTATTTAGGCTATCCTGTCTGCACTGAACACCGAGTGCAGTGCTTTGACTTTTCCCTGAAACATGTCTCTTATGGGAAATGTGGGGACAAAAGAGAAGGAGACCTGTTCTAAAGGGTCTGTACCAGCTAGGGAAATGCCAAAAGACCACTTCAGAGAGTTCTAGTACCTTTTCAACCTGATAGACCCTAGAAGAAAGGCCAGTTCAGGAACATTAAATTCAAACCTTTCTGTCTATCTCTTCTTGTGAATAATTGTTTCTTTTTACTGCTACCCACTAGTCTGCAGTTGCCTGCACAGTCAGTCCAAAGTAAGTATATATTTCTTAAGCACCTTGTTTTCTCAGATTTAGCTGCTTTGTATTATATAAATTCTTTGGAGCAGAGACTGTTTACAGAATAACTCATACAACATTTAGCACACTGGAGTACTGATCTGCTAGATGTCACTTTACATTAACTTTTTACACACACTACACATACTACTTGAGATATCAAATTTAACTCCCTTATAATTCCAAGTTGTTTTTTTTAAATGTAGCTAAAACTGCATGTTGAAACTGAAGCTTCTAAAACATTATCAGGTCCCAAAATTTACATGCAGCTCCCCTGGGAATATCTTACTGAGACCATAATATGTTTTACATATGCAATGAATTTGCTTTTTCTCACCGATGATGTATACTGAAAACACTACTTACAGAGAGTCTCATACTGATACCTCATCTACCAGACAGTATCACAGACAAATGGGGATCCCATTTTAGTATGACTTTTTAACAGAGAGGTTATAAAATGGATATTTCAGATCATGACACTCGTTTACGCTTAGTTTCCTTTTATAAAATCCCTTATTTTGATTTATAACCGTGTTTATCTCTGAACTCCTGTAGCAAAAGCTAAGAAGTTTCTCTCTGCTGCTTTCCTGAAGGAAATAAAAGAAATACTGTTACACTGATACTGTAATAATCACTTCAAAAAAGAGAAAAAGCTAGCTAGTGCTAGTGCTGTAGCTTTCTATTGAGCTGTACCTATAGCTACATAATTCTGCTGTATTTAATAAAATGGTAATGAGGAACACTGCCAACCAGCTTCACTCATTTGGAGCTTCCTGCTGGCATTTCCCCAGAGAACAGACTAAAGGATGAACAAAGGCTCTTGATGAATATAACACACTTGAATCTAATCTCTTCAAACAGACATACTAATTACTGATACATTTCATACTCACATGCAGATGGTATTATAAATAGTCTATTTTGTTTCAGACAATAAACCAATATGGTTTGCCTGATCACCATGCCCCAAGTATAAATATTTTGAAAATGAAGTGACAAGCACTAAGCTTATAAAACATGTACCTTGGACTTGATAGCATCTATAGAGGGACCATACATTCAGTTAAATAACGGTTGAGTGTTGGTTGAACCACATCAACACTGATTAGGGTGTTAATGATATTTTTTTAAGTGCTTCACCATAGAATATAAGATTTTATTGAGTTCTGAACCAGAGAAAGAAGTTTGGGGTAGGAGTTTGTGGTTCCAGAGATCCAGAAAGGTGATTCTGCCACTTTGCTTTGGTGAGACCTCATCTGGAATACTGTGTCCAGTTCTGGAGCCCTCAATACAGAAAGTATGTGGAGCTGATGGAGCAGGTCCAGAGGAGGGCCATGAAAATTATCAGGGGGCTGGAACACCTCTCCTACGAAGACAGGCTGAGGGAGCTGGGATTGTTCAGCCTGGAGAAGAGAAGGCTTCAGGGGGACCTAATAGTGACCTTCCAGTACCTAAAGGGAACTTCCAAGAAGGCTGGAGAGGGCCTGTTTGCAAAGGCCTGAAGTGAAAGGACAAGGGACAATGGTTTTAAATTATAGATGAGTAGATTTAGATTGGATATTAGGGAAAAGTTCCTTACCATGAGAGTAGTGGAATACTGGCACAGGTTGCCCAGGGAGGTGGTTGAGGCCCTATCCCTGGAGGCATTCAAGGCGGGACTTGACAAGGCTCTGAGCAACCTGATCTAGTTGGGGAAGTCCCTGCTCACTGCAGAAGGGTTGGACTAGATGACCTCCAGAGGTCCCTTCCAACCCAAATGATTCTATGATAAGAGAGAAGGCATCCACCAACCTACCCCTGCACATTTCTTCTTCTGGTACCTTTTGAGGATGCACATGGCAGCCCTAAACATTCAACTCTGTATTTTGGTGCTAATCAAAACAACTGGTATCATTTTCATCCCAAGGTTGTGCAGAAGCTGGTTATACAGCTTCATAAATCCAAATTCTAATTACATTTAAATAGACTATTTATTTTAAGGAAATACCAAGGCTCTCATCTTATACTTTTATTACCCGGTTTGTAATTATCTAGAATAACGGTTGTAACTAGGTTTAAAATAGTAGTTGTCTTATGATGTTTCAAGAAACCTTTAAGGTGTCTATTCTGTGTTGAGTCAACAGTGTGCAGTGAGCCAGATGATCTTGTGCCCCTGTGATTGTAGCCTAGTGTCTGATTCTGCACTTGCAGGAAACTGTGCAAATAGGCACTGAGTTAATGCCAAAGAGATGGATCATAGTGTGGGGATTTTTATACCCAGAGCATCCTTTTGAAGAAGGGCCAAAATACTGCTGCTGGCAGAAAGGGAGATATGCTGACAGTTCCTAAGGAAGGATTAACATTCCCTTTCCTGTATCTGTGAGTCAGCTCTAGCTGTATCGCCCTTTTATTCTTTAATATTTACTTTTGCATCTTCATTGATGTTGAGCCCTCAGTGGGCAGAGACAGTGATTAAATTCTTCCCAAGGCTCTGAAGCAGGATATGGCAGTTGAAGGATGATAAATCAGTGAATGGCTGCACAATTTCACCAGACAAGGGGCTATGGGGCTGTACTATGTCAGAATTTTCTGATCCCCAGAATATCAGAGCCCTCCACAATGAACAGAGCTGTTTTTTTCAGTCCTTTATTGGTGATGCAAATATCCTGGTGGTTTTGGTATCTGTCAGATCTTATTTCCTATTCACAGAAAAATTAGCTTTGTCAAAATGATGAAGCTTACTAAGGTAATGCAAGCTGCAAGAGTTTCAAATGGCTAGGCTGACAATCAATGGAAGGGACTGTTCAAGAAGAGGCATTTCAGCCTTTGTTTGTTATAGTAAGTTGTCAAGAGTGACAAGTTTAATTTTTTGTTTTAAAAAGCTAAATGTTAAGAAAAATAAGTACTTTGTAGCACAGGACGTGAAACCTAACCATTTTAAAGAGTGAAAAACAAACCTCTTCATTGTTAAATTCAACAGATAGTGACTCTGCTTATTAGCTAGGATGATGGCATAGATTTTTCACTGCAGGCTGCTGACAGGCAATCCTGCTGACTCTCCCAGTCAGGTTATACTTGCTTTGCAGGATGCTAGCAGCAATCACTGCTCATTGCACTGCTGCATTCCTTTTTGGCCAATATGAGCTTTGAAATCTCAGCACTGTTTCTAGTGATGTTTAAGTGTCCTATCTCATGTGGAGCTGATTTCTAGTGCCCTCTGCCCTGCAGGAGCGTCCACTGGCAGCCGTGTGCTGATGTAGCAGCCTAAGGAGAGCTTTGTGCGGGAAATCTTGACAGTTTTTGTGTTATAACCAGAAAAGAAGTACTGAATTATGGTGAGCATTAATTCCCTCTCATACTTGTCAATAATGTCAGTGAAGAATGTATAGACTAAATAGACAGACTAAATTATATTCCTGAGGCTGGTCTCCCTGGAGACAGTTGAGACAGTCCTTGTGCAAATGCAGAGTCTGTAATGCTCATGTGCTTATTCAGTGTGTGGATATCCTATAGGATGGTCAATATATATTCACCTTTCTTGTGGTAACCTTATTGCAGTTATTCCAGTAAAATGAATTCAGCTTCTGTTCTCTTGTGTAAATGGTAGAAATCAAGACATCTGTCACAGTAGTTTAAAAACTTTGCTTATAAACATGTGCAAATGGGAAATATCTAATAGGCAACAGAACTGCAGAAATGGAAGACAAGTCTATAGTTTGCAGTCTGTCACTGGCTGAGTGAATAGGCAATAAGAAGTGATTATAAAGACAAATTTCCTTCTAGAGCATATAAAAGAGTATCATAAATCAAACAGAGGAAATAGCTCTTTTAGTAAGTAGCAGACATAGAACCAGAATCATTCAGGTTGTAAGGCAGCTAGGAAGGTCTCTAGTCAACCTGCCTCTGAAAGCAGGGCTCATTGCAAGATTAGAGCAGATTGTTCAAGGCCTTGCCCAGTTGAGTTTTGAACATTTTTCAGGCTGGAGATTGCACAGTCTCAGTTAACAGTATGTTCCAGTTTTCACCCTCTCTGTGAAGAATTCTTTTTAATGATTTAACATAAATTTTCCTTGCTGCAACTTGTGGCTGTTGATTCTTGTGAATCTATTTTGGCTATTCCCACAGTGCATGAAATGTTTTACCTCAGTAGAAAGTCAAAGCTCCATACCTAGCTCTGTGCAAGCAAGCAGCCTATCTCCAGTTAGTATATCTATTAACATTTGGTTGATCTTACTTACTATGATCCTTCAGAAGAATGCAGAACAGCAAGGAATAATGGACTCAATAGGTTTCCAGAACTCTGCTAATTCAGTTTAAAGAGTAGGTATTGCAGTTATTATTTTGACAGATGTTTCCTTGTTTTGTCCTAGACTAACCATTTGATTGCTGATTTTAAAAGATTCTCAAGTGAGTAGTGTGCTGACAACCTCAAGGGAGGAAGCAAGAATCATGCTTTCTTTTCCTCTGTACAGGAAATAAGGCAAGGCTGAAGTACTGGCAGTTCAATGTAGTACATACCTGTAAATATTGCTGCTTATTGTTCTGCCTCCTTTGCCTGCAAACGTAAGAGGCCCCAGGAGCATATGATCTGAGAATATGAGTTGAAAATAAGGTAGAGTTAGATTAGGAAATGTTTTGGAGAATGAGGATCCAATGCAGGTAGGAGAACCAGAAATGGATCTTTGAGGCAGTTTTTGACAGAATAGATTAAAAAGTACAAGAGTAAAAAGTGTCAAAGGAAGTCAGCTGTATGTCAAGGCTGAAGTGGCAGTTTTAATTATATCCCTAATGTATTAATGGGAAAACAGAAGTAAAGAAAAACCCAGAAAATATACCAGGAAAAGGCAAGAATGTAATAAGACCACTGTGCATGGTAAGTTTTTATAGTGTTTGCGTGCAAGGAACCAGGCAAAGAAAGTAGGAGAAATGAAAACATTTGGACTAAGGTGGTTTCAATGTCATGGGTTTCACAGGAGAAGCTGAATAAATAATCAGATGAACTGCAGATCAGTATAGCTCAGAGGAACTGGAAGCTCCTATTGCAACCAAATAACTGCTAGAAGCAATTTAAAATCAAATTGATTTTATAGAAAACAGTCAATGAGCACAAGTCTGTCCAGAGAAGGGGTGAGTTGTTAGAGCAAAAAATCTACACGTTCCTCTAGACCTCATTAATCAGTTTCATTCTCTTATCAATACATATAAAATATTACACAGTTTCCTCTGGGGCTGTAACAGTGCTTGCTGAAGGGAATAAAGGCAGCATCTAGGCTTCAATGTCCAAGCAGTAGTGGTAGTGTATAGGGAATATTGAGGAAAACTTGTTTACCAGCATTTCATCTCCCTTTCCATTACCTTCTTTTCCCCAGGAGATAAGTAAATTTAAGCTTGACCTTTCTTCTCAATGGCTAGTGCCAGCCAGTCCAGCACAGGAGTGGGACTGCCTTGATAATTTTCTGCTGAATAAGCTCGTGATCTGATTGACATAGCATCTGTCCAAACTAGGTACTTTTAACAAAAAAGAGTGACCAATACAAAAGCATTCACTACCAACAACTATAATATTCTCTTTAAAGCTGGCAGAATTTCCTCTGGATCTGATGTTCATTAATGCCTTATTTCTTTTTGCTGAGGCAACTGTATTCAGTTTGTCATGATCAAAGCTCTCTGGTGTAAAAAAGAATGAAAAATGAATACAGAAAAGCAAATAAACAGTTTTTCTTTTTGCAAAACTGCTTTATGTATCTCTTTTATATAATGTGTCCTTCAAAAATGCTTATATGCTTTTCTCATTCCCTCATCTGGACTTTTTATACTGAAGGATTTTTCTGTCCTTATTAAAATAATGGCAAAAGTTATTAAAACAAAAAATAAAAGGAACTCTTCTCTTTAGTGAACAGTGACAGGACTCAGGGGAATGGTGTGAAGCTGTCCCGAGGGACATTCAGGTTGGATGTTAGGAAGAAGTTTTTTACCCAGATAGTGGTGGAGCACTGGAACAGTCTCCCCAGGGAGGTAGTCATGGTTCCAAATCTCATGGAGTTTAAGAGGCACTTGGACAATGCCCTTAGTCACCTCTTGTGAACTTGGGGTTGTCCCATGCCTAAATGGGAGTTGGACTTGATGATCCTTGTGGGTCCCTTCCAACTCTGGTTGTAATGTGATTCTGTGAAAATCTTCAAGTGCAGCTGATTTGCCCTAGGAAAGCTTTGCAATGTGTACACCATCATCAGAAAGGCAGAAATTTATAGAAGGATGAAAAGATGTGCAGGAGAGTCTTGGCTAGAAAAATACACTAGGTTTCAGAGTGTTATTTCTGATGTCTGGATAACACTGGGTGTTATTTCTGGTGTCTGGAAACTTTTCTACATCGAAATACAATAATGAGTGGTTTAATGTTGCATTATCTTTAATTAATTATGTTCACAGAAGTCCACAAAAGCAAAATATTGTCAAGAAGATGTGAGGCTGGATTATCTAGAATAGATACTATTTAAATACGCTTGAAAAACTGTTACTAAGCACAAGTACTCTGGAAGTTCAGAAGCTTTAGCTAACACTAGCTGACTTTACTGCTGTATTTTTTACTGTAGCATCTGTGTAACAGTTAAGCAAAAGTAAAAGTGGCAAGACAGAAAATGTCCATGTTTATTTGACAAAGAAATTACTATGACTCTTATAAAATGTCTGTTTTTCCCAAAGCAAACAAGATAATTTCCTCAAAATGCAAACCTTTGTACCATGTGTGTGAACCAATACTAACTACAGACAATTTTCTTCATCACTTGTTAGCAACATGCTTTTCAACTCAGCTAAACTGTAACCCATGTTGTGGCTTTAGCAAAGCCAGTGTGGTGATGCCAAGGATGACTGGCTTCACTTCAGAAGCCCTCAAAGAACAATGTGTCTTGATCTGCTGGCCAGTGGTGAATGAATTGTAATCAGCTGATGGCTGAGTCTTTATGGAAGTATTTTAACTGACATAGGTATAACCAGGTAGGAGAAGCTAGGACAGGAGATAGAAGTGACCTTCTTATTTATGGACAAGGAGCTGAGGATTACATATTGCTCTGTTCTGAACTGCACAGGGAGTCTTAGGCTTAGCAGTGCAGTAATTGCTAGTCAGTCCTCTAACATTTAGTTAGGACAAATAGTTAAGTATACTGATGAGAGAGATGATTTGGAGAGTAATAGGTTTCCTCCAGAATTAAAAAGTAAAGAGTCACTGAAGTTTGCTTTGGGGCTCTAAGCCATGACGTTTGAAAGCATTCAATTCAACTAAAACATGTAAGGCTGTATTAGCAAGGAGGAAAAGAGAGTTGCTCTTAACGTATTGCTGCTAGAACATTGTAATCCTTCCTTGGGGCCTGAAATAAAAGTGAAACCAGGTCACTTCTCTTCGTTTGGATGGGTATTTGCATGTTCCAATCAAATTGTTCTCTTACTAAATTTTTGCAGAAAGTGTTACCTAAATGGGGCTTGTTCACAAATAACTGCCAAAACAATTACTTTTGATGCATCTGTGAGATGTTTTAACTTGTCTCTCTTAAAGGTGTGGCAAATGGCAAGGAAACCCAGTTCCCTTCTGTCAGAGATATAGCTCACTTAGAACAGATTTTCTGATTCTGTCCCTAACACAATCTGTATGTGAACACCCATGAGTTTGATTTAGATCAGGCTGTCCATCAGTATTCCCCTTTTCTGAAGTTATCATGAGGTGTTAAACCCGTGTGTTTGTTTACACAGCAATGGCAAATGTGCAAAGTACTCTATTTAAAAATGCTAGCATGTTTATTTTCAATCTTTCAGATGAAAAGTGCAATGTATATGTTTACTCACTTTGTCTTGGCAATCCACCCACATAACAGAAGTATGAAAAGTAAAAGGTGTATTTCTATTGCTTTATCAGTAATTTCAGTAAACAAGTGCCTGGTGTTCCTTCTGTATGTTAAAAATATCTTGAAACTATAATGCTGACTTCATAGGCATCATAAGGAGACATGCATTATGATCACATAATGAACTTAGATTATGAATAAGCTAAATTATTCTGATCTCCAAAACAGTCAATCCTCTAACGACCAGCAGATCTGAATAAATGCATTATATTGATCAGCTTTTTGTTATTATAATCCTGCCTACGGAAATTAAAACTTAGGGTCATTAGAGGAAAAATATCATCCAAATAGTCGTGAAGATAATTGTTCAGTCCTCAGTTGAGTGGATTTTTATTTGTAAAATATTCTCCTTTAGAATGCATCATTTTATTTGTTTTCTAAATTGGTTAAATTTGAGTTTTGTTAGGCTACTTGGTGAAAGAAGGGAACTGGATTGAACTTGGAATCCAATATTTATTGAGCTGTGTTGTTCTAATGTGCTTTTTGGTTGTATTCCATCTACCCTATACAGAGATGGTAGGTCAAACTCTATTGGCTCTAGCAGTATAGATATTGTGTTGCATAGAGCTTCACACACTCAGTCAATGAAGGGATTTTTAATTAAAACACTCTGTAATGTTTCACTGGCTTCTGGAACTTTGCACATAATCAAAGATAAACTCATAAAATAAGGGGCAAATTTCAAACAGAGCTCTATATTTCTGCTAGGTTTTTTTGTCAAGAATGTCTTTTAGTTTTGTCATCTGAAAGATGATGAAATAATGACTTTCCCTTTTTGAAAAAATATCTCAAATATTAGCTGGTTTCCCCTTTCCTCTCTTTTCCATATAATGTTTAATTCCAAATGTAGACATTGTATTGAGAAGTCTGGGCCAATTAGAAACTGTATGAGATATAAAATTATGTAATTTCCAGAAAAGGAACTACTTGGTTCCTAATGATTAGATTTACCTCTGCTGTCATACTACCCTTCAGCTGTAAAGATTTATTTTGCCTGAATCAGTTCCAAACTAAACCTTAATTTTGCAGTCTCAACTGGTGCTGATATTTTCAAAACATTATTCATCTGCATTTTTAGGGAACATCTACAGCTAAGTTTAATATCTACGTTTACGCATTTGGAAAGAAGACTCTTTCAATGATAAATATCTAAAATACTGTACTAGAGCTGACAAAATATTTGCGAAGTATAGCTCTCAATTGTTCAGATCAGATCAGAACTGTAAATATAATCTGCATTAATATATGGAAAGAGCAGATCTGAAATGTTATTAATCATTCTGTGACTGAAGGCAGTCATCACTACCTTTAAACTTCATGGAGAGAAGAATGGTAAAAAAGGGGGAGAAGGAACAGTATGGAGTCTACTGCAGACATGTTATCCATGTGACACATGAAAAAGTCTGCTTTTTCCATGGGATTCCTGGAAAAGCACCAAACTGATGTGAATTTGAATTCTGCCAGTGTAAAAGAATTATCTTTCCAATGAAATGCATTGCTTGCCAGCCTAAGCTTAAAATATGCAGTGAAAACAAAAAACCAAAAACCAAAACCAGACAAACAAAAAAAATCCCCAAACAAACTAGAATATGTGTGGAAAAGTAAAAGATATAATTTTCTTAATTTAACTGCAGAACATTTTTAACCCTGCTGTATGTCACTAGCCTTTCAAGGGCTATGATAATAAATCTATTTTTATTCTCTTTCCTCTCCTCATACACTGCTTTAATATCCCAGCCAGCAGAATGGGTTTGCATTTTCTGCTCCATAGAACTTGATAAGAAAGTGTTCAATCTGCACAAGGTGCCCAGAACTTGCCTGGCTCTGCTTTGTACAGAAATCAGAACTTAGCACCAGAGGGTATTAGGTGGTAGAATCAATATATTTGCTCTATTTTTGCCATGCTACAAAGAAGTCTAGAGTCTTTTAAACAATGAGAAAGTTTGAAATACATTTTTGATACTATCACTGTGTAGTTTCCTTTCTGTGGAAAATAACATCAGCCCTGCACTTTGCTTTTCAGTTAGTGCCTAAAGGGACAATGTCTTCATCTGTTCCTTTCTATTTATGGCATGACCAAGGATAATGAACACTTTTAAACAGCTTGCCAATTTGTTTCTAAAGGTCACAAAAGATCTGCTCAGCTTATTGAAGCTCCTAATTTATGGGGTCTAAATTTTCCAGATGTGGAAGGAAAATTAAAAACTGTGTCTACAGCAAAACCACTTTTTTGTAGATTTTCAGCACTTTCATGATGCAGTTTTGCAGGGTTCCAAATGCAAAGATTTGAGAAAACTATTCCCCCCAATTCAGTGAGATTTGCTCAGAATTACTTTTTATTTATCTACTTTTGTAAACTTGTATATATTCAAGATTTCTGCAATCTTGAAATAGCTCCAAGCTTTTCTCCAATTTTTCAGTCACAGTGCCTACATTTAGGCACTAGTACTTAAATGAGAATTATGTGGTGGTACTTCAGTGATTTAAATGATCACACACATTGTCGGCTTGGTGCAAGTGCTTTCAAATTCACTTTCCAAAAGTGTTTTTGCTAGTAAATAGAGTTCTTGGTCTTGCATCAGTGTTCAAAGGGCTTCCAATCTCCCTATAGCTTGTGATATTGAACTCCAGTTGAATAGTCACAGAATGCCAAAAAATAATTATTTAAGCAGTTCATTGTATGATGGAGTACAAAGTAGCATCAGATCAAGAACTGAATGTGCAGTCCTCCAGTGCTCTTACTAACAGCAATTACAAACACCATCAGCAGCAAATTGCAAATGTGATTAACATTAAATGGAAACAATTTTATTAAACTGGAGATCTGATTAGCAGCTGAGCTGCACAATGCAGATTTTCCAGCAGGACTTACAATACTAGCACAGCCTGTAATTTAACTCTGATATGAGTTAATTCATTTCTCTGTGTAAAGGATGTGGTATAGAAAGCTTTTCTAGAGTTATCCATCTTCAGAATAATTCCCTTCAAAAGAATTGATTTTTGCTGGCCTGTAAGTAATTTCAGTTGGAAATGACTTACAGAACATTAGGGAAGATGGAAGATGGCAGCTCGTTTACAGCAATGAGCATCTCTTGGTTCATGAGTTCTAGGCTAGGTAAAGCACTAGGTATTGCTGCTTCCCTTCCACTCTCTCAAGTGGTATTACAAAATGTCCACAGTTTGTTTCCAGTATCTTCCCTTCCAAATTGCCTAGTAGAGTTAAAGAAGTAAAACAATCCCAGTTTGAAAGCTGTAAGAAATCGTAAGAACATGTGCAAAACTATTCCATAAATTCCTTGCTGGTTTGTTTTTGGTTTTAAGCTGTTTGTATGTTCAGAAATATCCAGCTAAGGTGTGATAAACTGAGACAGAATATCCTAGCTGACGCCTAGTACAGTCATTGTTTTTATCTGTTCAGTCTGTATATTAAGCTTCTCCAAATAACATGACACACCTGGAATCAAGCTCTTATATAAAAGTCCCTACAGATCTAAATCCAGTATGCTCAGTGTTATGGAAGCAGTTAACATAGGCATGGCTGGTGCATGTGGGAAGATCCAAGGTCTAGCTTATTAAAGGGTCCATGTATAAAAACCACTAAGACAAGACCTCCTTCATTTGTAATTTCTAGGGATATTAGTCCTCAGCTGTTCTTTCTAGGGCCATATTTTATACAGTTGAAGAAGAGCTCTGCAAAGAGAATTTACCATAAAAGTGACAGATTCTAACTTTTCCTTAGCATTTGTGCAGTTTTTTGTGAAGCTTAGGTANAACGTGATAGAGAACCTTGGTGGGTACCTGGCACTCGGCCCAGGTCAACCCACCACAACAGCATACCAGTCACTATGTATGCATATATGTGTGTGGAAACAAAGCCCTATTTACCATTTTATATAGGAAGTGAAATGTTTATGCAATCCATCAACAAAATGAAAGGTATGTCCCTTTTGATACTTCAAGGCTTGTTGTCAGTGGTGTGGTGATGTAGGATTTGACATATGCTAAACTTCTCTTGTGTTTTTGTTCTGAGTTTGGGTGAAAATAGTTCATTTCTTGAAAAGGAATGAATGGAGTATTGTGCATTTGGTGTGGGGATGACTAATCATCGCTAGTGAATCTTCTGTCATTATAACTGCCTCTTCTGTGAGGGAAACAATGTTCCTTTTCCGCTGCCTTCTGAATTCCCTGGCCAGTGCTGCAGTTCATGCAGTCTTTCTGCCACTGCTGCATCATCTCCAGCAATTTTTATGGGAAAGGAATCTCATTTCTCATTCAGAAAGCTGGGAATGCAGCTCATTAGGATCTTGGCAGCATGAATGAAGCATGTCATTTAACTTCAGATTTCGTTATGGTCCAAAGAAGATACAATTTGTGAGATAGGAAACCAAGATTAGCAAACTGTGTATTTAGTCACCTTTCCTCCCCAATTTTAGTGTACTTTTTGGATAAAAAGTAGAAGAGTTTAAAGCTCTCACTGAAGTATTCTTGAAAGTGATCCCATTTCCTCTAGATCTCCAACTGTACTGTCCTGCCCTCTTTCTCCATGTCATCTTTCTACCAGAGAATCTAAAGGTGTTTATTAAGGGCTCTGAGCAGCCTGATCTAGTTGGGGATGTCCCTGCCCACTGCAGGGCGGTTGGACTAGATGACCTCCAGAGGTCCCTTTCAACCCAAACCATTCTAGGATTCTATGATTTCCAGTGCATGCCGGATCATTGCCTGAGGTACAAGTCCAGTGTTGTATGAACACTGCAGCAAGTTCTTTACTGTCAGTGCTAATTTCTGTGGAAGGAGAATGGAATAGTTAGTTCTGACTGAACAGGTACTTGAAGTGACTGACAAGCAGAGCGGAGATGTGCAGTTACCATTAGATTTTTGCTAGTACATAAATAAATACTAGTACTTTATACAAGTGCCTGTACTTATACCAGAACTTTATACAATCTGGTTTGTTGTAACTTAACAATGGGGAATGACACCAGAAAAGCTTTTTTTCTTTCATCTGAAAACCATACTCAGCACATAATGTGACTTTGCGATTTTACCATACACCACACTGCTTAGCTATTTTGGGCACAACAAAACATTGTTTCACACCATAACTAAGAAGTGTACTTTTATAAATAACTTAATTTATATATATATATATCTCTTATGAGGCTTAAATTGATTTCTCTCATCTATGGTCCAGGCTGTGTTACTATGTTCTGGTTTTGTTAGATGCATCACTGAAAAAGCCATGCTATTAATATCCTACAGTCACCAGGCATTTAGAGTGAGTAGTACGGAGAGGTTATTTTAGCTGTTTAGGCTTGGGTACTGGGTTTGGGAGTGTACCTCTTCCTCTTGTCTTCAGATGTTTTGTTGGACTCTCATGAAGTATTATTATCTACTCACTCTTATAAACTGCATGTGAAAGCTTTAATTTTATGATTAAAATCTGGAAAGGGTAAAGTATTTACCTGTATACAGTCAGTCTAGTTGCTAGTTATATGAAATATAATGGAGAGGTATGTGAGATTTATCTGTAGTGGTTTGGCTTTGTATTTGAAAATGTTGGCTGAATACTATGGGTATAAGAAAAGACAATTCTTCAGGGTTTTGAAGCTCTTTTAGATAATTTTGTCAAGTGCTCCTAATACCAAGCAAACCTATGTACCAGATTTGCTTTTCTAATCTGATTTTTGGCCAGTGTATGTTTTTCCCACTACTGATGACAACAGAGACTCCTCATGCTGTGTTGCTATCGGTGAGGAAGGTGAAAAGGAGAGAAGGTGTGCTGTAAAGGAGCTGTGCTGTAGAGTTGACTCAGCTGCGCACCTTTAGATCCTGGGGAATTCTGCTGGGAACTTGCTAGCACAGCTCATTCAATCCAAAGTTTTCTCCTGTGGGAGGAAAGCAGTAGAGGGCCTGAAATTTAATGTTCCTACTGTAAGGTATTTGAACAACAGGATGTTTGCAATTGTTTTGTTAAATTTGAAAGAGACTGTGTCTCTCTGGAATATCACAGAATATTCATAGCTGGAAATGACCACTCAGATCACCAAGTCCTAAGTCTAAACAGGTTTTTATTACTGAAAGCCTAGTTTTCACTTTATTGAAGGGTTTTGAATGTTACTTAAAACATTGCTAAGCAATGATGTCCTAGATACAAACTATGCTGTTCTGTGCTTATGTGAACTACAAAGCTCAGTACGTGTCTTGGTGCTACTGGCTGCAAGGCATTATCCAGGCATGTTTAATGGGGAGTTACATGCCCTAGAAAGAAAATTAATAAAGACATCTGCTTTCAACTCTCAATTTTTCTCCTTAGTTCTTCCTGTGATTAAAATCAAAATATTTTAATATATGTAATCCTAACATCTAAAATTATGGAGTCAATTTTTTTTTGTCCAGGACTTAAAAACTGAAGCAATTCATGGGACAGTAGTGGCAACTTTTATATTATCTCTTCTTTTCCAGATGAGCTCGACCAGAGTAAAGAGATTGTATACAGCTCTAAAAAAACCCAGCTTGTTTCAAAGGGATCCTTTCAGCTTCAAACCATTTTGTCATCCACTCTAAAGAGCTTCCCAGTCCAGCAGCTCTGTGAGAGCTTGGAATGTTTGTCCTGGGGGATGGCTGAACAGGCTTCAGTGTTCTGCTACAGCCTGGAATACAGGGTGAGTGTTATATGCATATGGGAACTGGAAATGAGAACCAGGAGATGTCTATTATATTTTAAAAAGAATTATGATTGGGAAGGCCTATCAGTAACACTGGAAAGGGGACAGAGTCCTGTGAGAAAAGTGTTTATATCCTGTCCTTTAAGAATCTGAGAAGATGTTTTTATGTTGCCAGTCTCTGTGGAAGTATCAAATTCTTGTGGAATACTGTGTTCTCTTTCATGACTCAGAACATATCTCATGCAGTTATTTGTTTGAGGACTTACCACTGGAGTGTAGAGCTTGCCTATATTAAGATCTGTGATGGAATGCTATTTCCATTATTTTTGATACATAGGTTTCATTCACTTTGTTCACTGTGGCATGGCTTTAGTAAGCATCTATCTGTGCATGGTAAGCAAATTCTTTCCTAAATTGCAAAATAGTCCATGTTCTGTAGAGGTAAAGTGAAGTATTTTTGATCCTCAAGTTTCTTACCCTTTTATCTCCTAGGATAAAACTTGCATTTTTGCTGAACATCTTTTGTCACCCTAATTTTAAGTGGTGAATTCTCTCTTCATCTACTACTGTTCCTTGGCATATCCATGATAATTTTAAGGTTCAAAATACTGGCAAATTGTTTATGAGACCATACAGTTGTAATATCCCTTCACAATAAAGCCTCTCCAAACTACTGTACCTATTGATGTAGTGTCCAGATTACCTTGTGGATTTCTATAGGGAAAGAAGAAGGAAGCTTTTTATATCTGGTTTAGGATAAATCTAAGTAAAAGCTTAATAAACTGAAATTGAACATAATTGGTAAATGACTGGATGCTACTATGCTGGAACCCAGTTGTGACTGTTACATCCTCCTTCAAACTACTTACTTTATTTCTACTTGAGATTAATCACTGAATTAAGGTTCAGTTGTATGTTATTCAAGAAGAAAGCAAGAGTACAAATTAACACAGAGCTTAGATATGGTCAAAAAGCATTCTGAATTATTTAGAGGCAGCTGATGAATTTCAATCACTTTCATTGCCTACAAGAATTTGTATTCCTGGTGAGCTAGAATGCCTTCATGTGTTTACTTTTTTTGTGTTATGTGTGTTCTTTCATGGCCTTAAAATAGGTATTGAACTTCAATGTGTTTCGTGTCACTTTGACATATGATTGAGGAGCTGTTGGCATAATTCCTGTGCAGGAGCTGCGCAGCAATTTCCTGCAAATAGGTTCTTTAATTTGCAACCTGTGAAAATCCTGTTGTCAGCAGCGATCTTTGAAAGCATAAATACATCTCTGAACATATGTTGAATGGTTTGAAAAAACAACAATGCCTTGTAGAGTTTCAGGCAGGCCCTGCATAATGGGAATATATCAGTGTTGCTGTGAGGTGAAGCAAGGCAAGGTTGTAGGACTAGAGCCCAACCCACTCTTGATTCCCACAGTCAGCAGGGCCTGTGTGTTGTCAAGGTCAGAGAAGAGTCACTGTGGTTCCAGAAATAGGATGGCATCGGAGCATGAGGTAGAAGAGGAAAGAAGACTGAAAGGTCTTGTCAGGAGTAGGAATACTGTCTCATGTATGGTGGAAGCAAAGGATGATGTTGAATTAAGTTCACTTTTTATTATACCCTAATTACTAGCAGCTGTCATATGCTTGTGTCTACTTAATAAAGGAGCTAAAGGGAAAGAGGGTGATGGTAATTCTGCCATCGTGATGGAGGTGGAAGGAAGAAAAAGGTAATTGAGCTCACATATAGGGAACAGCTTGTATAATCTGGAAATAATCAGGTGGTGTTTTTTTAAAAAACTTTTACAAGGGAGTGCAGGTAATGTGGAAAGAACACTCTTTTGTAGCAAGCTAGTAGATGTGAGTAGCTACAAATTGCTCTTGCAGCTGGCAGGGGAAAATAGATGCTGTACAACTTGGAAAGGATGTAGAAATCAATTTTAAAAGTAGTATATGCAGGAAGGGAATAGCTGTAGGAATCCATTGAACTACTGTCTGTCCTAATAAACCTTTGCTGTCTGTAGTTAGCATTTTGCAAGTTGATATTACAAAATGGACCAGAGAATCTACAGCTGTGTATGTGCTGTTGATCCTTAATCAGTAGTGACTTCTCATCAACAGAGACAAGAAATCTGTTTCAGTTACATCCCTTAATAAATATATTGAATGTAACAGATTGTTGGGTTTGTGGTTTGGTGGTGGTTTGTCTTGTTTGGTTTTTTTTTAGTTTTGGGGAAGAAGGCAAAAATACTGTTAGCTTTCCAACCCAGGCTGCAGGTGCATCTGTCTTTTTTGTGATTTTGCACAATTAAAAAGATTTATTGCTGCATGGACAAGGAACAGGCACACTGGCTTCTCTGTTCTGTGTGACCTTGCCAGAGCAGCAAAACTTAACAGACCTTGTGTAGCTCTAGTGAGGGACATAATACGTTTGTTTACTGGCACTCAGGTTGCAGTCTAATGAGAGGGCAGGGGAACGGCAGTCCAGCCTCTGGCAATGAGCAGAGTTCACTTTTTGTTGCAGGCAGGCAACTTCACAACTGTTTGCTTTCTGGCAGCAATGTAGTCACTTGGCTTTTTTAGAGATTAATCTCCTTCTATCACTTATCCCATGGTCTGGCACCACAGTAACAACTTCCAACAACAGCATGTTGCGGCACAAATGTGCTCTGACATATGCCACAGAAGACAACAAATGGTGCACAGTCTGTATAATGGCATAGAAGAAATAACCAGAAAAACAGCATTTAGAAAGCTATTTCTGGGTTTCTCCTTAATAGAGGCAGTCCAGTTTCATGAGAGCTCAGAGGGAATACGGAGGGACAGGACAGTAGCAGGGTGCTATTTTAGTTGATAGAACCCTCAGCCAGAATGTCTTAATGTATTTCTTCACATCTTTGTACAGCCTCTCTTTCTCTGGGATAGAAGTAAGTGACTTATTACCACTCCGTTTCCCATATATAAAAGGTAGAAACATATTATGAGACCACAGATACCTTCTTGACTTGAGTAATCATGATTTTCACAGGGGAAAAGTGTACATTTACCATTTCTACCGCTGTCTAAAGGCTACTAAAGCACAGGTGTTTAACTACCTCTTGTCTGCTTCTCTAACTGGGTACAAGTTGTCTATAGGCAATTTCTCAAAACTCGAAGCTCCAGCTGTGGGCTGTGCAGTCACATTCTCCTTGTGAAGTCTGAAGCTATGTGGAGTACTCCCAAGAGGTATTCATGTTGGACCTCAGCCTGAGTGAGGCATTGGGGAGTCTTGTGCACTTCCCAACTTTAGCAGTGTAAGGGTCAGGAGGTATGCTGGTGCTTACAGAAATCCACCTCTGAAGGATGAGAAAAGCAGAAATTCCCCCCTCCTATTCCAAGCAGTTTTCTCAAGAATCTTTCACCCACTTCTTTTAGTGCTGATCTCATCCTTTTGTTGTGAGCTTTAGTAATCCTCTGGGGGTTTAGCTGTTAGCAGCACTCTGGCCTTTCAGTTAAAAGGAGAATGTCTAATGCTGTGTTGCAAATAAATGCCTGAAAGAAGACAAAAAGCTGATGCTTGAGGCCTTTTGGTAAGATTTGCATGTGGAGTGTCCTGGTGAAGTGCTAGAGCTGTATCTATCTTTTTGCGCTATCTTATTTCTCAGATGCAAATTTTATCTAATTCAAATGAAAAACGGTGGTGTGACAATTTCTAGTTGTTACCTGTGAAGCCTATTTGCATTATCCTGGAAACTCAAATAGGGCAGCTTTAACTAATACATCTTGCAGTTTTCAAGGAATCATTTGTATTTCCAAGTTTGCATTCACATAGCTGCTGAAAAGAGCAAAATTGCAACTAGTGTTGTCAGTCACAGTCTTGACAGGGTTGTTATCACCCATCCTGTTTTTTGCTGGGTTAATTAAGAATTCAGTGCAGATCTTGCTGAAAAAAACAGGGGTTTGAGTTGCACTGAGATTTCATAAATGCTTCAGATAACGACAGCTAAAAGCATCTAGTGTGCTTCTATTGAAGCAGAGACAAGTGGGATTGTTGTGGTTAGTTGTTTTTTTTTCTTTTCAGGTCAGTGGTTCCCAGAATAATAACGTATGGTTGAACACACAGCCTCATTTCCAGAAGGATGATATTGCAGCTTAAATGTTTGACATTAGGGCACTATAAATTCTAGCCTCAACATAGGGTTGTTGCTACAAAATTAAAATAGTTCAGCAGCAGCCTGCTAATGCAGCAATGCGTTTATTAGTAAGTAAATTCATTCCCTCCTACTCTACCACAAAACTGGTCAGTGCTTCTTAAAAAAAGGAATAATCTTTGAATCTATGTAATATTTCATATCCATATCCATTTTCTACCTGTAATGTGAGGGAAAGTAAATGATACCAGGTGAACAGATTTTTCCTGATCCATGTGAGCTGTCCCCTTCCTGCTCTACAACATCGCTCCCTTCTGATAGACTAATCCTGTAAAACCCTGAATGTGGTGGAACTCACCTTTGTGGGCATCTCAAAGTCTGCCTCAATCTCATTAGTCTAAATTTGGGAATTAGTAAGAGTTTTTGGAGTAAATTCATGTCTGTTGTTATATCAGTGGAAGTATATACTTTTTTTACCTGTGATTTTTAAACTGAGACACAGTCAGCTTTCAATGCTGTCCTTTGAAAGTTTCAGTATGCTGTTAGGATTACTAAAATTCTGGTGTGGAGAGGAAAGTAATAATAATATCGTAATATCTATCTGGATTTTTCCTTTTTGTCCTTCATAATATAATAGCTGATCAGCAGAGTGGTGTTGCATTACCAGCTGCAGATGCATGTTGTTTCCTAGTACACAGTAATAAGCCTCTTTGAGCATTTCCAGAGAGCGGAGTCTGAAACTGCTGTAGCTTTACCACTTTCAGAGCTGTCTGTAATTGAGCTGTATGTGTGGAAAGTGTTTTGAGATTCTTGATGATGATTCCTATAGAGTGTATACTGTGCAATTTCTGAAATAATAAATCCAAATATACCGAGTTCCTGCATTCGGGCTATCGAATTGGGAAAAAACAACAACAACAAAACAAAAACCCCAAACCCCTGAAACTTTCCATGTTGTAGTAACCATAAGACCTTGAAGAAGCTGTTACAGGTAGANAACAAAACAAAAACCCCAAACCCCTGAAACTTGAAGAAGCTGTTACAGGTAGTAACAAAATTCTGATCCTAATCCACTGCATGGAGTCCTTTCTTCAGGCGTAGCAGTAAGAAAACACAATTCCTACAAATTTAGTTTAACTCAATTTTTTTCATTGTTCTCTACCATAACGAATGAATTTACCTAAATGGGACCCATTCCATTACCTCCAAGAGCAATTAACAATTGAATCTCGAATAAAGTCTGACCTTAACCCAAACTTCATGATATACTACTGCAAAAGATATTTTGTGGGAATATACCTGACAGAACTGGAATAAATGTGAGGTTTTTGCTCTATGCCTTGCATGTAGAATCTGTAAGTTGATTAATTGTTGCTATAATAAAAAGATATGCTGTAGTTTCTTAGAATGTTTATGCAAATACTCTGAGACTAGAAATGAAATGTCTGGAAGATTTCTACCAACTTGTCCATTCTAATTTCACTTTCTTAGGAATTTTTCATATTGGTAACTCATCTAAACAGTATTGATAGTCTGTCGTGTAATCAAAAACTGTGAAGCATCCTGTTATTCCTCTACATGGGGAAATTACATGCTGATTTCACACTGATTTAACATTGCTCTTCCAGTCTGCTCTTGTAACTGACATTGCTGCCTTTCCTCTGGGTATTCAAACTCAGTGTCTGAACTAACTAAGAATGGCCGAAGATTGAATTATTTGGGCATTTTGGAACAAAGTATGTATATTCCAATCCAGGAAATAAATGAATAGAGAATGTGCTAATAGCATCATGTACAGTTATAGGTCAAAGCATACTGATTTATAGAAGGGAAAATAAAATGCCTTTTTTGCTAGAGGAACTTTTCTTCTCATTTGTCAAGGTCTCAGGACAGGCAGCATACTGATCGTGTTGCAAACAGTCACCAGTAACCTCACAGAGCAGTATCGTTGCAAGTAATATGGAATACCAAAGAGAATTTTGTGTGACTAAGTGAAAAAGTTTTATGATAGAGGTTTTCCATTGCACACTGTAAATCTGTGTTTGAAATGGAGAGGAGACATTAAACAGACATGTAGCTCCCACTTTAGAGCCAGAATAATTCATATAGGTTATATTTTATATATGTGTTGTGTGCGATATGAAGTTGTTGGGAGGCTTAGGAGTGGGATGAGTTGGGGTTTGTTTTAGTTTTGAGGAACAATTGGTGCAACTTCTACCTCTGCACAAGGGTGATTTTTAAATTGATCTTTTTCACCTCCTTTGTCATAAAACACACAAATAATAGACTGTCCATTACATTTGCTCAAAACGGACCCCCATAATAATCATCTGCAACAGAAGAACTTCCATGTTCTTATCTTACAGATTGACCTTGCCTTGCAACGGTGAACTTGGCTTTCCCATGTAATTTGCTGGAGGTCAACTTTATGGGCTGAGAGAAGGCAATATAATCTTGTTTTGTCAGTGGTAGTACTGTGCAGTGGAATCATTTGCTCTGTTATACAGCAATTCAGTAAAGGAAATAGGAAGCTAAATTTGGGTATTCTGACTGACTACCAATATTTTATTACCAGCTGGCCCTTCAGGTAGCTTTCTTATTTTCAAGTGCTTGTTCAGGGTTTTCAGTTGTTCCTGTTTTCCCCAGGCCTGTAAGCAGACCTGATGTATCCTTAAGAGAACTTACTAGCTGGAATAAAGCATAGGAGTGCAAAGCAGGAGTTGGAAGAGTGAATGATAGCCCCAAGCAATAATATTGCTTCACTCTCACAAAGGGCCCTAACCTCATGTAAGGTGAAATTTAACCCCAAGTTTCCACAAGCTCTTTTGTTTAAATGTAAAAATAATTTTAAAAAGTGTCTACAGTGCATATCTTTCTTTTCTAACACTGCTAGGTGCTTTCACAAGTTCTGTAGAGCTGTTAACCTTAAAATAAACTTCTCAGTGTTATTTCTGCTTCACACTCACTATTAGGTAGTTCACAGCTCAGACCACTGACTGGATGTTTGTCCATTGTAACTCCTGAATGTCATCATGCTGAGTTGAGAAATGCTATTGTTGGTGTTACCAGAAACCTTCTCCTTTCACTCTGAACGGTCTTATTGCCCAGTGGACTTCTCAAAACTCAACAGCTAGTGGAGGAAGCAGTAATATCCCTTGCCCTCCAACCTGTGTATCCAACAGCACATTGGGGATTCTTTGCTCCTTTCTGTGAAATGATTGAGTGAAAAGAAACGTGATGTCAGCATTAGAAAGGGACCTTGTGAGAGTGCTGCTGCATTTATCATGCCTGTTGTGATAGATCCATTTATATCTCAGTGGGTTTTAGCCACTCATGAATGACATGTCAAATCCCTTGTTGGTCACAGAGGCTTCTAGTAAATTTCTAATAAATTTGTTCATTCTAGCAGGAATTTCTCACTCCCTTGAAAGTTTGCCTATAGGACAGAAACCAAATACACTTTGTCTGAAGAGCCACCAGTGGTAAGTAATTAGATGGTTTTCTTCACACTACTTGAAGCAGCTCGGTAGAAAAACCTCATCCAATGGTGTCAGTTCAGGCTAATGCTGGTTTACAATGTCAATTCAACCCTGTCAATCTGAAGGGAAAAGCAAACTGACATTGTAGGCCTTTTGCTAAATAGGAATCATTAGGGTTAGAAGCCACATCTAGCCTTTTTGCTGAAAAACCTCAGCTGTGCAGTGCTGTGCTTTGCTGAAGGACTTGGATAGTTGCATTAGCTGTGCATGGTGGAATCATTTGTAGGAGGTAAAGGACGTGCATGTTATTTTCACATAATATGTAATGAGAATGTTTTATATTGAATGTGTGGCTAGCAGGTTCATTATTTCTACCTTCAAAAATATTTTCAATAAAAGTAGGGCTTGGATGACCTTGGACATCAGGACTTTATCATCAGAAAATTGCTCTTTAGGCTAGACCAATCCACTCTTTGGATTAGCATTTCATATATATTAAGGATTTATGGGCTTTAAACCATTTGAACATATTGAAGTGAAAATTACGACAGATGGAAACAAGGCCAAGTTTGCAGAGGGCAAGTCCTTTTATTAGGCTAACTGATATAAACAGTGTGAAAATGGGCTTTATAGGTGAAACTAATAGAAGAGTATTACTTTTCTGTGTAAACTTAATCTCAAAATGTATAGTCCAATATAATGATGAGACCCAAAGGGGACAGATGAGTCACTTGTATTCATTTAATGTTTTTATTTCTGGCAGTATCTGTGGCAGGATGTGAGGTGGGGTAGGGTGTCTGTAGTTTGTTTTATTTTTAACCTGAACAGACCTACTGAGAACTCTGAGAATTTGATGCCTTTTTGGTTATTAAGTATGTAGTGACAATTTCTTCTAGACTGTTCTTAGTTTTGTCTTCCTATGGACCACTGTCATCTTCATTCTGAGTTTATTTTAGGGTTTAGTAAGTTCTTTCAAAACCCTAAGGTCTTTCTATTCCCATTCTTGCCTGCTACTCCTGGGCAGTGAGATAGACACTGGTAAAATCAGATATTTTATAAGGTTTTAATACTTCTCCCTACAACGCTTTTGCCTCTTGTGTATGACTTACCTTGGCCACAGTCAAGTTAAGTCTTTGAAATCTCAAAGAGAAAAACTGGTTGCCCTGGATGAGAGACTTTTTCTGTTCTCCATGTAGTCTGAGGACTCTGCTTACCTCTGAGGCAAGCAGATTTTTGGATTATATAAGCAAATCATGAAAATAATTACAGACATGTTTTCTTCTGTGCTTGTCTAGAAGGATAATGACATGAAGAAGCATGATTACATTGAAGTATTTTTGTCCCATAGATGTTACAAAGCATTTTGCTGTGTCAGTTCCTTTTGGACACAGTGTATGCCATCTTGTGGACAAGTCACATTGTGTCTATAACCGTGAGACAAATATTTAAAGATCATGAGATCTTTGTGTTTTTTGTGATAAAATTGCTTATTTAGTGCAATCAATGATGTAAAATTGCTTACATAGTGCAATATGTAAGATATGCAAGATAGATGTATCTATCTGTAGTTCAATGCAAACAAACCCCCTTCTTGGATGCTGATATGATAATTGAAGTTACTTGAGTTTGCTTGGTTGCCTTACTTTTGAGGAAATGGAAATTCTTTTGCTAGAATATGAACCACTTGTTAACACTTGTAAAACTACCAAATGTAAAATACTTCGCGGTTTTCTTCTTAATTAAGTTTAAATTTATGACCTAGAATTATGTTCATCTGGGAACAAATCAGAAATAATTCTGAGAAACATCTGTCAAAGCAGCATAATTGCTACATGCCAATAATAATAAAAAGAAAATAATATTAGAAACTCTTTATTGATCCACACTAGTTTGATTCCTTCTTGGTGGAAATCAAGACAACTTCTAAGACATTCTTTGCTTTTGGAAAGGACTTTTCAGTAAATAATAACAATTTGTTAAAACAGGGAAGGCTCTAAAACCTGTAGCATTTGTTAAAATTTTGTACATTTCCCTTTTCATGCAGAGATTAACAGACCTTGTCTTGTAAAAGTGCTTTATAGAGAGAGCCCACTGCCTGTTTCTTCAATTTAAAATAAGAAAAGCTTGTGGTAAATGCTTCTGAAAACAAGTATGTAAGAAGTAAAACATAGATGGTTATGAATGTGAAGTTTTTGGTGTTAGCTTGAGAATACAATTCTAGTAGGAAAAAGCCTCAAATAAGTTGATCTAACTTAAAATCTATTCTGAACTCAAAAGCAGTTTCACGTTTAAAAAAAAGACTATATTGGACTTAATGAATAAAAATTTCTGGACAAATAAAGTAGTGTCAGTCTCCTGCTGATTAGAGGAACTTTTAACATCCAGTGTGCTGATAGCTCTGTCTATTGTGCACGTAGGCAGAGGCAATTTTAGCTTTAAGGTAGATGTTAACTAGTCATTCAGAGATACTGGAGAGGTTGCTGATTAACAAGCTTTCCCACCATTCCTGTATAACAGAATTAGTGCTACAGAGGTGTAAGCAGCTTCTGGTAAGAGATTTGTCACCTAATATTGCTAGATTCCTCTGAAGTACTGAAAGCTATCAAGCAAGTGGTAAAACAGCTGGGTCAGATGATTCTGCAGTTCTAGCCCATATGAATGTGGGTAACATAAGTTCATAAGAGAGCTCATGACTTACTAAACAAACATCTGGGACCAAACCCAAGTATTGCAAGTGTTTGAAGTTACTAACACCTCCTGCTCATATGACAGTTAATGAGCCCAAGCACATTGTGATAATCGTAAGGATCTCTGCTGACCAATGCTGAGAAGTTACAAGCTGGACTAAACTGAGCCATGAATTTGTGGACCAATAGTTTATTTTTAGTTATTGTAGGTTCTATTCTAGTTGTGGAACAGATCACATGATTCTACTACAGGGCAAATTCAGGAGGAGCTGCACATAAAATCAAGACTTGCAGAAGCTCTGCATGCAGCAGATAAGCTTTCTCTCCAGGGATGTGTGTACAGTAGAACCCTTCTTGTTCCTCCACCAGCATGGAAAGAGCTCACACTTTTTTTTCTTTGATTAAAAAGCTCTTTGCTATCTGAGAGCTTTTCCCTTATAATCCAGTGAGTGACTTGGGAAAATAACTTTCTAAACCTGAAGAAATTGTATCATTCTGTAATTAAGAGTTTCAATGCTCAGACTAAATACTGATCTTCATACCAGTATTATTTCGTTAATTAGAAACATAAGAAAAAACTGTGCATTCTATATACTGATGGTTTTGACAAATGTACAATTCAATCTAACTTATTTTACTTCCTAGAAAACTTTTAATCCAAATTCTTTAGCAGTAACAACCTAGCTGAACAGTATCTGATAACAGGAGGTAAAAGGACAATAGGGGAAGAGATTATTTTGAGTCATAGAATCACAGAATGGCCCAGGTTGGAAGGGACCTCAATGATCATCTAGTTCCAACCCCCCTGCCATGGGCAGGGATTCCACACACTAGACCAGGTTGCCCAGGGCCACATCCAGCCTGGCCTTGAACACTGCCAGGGATGGGGCATCCACAACCTCTCTGGGCAACCTGTTGCAGTGCCTAACCACCCTCTGGGTAAAGAACTCCCTTCTAATCTCCAGTCTAAATTTTTCCTCCTTCGGATTCCCCCTTGTTATACTGTAATCAGACCAGCTGAAAAATCTCTCCCCTTCTATCTTGTAATCCCCCTTAAGGTCCATGTAATTACATATAAATCCTCCTGAGTTTTGTTACCTTTTTATTGGTGTTACACATAGACATGACAAAGAGTTTAGCTCATCTATGAGCTGAATTTAACTATGAGGCTTAGAGAAGAGTTAGAATTAGCAAAATTTGTGTTCAAGCTACTTCAATCAAAATACAGGTTCTGCTTTCTCAGCCAGTCAATATTCCCATAGGCAGAAGCCGAAGTTTGACTGAGTACCATCTGACATTGTAAGTGTAAATAATTAGTTCATCAGTATTGATCCCATCTGGAAATTCATGACCTTGGGACTTTGAAGTAGGTTTTCTTCAACCAGTTGATGCTTGCAGCAGTGTAGAAATGAAAATTTTGGATTTTTGGTCTGGTTTGGTTTTGTTCATTACTTTAAATATAAATCTTCCAAAATGTTTGGAAGTGTTACTCTTCTAGATGGCATTGCTTTTTGCGCTTGTCTTTTTTTAACCCTATCAAGTTTAGTTGTTCCTCTTGAAATATTTATATTGTGAAAAGCTAACCTATGAGTGGCTTAAATTTTAGCTGTCAGGATATTGACTGTCAATTGCAGTACCAAAATAAATGACTGGCTTTATTTTGTTTGTACTAGCTGTGTAAATTGTGTTGGAGTTCTTGTTCTGTTTGCTTTGCAACTTGAGTCAGCCGTTGTGACATTGGGAAGAAAAATCTTAACGTTCTATCAGATTATTTGACTTAATGTAAATACCTTGCTCTCTCTGTAAGTCTATGCGTACATAAATTGCTGGCCTGAAACTGTTCTAGCACAACTCTCCTTAAGTATCTTGTATTACAGAAATGATAAAAACTCATGCAAATTCTTTTCTAGCTTCAAATCAGTACATGCAAAATGACCAAAAATGAAAAAAAAAAAAAATGCTGGTTTATATATGTGCAAGTCCTATGACTTCCAGGCAGGAGAAAAATAAGGTAACCTTAAGGTTTACTTATTTTACACATTAAGGGCATATTATAGTATGTAAAATATGCTATTATAGTATGTAAAATATGCTATTATAGTATGTAAAATATCCAAGAAAGGATTTATACACAAAAAAAGAGACTTGAAATGTACTTCAACTTCTAAACTTCATTTTCTTTGGTGGAAACTTACTGTTGTAAAAGCAAACGCCAATAAATCTAGCATTCATTCATTTTTTGGGCCAAACTGACATCTACTGGTGCTCTAGAACACAATATGTGCAATTATTGCAATGACAAAAATATGCACAACCTTCTATGTACACTTCCCCTTCCTTGATGCTGTTGGCAGCCCTGTTTGATGACTCAGTAGGGTGGAGAAAAGTGTAACAGCCTAACACAGTGGGTAAGGCTATCACATGCTCTGGACAGATGATGGAGCTGAGCTCTTGCAGTTACAGCATTCTGTGTTCATACTTCATGCTTCTGAGATTGCCATGTGGTTTCTTTTCTTATGATTTTGTAAAACAAACTGTTGATAATCTTCTGGAAAAAAGTCATAATATACAATATGATTTATTGATAATGATGAAAATTTATTCACCTCTAAGTCTAATTCTTGGGTTCAAATGCGAACTTGTAGGAAGGACTGAACGCTAGAGAATCAGCCCCTCCTTCCCCCCAAATCAGAGGACTGGGAGTGTTGACACTGCCCAAGCCCTCAACTCAACACCCAATGAAAGTTCCAAGGACCCGTACGTACCTGCTGGTGATTCAGTAAGCTACTGTGACTGCAGAGCTCACTGCTAGGCTTAGTGCCGCTTGGCGTAAGAGCCCCTTTTGTCCTATGAAACCTGAATCCTGGCTCTGGGATCAGTTTGAATTGAAGCTTTATAAATGTTACTTAGGGCAAGGTCCAAAAAAGTATTTATACACAAAAATAGGACTTTAACAGATTTTAGATGCTTTCAGCGAAAACGCCTAACCCACAATCCCTGCGGAGCCCTTGGTGGTTACTGACTCCCTTCAATCTAAACTAGATTAAAGTACTTAAATATGAGGTCTTGCCAACTTCTTCACATAAAGTACAGGGGGTGAAGCAGGCCTTGTTGAATCCCTGTCACGGATCTGGCCAGTAATCAGTTTACTCAACACAACAAAGATCAGATAGAAGAGGAAGGAGTGACATACTCTGCTTTCCAAAGACTGAATCCAGTATAATTGCCTGTAAAGACACTGGTTAAAATCACTGTATCAGCTGAAGGTTTATGTTTTATGTTACCATTTTATGTTTTCTTGCATGCAGTGTTATGTGAAATAACTGATCTTGGTAATGTAAGGGGTACTGTAGGATTATGGGAGGGCTCTTTCCTTCTGTGCTACAAAATCTGTAGTCTGGCCACGCCGATTACAGGAAAGTTGAAGATCACATGTTTTAATTTGGCAATCTATGTGTAAGCCTCTCGGCAAGAGCTGCCAGAATCCTGACACTCGGGACCAGCCCTCTGTCCGGCAGAGCCTAGCAGGGGAGTTACCGCCAGCTGCGTCAGTCATCTTCGTACTTCCACGGACTTCTTTTTTCCTCCTTCCCTTTTCCTCCCGCCAGGGCTCAGACACACCGCTCCGGCCCGGGGAGCCCCAGCTCAGCGGGGAGCGGGCGAGGCGCTGCTGGTAGGTCTAGGGGAGCGGGAGAAAGGGATTCCCTACGGGCGACTGGGCTGGGGCGGCGAACTGTCTTCCTGAGGCTGCGCCTAAGGGCCCCCGCTCGGGGCAAGGGAAGGAGGGGGGCAAGGGTGGGGATGAGGCAAGCGGCGCGGGACGGTGGCCGCACTGGAGCGGGAAGGAGGGCGGATAGGCACCCGCTGCGGAACGGTAACGACCGGGGGCCCGCTGCGACCGACGCTGGGTGCACGGGATTCTGTGACGCCGCCCGGAGCCTGGCTGCTGCCGGACAGGACCCACGGAGACCCCGCAGGCTGGGGTGGGTGAGTGGGGTTGGGCTTTGCTCTACGGCTGGGACTGCTTTCGGGAGGTGTAGCGGCGGTCGACGCTCCCGGGACCACTCCCAGCCTTCCCATGGGGGCCAGGCAGGACCAGATCCCCCTGACCGGGCTGCGGGGCGAGGGAGCTGCGGCAGCTTGGTCAGGAGACGGCCCGGGAGAGGCCGCAGGCAGCGGCTCCTGCCCGCTCGGCAGCGGGGCTGCAGGTGGGGGCGGACGAGGCCGGAGGCGAAGCCCGTTAGCTGTAAGGGAAGCGAAACCTAACTGTTGCTACCGGGCTCGGAGGGGAAGGGCCCCTTCCCTCAGGGAATGGGCTTGAGAGCAGTGCAACAGTAGCTCATTTGAGAAGGGCCCGGCCCTGGCCCAAGGTGGGAGTTTGTCTGCCGCACCGGGACTCACAGGAGTAGTCAAAGACTGTTGATTGTTTGGTAAAAAGTAACCTACAAAACGTCTGTAACCTTTTCTGCCGGTATAAAATGCGGTGTGACCTGAATGGCACTGGTTGGCTTACCAAAGTAATTGTAATCATTACTGAATTTTATTCTCTCATGAGTGCCTGAGAAATTTAGACAACTTTTAAATAATATTTCTCAGTGGGTTGGTAAACTAGGAAGTTATTGTCTGGAGTTCAGTTGACCAAGATATTGGGCTCAGGTAAGTGCAGTGTTATGACTTGCTACTCTGAGCAGTACACTGATAAACCTGTATATCCTGCCTGATTGTCTGAAAAAAAGATTAGTCTTCAACCTGTGTTTTGTTCCAGGTGCTGCAGATCAGCAGCTGTCTTAACCTCTTCTGTACTGGGAGCCCCTGTAATTATCAGTGGTATTGGAGAGCAGCTTGGGATTTCTAGAGTAGGAATTGTTTAATTTCATAGAATCATAGAATGGCCAGGTTGGAAGGGACCCTAAAGATCATCTAGTTCCAACCTCCCCACACTGAGCAGGGATGCCAATCACTAGACCAGGTCACCCAGGGCCACATCCAGCCTGGCCCTGAATACTGCCAGGGATGGGGCATCCACAACCTCTCTGGGCAAACCTGTTCCAGTGCCTAACCACTCTCTGGGTAAAGAACTTCCTCATAATCTCCAATCTAAATTTCCCCTCCCTCAGTTTATAGCCATTCCCCCTTGTCCTATCACAGTCTGACCGCTTAAAAAGTCTCTCCCCTTCTGTCCTATAATCTCCCTTTATGGGATTAAATCATGTCAAATTCTAGCAAGAGATTCAAGAGTAAGGGAAGAACAACAACATATTTGTTGTATTTGTAAGCAGTTGTTTTCTGTGGTGTTGTGTGTGGTGTGTGTCTGTTGTTGGTTGGTTGGGGTTTTTTTATACCAAGCAGAGAGGTGGGTTATTACCTTTTCTTTCTCTTATCCCCAGACTAATCTTCAAGTCATGCTCAGGATTGTGAGACATGTTTGCACTGGCTGTATGAAGTAATAGTTCAAACGTCTCTTCATATTTGACATTTAAAGCAGAAGGGACATGAGCAAAATTAAGTTAAAAAGGTGAGGTTGTGGTTACCTCCACAAGACTCGATATTTTTGAAGAGATTGTTTTGTTGTCCTGATGTCATTGTGTTCTTTATTAGAAATTTCTGGTTTGATAGATAACTTAGTCTGATACTTGAGTTCAGTTTTTTCCATTCAGGGGAGAGTTAGACTGGACATTAGGAAGCACTTCCTCATGCAGAGGGTGATTGGGCTCTGGAATGGGCTGCCCAGGGAGGTGGTGGAGTCACCATCCCTGGAGGTGTTTAAAAAAAGATTGGATGTGGCACTGAGTGGCATGGTTTAGATGTTGGGTGTATAGGGTCATAGGCTGGACTTGATGATCCTGGGGGTCTTTTCCAGTCTTCGTGATTCTGTGATTCTGTGATTCACTGTAGTACTTGGCAAATGTTATCTGTGTTTCAGATTTGAAACTTTAACTTTAAACAAAATTAAAAGGAAGGCACAGGAAGGGTGGTTGTCACACCAGGGATGCTGCCAAGCATTCAAAAGACCAGAGACCTATTTACATCTGTCTTCAGGAAGCAGGGGGGGGAATGGCAAAAAAGTGTAGCAGTCATTTTAAATTGAACCAATTGTCCAAAACTAGTCAGTGGTAAGAAATGAAAAATGCAGTATCATTTAAAAATATATATTGAATGTTAAATATCAAGGCTGGAAGTGTTCATGCTCTAAGTTATGATCATGACCATTTTGAAATCTGTGAAGAAGAAACAGGTGAGGATGGTCTTCAGATGGTCAGTATCTGCGCAGCAAATGTAGGTGTGTGTCGTGATTTAACCCCAGCTAAAAACTAAGCACCACACAGCTGCTCATTCACTCTCCCCTAGCAGGATGGAGGGAAGAGAAGTGGAAGTGTAGACGTGAAAAACTCATGGGTTGAAAGAGGAACAGTTTAATACTTGGAATATAATAATACTAATTGTAATGAAAAGGAAAATAAGAGAGAAATAAAACCTGAGAAAGACAAGTGATGTATATGAAAACAATTGCTCACCACCAACAGACTGGTGCCCAACCAGTCCCCAGCAGTTGCCCCCGCCAACCTTCCTGGCTGTCTTCTCCAAAGTTTTTGTGCACCCCCAGCAAAAACCAGTACACTGTGGCTGAGGGCAGCTGATCAGCATTCAACTCTGTAGTTTAGTCACAAGGAGAAACTTCTCTTTTTCTAAAGAAAACAGGAGGTCACTGGGTTGTAGAAAGCACAACAGCTGTGAAATATTTGATACTACAGATATTGTCACAAAAACTTACTGAGTTTAGTCATCTTTGACTGTGTTTTGTTCTCTCTTCAGTCTACCAAAGCTGTTGTGTGAGTATGAGAATGGTATGAAAGAGCAATGCCTGTCCTCAAGGAACTGATGGGTTACTACAGTTACTGTTCCTGTGTACACACTGCACCTATGGCAGTGTCTGTCCTGTAATAGCTCCAATGTTTGTCCTGACCACGTGGCTGCCATAAACCCCACACTTCACTGAGTACACAATTCCTTTTCAAAGAAACCTTTCCGTATTTCTGCTTAATGTACTCGGAAGACTGTGGGACTACTGAGATGTATAATCATTGTACTACGTATTACTGTGCTGCCAGTGCAGCGGCAGATTAGTCATGGTGCCAGGAAGAGTGAAGAAACTTGTGACAAGTTCATTAGAGACGTGTTCATAGACATCACTGAAATCCTGATGAAAGGCAGTTTGTGTAAGGAGAACAATCAACAGTATTCTGGAGACTCTGCTACACTCCAGAAAAATGAAGAGGTTTGTGTTGTTGTTGGAAGCTTGTGCGCTGAGACTCAGCCATACTTTGTGTGGATGGGATAACTCCAGCCTTTACCAGATACTTAAGCCTGAGATTCTTTTTCTTTGTGTGTTGTCTTCTGTGCCAGCAGAGTTCTCTGTAGGCATCTTTCAGGTGCTGAAAGAGCTTTTTGTCTTGAGAGGCATGGTCAGAAAAAGTGTAAAATCAAGCGATCCTACCTGCAGCCTATTTAAAACTTTGAGGAATGGCCTTTGACATACAGGAATTGGCTTGGTTGGAGAAGAGCAGTCATGGATTCCAAATGAACTTGCTTACGTTGCTTAGAAATAACACAACTTTCTTTGAAGTTTGCAGCCTGGAGATGAGTGCCCACAGAGCCTTGTCCTTGCAGTTAGAGGTTTAAGGAAGATATTTTGGGATAGTAAGTGAGGGAAAGGCTGAATAAATAGCTTACCAGGGCAAGAACCATCAACAATTTTGATTACTTTTTTCTTTTTTGGTATGTGGACAGGTGTGTAGGTGGTGTATATATATATGATACAGAAAGTACTGGCTACTGACTCAGCAGAGGAGGTTATAGCTCTTCATGACTGCAGAGACACTGAGAGTGACTAGCTGCATAACTGAGCTCCACTGTCACTCAGTTGATGTATGGTGGTAGTCAATTATTCCTAGGTACAGTGTGGAAAGGAAAATATAGGTGATCCTGGAGCACAGCAGTGTTGACATGGACAGAGACAGACATGAGTGATGAGGAGGCAAAATGAACACTGTATGACCAACAAATGTTTACCAGGTAGGAGGCAGCAGCTGAGAACTCCAGTTCAGAAGTTACAATAGCATAAGTATGTGAGATAAACATTAGGATATATAACTGCTTAAAGGAGGGTGTAAACACAAGAGAAGCTGGTTATGAGTTAAAGCTAAATCTTACTACCAAGTATGGAACCATGATAGACTGGAATTTCTAGAGCATCTCACAAAAAAAGCAAGAAAGTGAAGCTTGTCTTAAAATGGTTTGAAATTCCCATGTTCTTAAATAGATGTATTTACATTATGCCTTGTGAAGTAAGGGTGGGGGGTAAAGTCAGGTCCACTAATAAAACCCATCTTCCTTTTCATATCAAGATACTGATCCAGAATCTGCATTCTGCTGGGTGTCCAACAGTACTTGGGGCAGAAGGAGTATTTAATAACTGTGTAGTTCCTTATTGTTGTTGCCAGTTGCTGTATTTTGGATGAACTAGTGCTTCTCTGACCTGAACCAAGCTGGCAGCAATGGAGACAGCACAGTAATTGAAGCAGTTTTCTGGAGTTTTCCTCGGTGAAGAAGACGCTAAAGCAAACAAATTTGTCATGTTTGCATCATGACTGGTATCTTTTGAGTTAGTTTTGTCATAATTTAATCTTACAGAGGTCAACTTTTGTTTTTATTCTTACAGAATTTTTTTTGTAGTATGGTAGAATAACTTCTGTTCTCTGGGTTATTCTAGAGTAATTTAGGTTGGATAAGAAACCTCTGGAGGTCATTTGCATCAGTCACTTGCTTAGGACCTATTTAGATGAGGTTGTTAAGGCCCTTAGGCTTTGTATACTGTTAAAGCTTTCTTTTCCAAAGTGTTTCCTACTTCTGTTCTTGTAAAGGAATAATTTACAGCCAGCTGCAGTTCCGATCGGGAAATTCAGCATTATTATCTGGCTCCTTTACTGTAACTTCTGTTTACTTCTAGTAAAAGCCATCCAGCCATAGCTTCCATAGTCTTCCAACTAATCTGTTCTTTGCCCTTCTGTTTGTTGCCTACAGGTTCTGCTGGTACTACCAGTGGGTGTTTTCCTGAACTTAAAAGACCAGATACCGCCGTCGTCCATTCTACTGTCTGTAATAAACGTGCAACAGTCCAAGTAAGTCAAACCTCTTCTTTTTTTTTTAAACATTTTCTTAGTGCCTGAGACTGTTTACCCCTGTTTGTCTCCCTGCCCAGTGCAGACTCTGCTGTATTCTGTGCTTTGAGGCCTGCTTAGGTAATGTCTTTCAAACTGAGTTGCATAGCTGCTTGGAATAAGCTTGGGCAGTGGGGATATGTGATGGACATTATATCTAAAAAGAAGGCAGTTGGGCTGGGAATAGAGAGGCATGTTCTTTCATAGCTCACTAATAATAGGACTCCATGTGTAATTTTAAAAGTCCAGGATGCTATGACCCCAGGGTGGCTGATACACAAATGTCTTGAAATGGTGATGAGAAGATCCTTTTTCAGACTATGTAGTGGAAAAGTTCCAGATCTGCACAAACCCAGCTACATTCTTGTTGTTAAAGTATAAGGATAAGAAATCAGTATTCCAAATAGAGGTTGCCCTTGATAGTACTGAGTTAAAACACTTACATATATACAGAGGGTTTGAATGTGAGAAGAGAGAATGGAGTGTGGCTCTTGGAGAGCTGTCTGATGGTAAGCCCGTCAATGCCCTCACAGCATTGATGCTGTGAGAAATTGTTCAACAAAGAAATAGGTGGGCAGAGTATAGGAAGTGGGTAGGCAGGGAGAAAGAGAGACAGTCTGTGTTGAAGACAGGAATTTCTTTTCACTTTGGGAATGTGATGGCTAGCATTCTTATACTCTGTAATGAAATAACTGGTGGAGGGAAGTTATATTAACAAACTCATTGAAACTGTGGTAATCAGCAACCTTAGACATACTTGAGAGTTGTAAAAGCTTTGAATTGAGTTGAATGTGCTTGCTTGGGGTTTCTTTTTCCTTCAATATAACTTTTTTCAAATCACAACAGAAAATCACAGCAGAAATAGTCTTTTTTTTTTTTTTTTTAAATATTTGAGTTTCACCACAAACCACACTCCTGTTAGTTGGCAGCTGTAATTTGGCCTATCATACCATTAGATTTTTCAGGAGAACAAGAGGTATCTGAAATACTGTTTTTGGAGAAATTGAGAAACTACCAGAAAGCTTAGTGTATTAATAAAGATACCTTGTATCCCTGCTTTAGCATTTTGAATTTATAAAGGAGGAATTGGTGGTGGGAAAAAGTGTAAAAACTATCCTGTGAAAAGGAGGAGGAGGGAAGGAAGCAACAGCAACAATGAAATCGAGATTAATGTTTAATACTATCAGAAACAACAGTTAAATTGTATGATGATAAAGGCACATTTTAATGTAGTTATCTTCTTGCTTTCTGTCTGAATAGAGCCTATTTAGTTGTCACTTGCCCTCAGTGAATAACGTCTTGTTCTAATTTTCTCTCTGTGTTTTAGATACAATGTCTGCTCTGAGTGGCACCCCCATCCCATCTGCACCACCTTCTTATGATGAAGCAGTAGGAATCAATGTGAGCTATCCTCACCCCTATCCTATCCCAGAACCTGGACAGAAACTGCATGGGAAGGGAGTGAACCCTCCCCCACATTTGGGACAGCCTGCACCAGCGAATAACCCCAGTAAGCCTCAAAAACTCTACCTCATATTAAGGAGGGTATCTGTGTAATAGGTGCTATGCAGAAGATGAAAGATTGTGTTTTGCAAGTGTTCTCCACCTTCCAAAAGTATTTTTGAGGGCAGTAGGTTCTTATTAACCCTTCAGTGTGCACTAATTTCAATTGTAATTTGGCTTTCTGCAGTTTGCAATGCAGCCTTGTTCTTAAGATGGTGTATTTCTGCATTAGGAAATGCCATGATGATGATTTCTCTCTGTAATTGTACGCTTCATTGCTCTGAGCCTCAAATATTTCCAAGTACTAGCTGTTTCTAACTCAGAGGAATTTGATTAACTACCCTTTTTTCCTTATTTATCAATCGGGTGAACAGCATATTTCTCTTCTCAGTTACTGTTCAGACAGTGTATATGCAGCAACCAGTAGTATTTTATGACCGTCCAGTTCAGATGTGCTGCCCTTCCTGTAACCAGATGATAGTGACACGTCTCTCATATGACTCTGGAGCTTTGACTTGGCTGTCATGTGGTGGCCTCTGCCTGCTGGGGTAGGTCAATTCCAATTTTCACTTTATTTTTCTCTTCTTACATGAACTTTTTTAGCACTTAGGAGTAACATCGCACTCAATTTTGTCACTTTCTTGTTCTGTCCGAGACCTGACTCTATGGTTTGAATAGCCTACATCTACATTTAAGTCCCATAAGACCTTAAAGCAGCTCTAGAACACTAGTGATGGACTCCATAGCCATGTGTGTTCTTCCTAAAGCTTCATAGCACCAGCTTTTGCAGGATATATTTTACCTTCTTGTGTATGTAACAAGTGGTAAAACAGATTTTGTTTTTTCTTTTTCCTCTGCAGGTGTATAGGTGGCTGCTGCTTAATTCCCTTCTGTATTGATGCTTTAAAGGATGTGGATCACACCTGTCCAAACTGCAATACTCTTATTGGTTCTTACAAACGTTTATAGGCAGTGTTTAAACGTTGATAATTGATTGATTAATTTGGTTAGCACCTCTACAAGCCCTTTCTGAAACTTCATGGAGACTTCTGATTGTTTCTGTCCATCCTGTCACTGGAAACCAATCACAAGTAATGCTTTTGTTAGACTGAATAAGAATTTGCTTGAGGGGATTGTGACTTAGATCTGTAAAAAGTATACGTAATCTTTATGGGCCACTCAGTCCAGCAGCAGTTGATAGCAACTGTTTTCCCTTTCTGCTTTATGCAAAAGAGGTTGATGGTGTTCTTCAGTTAATCTTGTTTCAGTCGTCTTGCACGCTGGTGTGCTTACTTGATCTCAGCACAGACCAAGATGAGAACTTCTATGGAGACCTATTTAGTCTCATGCTTGATGTTGATGCTTTTGCAACAGCACTGTTAATAGACTAGCAGGAAGTTGCTTGCCTCTGAGGTGTCTCTCTTTGACAGAAGTAGTAATTTGTTGGCATCTTTTCAGGAGCACTAAAATTCACTTTAAAACTTTCTTAGTTGAAAAAGAACCAAATGTAAAGGCTTCTTCCTTCTTGAAGGCTGCTTTACCAAATGGACAGCTTGGATTATTGTGCATCAATGGTGATTCCATCTAGTACCTGAATTTCCTTGCCAGTTTCAAGTCTAGTCATATCTCTACTCTACAGTAAAGATGTTCATACAAGAATTTTTAATAGACATTTGTTCAGTGTTTCTTGATTGGTTGGGGTTTTTTACTGCTGATTTCTAAGTCTGTGAAGTATTCTCTCCACCTCAGTGGAAATGCCCATTAGAGCCTTGAGTATGGCATTGAAAAACTTCCTTCCGATTTTTTTAAATGAAAGATAAGTTCCATTTTCAGAAACTTAAGCTGTGTATGCTTATGTAAGACAATGATCACAGAAAATTAGGGAAAGAAGCTCTGAAGGTGGAAGTATTTTACTATGCCATAATCAGCAGAGTTGGTCCAAGTAACATCTTGATGAATTTGAATGATACCTATCTAGAAAAATCAGACAGATGTTTAAACAAGGCTATGACGCTAATACTGTATTAATATCTGTAAAAATGTAAAGCTAAAATAAATACAAATACTGCATTTACTGTTCTTGCCTAATGTGCCTTCTATAAATACTTGGTGTGCAGGAGTTTTGTGAATCACAAATACAACCCCTAGGCCTTGTATTGATTAGTTTTTGTACACTGCAGCTGCTTTGTGGGTCAGTCTGCAAGGGGTTTAAGAGCTTCCTTGTGCATTTGAAAAAGGTTTCTGCTCATGTATCTCCCCATACCATAAGAATTTACATCAGTAACTACTAAGTGGGAAGAGAATTATGGAGATAAGAAGCTGGTGGTTTTGTAGGCTCCCACTTTGATGTGGTACTAGCTTGTGTGTTTTGTCTTCTGCTGCAGCACTGCAATGCTTTCCATGTTCTTCAAGGTGATGCTTCACTGAATTGTCTGTTCTGATGACAGAAGCAGTCCTTCTAAGTTATGCAAGTCACATGCATTACTGTAAAGCAGTGTTCCCCTCCCCCATGCACTGGATTGCACAGGAAATGTACTTCTTGTCAGTTTGCCATAAGAGCAACACAGGAAGAAGCAATGAAGCATGCAGCCTTTCCAAACTTGATGTTTGCTTGCATGGTGGGGAGGATTACATTTAATTAGTTTTTCTGGAAAACTTTCTGCTGCCTCTTCTCTGCTTAAATTTCCTCAAATACAAGATGTGTGCTTGTTCTCTTGTGTATGGAATTATCTACAGAATATACCAAAATAACTTGCTTTGTTAAAGGTATTTTAGACAGACAAATGCAGGATATAACTTGCTCAATGTGAAAGTGCTTTGTGTTTGATTACATTGAAGTTATTGTTTGTTTTTAAAACTGATTATATTAAAAATAAAAACTTTGTCTTTTGTATCTGGTGTTTGTAATTGGAAAATTATAACATTTGGAATGTTTCCAAACATGTGAGTGGCTGAAATGTTAAAAGGAAGTCAAGAAACATTATTACAGGGTGAAATTTTTCAGAGTCTTATTTGGACCAGGTCTTTGAAAAACTGTATTCTCTGGCCTGCAGACTGTTTACACTGAGAAACACATATCAAACTGTTGTTTTCTAGCAACTCAGGCCTTTAAAATATTTTTTCAGTTAAAACCCCTTTGGGTAAACTTTCACTTGCAATACAACTAAACCAAACACGTATAGATATGGCTACACTTTTACATAGCAGTGACCAGTAGGGAGAAAATAGACCCCTAATATCATAATGTTAAGTCAGAAGGAATCCCTGTAAATCATGCAAGAATACTCTGCTGGTTTTAATGTCTAAAGCACTTTTTTCTTTCTGAGGTACAGAAAATACAGGAAGGCAAAATATGATCTCCAGAGGTCCCTTCTAACCCTAGCATTCTGTGATTAATACTTCAATTTATTATTTTTATTAAGCAACTTTTTGGTTAATTTGTTAAAAAACAAGTTGTAAACAAATGGTTTATCCTCTGTTTATAGACACAGAAGTGGCATGCTCACCCTGTGCTTGTGCTATTTCCACAAATAAGGACAGAAGGGGAATACTCCATCTGGAATCTCCAGCCTTGCATGGTGAATTTGGGTGAAGTCTTCCCCTACCCCCACCTTCATTAGCTTTCCAGGATGACATTACTTTCTGTTACACTTTGACAGTGTTATTTCCATTAGATTTTTATTTTTTTTTAATTGACAGAACTTGCACAATGTTCAAACTTGGTTAATTCTGGTGATGGTTGAGCCAGAAGGAAATAAAATTTTGTTTTTTCATGCAAAGAGGAACCGAAACAAAAAGTGTTAAAACAAGTAAAAAGCAGCTGATAGCCTTACAAGAGGAAGTTGTTAAGCAAGAGCAGAGTGGTTTCAGAAATTCCCATTTATTGAAGTGTTTTTGAAAGCACTTCTAGCAGTCTAACCACAAGTTCTTTTTTGAAGAAATGAGTTGTGGGTTTTGTACTCAAACCTAGTTAATTCTTCATAACTGAGCAGCAAAAGGTGAGTAATGGAGTATACACTGTCATCCAAGGAACAAAAATTAAGTGCAATATTGTCACAAAGGTGTGAAATGTTTCTAGTTCAAGTGAATTGCATTTTATAGCAAATTAACCTTTGTGTTCCTGTTTTTTTTACAAGATCTTGCAATATGGTACAAAGTCATTATCTGTAGGATGACTTCTAATGTCTTCTCGTGAGGTGAATACCCTTGTGTGTTACGTGCTGGATGTGAATCCAGTAAAGAAATAAATTCTCTGGTGACTGTCATTATTTTTTCAAACCAGGACACCAAAAAGTCTATTGTGAAATCTGCTGATCTCAGAAGGGAAGTGATCTTTATGGCCACTTAAAATTGGGGTTTGTTACAAATATTAAGAATCTGAAAATTTAGTGTCTGTTTGAACAGGTGGCTGTGTGGTTTGGAGATGCTAAAAGTAGTCATGCTCAAGTCTAGAATAAACCAAGAGTAAGTTGGAGGCTTTTTGAAAGTTTTTTTGGCCATTTTGTATCATGCACCTTCTTGATTGTTGTAAAACCACCACACTGGCAGCTTCTGTACGCTCAAGAAGATTACATTAATGAGGTATATGGCAGATGCTGCTCTAGGATCTAAAGCTATGGTAGCAGATTTCACGGAATTATTTGTAATTTCCATCTCTTGCTTCACAAAGCCTGTGAAGCACTTTCTTGTGGCTTACTACGCTGAGTAACATTGGAGAGAGGGAGGGAAGCAGGCAAAGCCTGACCAGCTCCATCTGCGTCTCGGCAACTAGTTGCTCAAAAGTTTCCTTAGGCGTCATGCTTCAGAAGATGCTTTAGTTCTTCGCAAAATACCCCTGAGTCAGTTTTTACTGTGGGATAACACATACCTCTGTAAAGGTGAAGAACCCCAAGCACCCCTGGCGGGCAAGGTCCAGGATCACCGCTCGCTCGCCACAGCCCTGCCGCGCTGCTGGGGGGTGCCGCCAGAGGGCGCTCCCGGATGGGAGGACGCTGGGCCCGCCGGGCTGCAGCAGCCCCTCGCCCAATGCTCGGCCTCAACTCCGGACCGGCCTTCGAAGACTCCTCCGCACGGCGCGTTCTCGCCTTCGTCCTACGGCGGGTTTCTCGGCTTCTCCTCCGCGCTCGGGGGCAGGGGCCGGCACCAGGTGAGGGGCACGCTTGGGGTCGGTGGGGTGGGGAGGCTGTGCGGTGTGCCGCGGCCACCACGCGCTGCCACAGCCCTGAGGAAGGCTGTCGTCCCTCGCGTCGCCTGATTGCCCCTTAGTAAACGGCCTGAGAAAGGGACAGGACTCAAAGCGCTTCTCGGTTTTGCTCTTGTTTGTTTGTTGTTGCTTGATTGTTGTTCTTTTTGTGGGTTTGATTTATTTTTTTTTTCCCCTAGGGAAATAGTGTCTTTGGAACACTTTCTGAAGCTCTGCCCTGGGAGAGGTTCTGTCGTGTGAGGGGTTCCGCGGCCGCATGCCTGCTCCGCCGGCGGCAGGGCGCGGCGAGCTGCTCTTCAGGGCCCCCTACAGGGTCCAGAATTAGTAAAATCTGTCAAGACATCGAAGATTTGTAAGAACGGGTCGGTGGGAGCGGGTACCCCTCGGTCCCTGTGCCGGTCGGGCCCGGGGAGGCGCCGTAGGCCATTGCCGCCATCACGGGAGGGCGACTGACGGCAGGTATTTGCCCTCAGGGCTGCAGATGTGGAGCCATGGGCCAAGGGCACTTTCCTCCTGCTTTTGGCTGTTAGTGTTAAACATGAGTTTTATAATGACAGTCATTTAAAAGAACTTGTGAGATCTTTACACAACAGACCTTAGCAGTTTGTTAAAGCTCAGATTTTCATTCTCACGTTTCCATGGACATCCTTACTCTGTTGTATGCTAGATAGTGTTTTTGATTAAATTGGCTTTGCAAACTTGAGTACTACATCCATTAAAATGAATGAATACTATTTTCAGACTTACTGCCAGGGTCAGTCTCTTCCGTCTCATTAAACTAGTGTGTTTGCAGCACATGTGCCTGATATGCTTAAGTATTTTCAACTTATCTAGGCCAGCACTACAGTGGGAATTTCTCTTTGGGACTTTCTTTCCTGCCTGCTTTGGGGGTGATGTTTTGATTTTTTAGAAAAACCTCATTTTGGGAGAGGTAGTTAAAAATGCTGGAAAGATCTTAAGCTTGTTTTTCAGTCTTGGGACTGCATCCTGTGCTTACAAGCTCACTCAAATGAGTGGAATTAATCAAGTACACAGGACATTACTGTTATGCCGTGTTTCATCTTAAAGGTTTGGCATCAGCTTGTATTTTAAGAGTCTTCTGCAAATTAGGCATTTAATTCCTAGCTTAGAAGTTAAAATACTAAGGGTGTAAAATCAGTGATACGCTGAAAAAGCTATTTAAAATATTTTTTACAAGGAAGCCCTGAAGTTTTTTGGCAGATTTCTTTGTTCTTTGGTGTATGAAATTGTCAAGATTCAAGGACGTTCAGATTTATAAATTCTTGAGTGTTTTCATTTACCAACAATAAGATATTTTTTCTTCATTAAAATTAATATCGTCTTTTCCTGAACGTATGGGAAGTGACAAAGCTAAAACTTGAAATTAAGATGCAAATTTGATTATTTTGGATAGTGTGGTTTAGCGGTGAAACAGAAAAAGCAGAGCAAGAAAATCTGATCAAAATAGGAAATCAGCTGTAGTTACCAAGTAACACTGCTTTTTTTTTTCTCCAAGCTAAAGCCTAAATCCTCCTGTTGCAGCAGTTCTTCCCATATACAGCATACCTCAGGATCACAGTTTTGACAGCGCCTTTGTGGTGTAAGTGGTCATTGGTCCTGTTATGTGTGAAAAGTAAACATGACCTTAGGCTGCCAGAGAAGGTGTCTGACAAGAACTCCAGTTCTAGAAGAGGCAGTAGAGCAGGAGTTAGATGCTGAATCTCCCTCAAGCAGGAGTGGAAGGTCTTTATCTCAGATTCAGTGAACCCTGGCAGACCTGTGTGTTGTAAAAACCCAGTTGCTACCAGAAAGACTGTAGTTTAGTGGATTTCTGTATTATGTGCATTTTCATCCATCTCAGGTTTGGGACTTTGGTTGAAGGAATGAGCGGCCTACCATGAACTTTTGGTTGCTGGCAATGGAAACACCTTGCCTTCAACCTCAAAGCTTTTGCTTTCATGCCATGTGCTTTTTGATTGATTAATCATCAGGGAATGATACTAGGGCAATTTTAAATTTTGTTTATTTTAAACTTACTGCATGGGATTGCTAGGTTCTGATGCCATATACTTAATTTCCTTTCCTTGCAGTTTTGTGGACTTCTCTCTTGATTTTGCCAAAAAGCTGAAATGCTGTTAAGAGATGAGATAGGTGTCTGTGTGTGTCTCTTCCCCTTACTACCCTCATGCACCCTCCCCTCCCCTCCTAGGGCTGCTCTGCCAGAGCCCCTCCTCTGGCTGTGAGAGGGGAGTTGAAATAGCCAGCTCCTGCTTTGTGAAGGAAATTTTCTTTCACTGCCTTACTCAGAGGTGCCTTTGAGAGGAGAACCGATGTGGTTTTGTTAACTTCTGAGCTGAGGTGGTGATTTCGATGGCCATGCAGCTGCACGCCATCATCTTACTCTGTGCTGTTGTGGCTGGAGCGTCAGGGAGTAAGTAGAAGAAAACTTTTTCTGCTGCTAAGGTTAATCTCTCTCAATGCAAAATACTTCTGCTAAGGAATGATCTCACTAGCAAAACTTCTGAGATGTTGTAAATTGTGTTACAACTTGTAAATTTGCAGTAATTCTTGTAGCAGCTTTGTCTTGATTTTCACATTAGTGTAGTAATTTGCTTTACTGAGCTCTCTGGGAGGTACTGGGCAGGTGGGAGGGCACTCTTTCTATAAAGAAGTGCAGTTAAATCATGCATTTTTCTTCAGCATTACTGGGGAAGGCAACAGAAACAGTGAGGTTGTGCCAGTCAGTTCATTACCTCACTTCAACATAATATGTTAGTATCATGTTCTGAAATTGTGCTCACTTTGATATTTGTCACATGAAGGATTATGATAAGTGGGAATTGATCATGCAAAGTCAGTGATGTGGTCCTTTGTGTACTCTTGTCAGCTGAAAAGGTAAGTGCATGCTCTTTCTGGTGATGTTCCTATCACTGCCTAGGACTCAGATAACTTGCTGAGTTGAGTGCCAAAGTATATTAGCAGTGCAGGATCAAGTCCTGGAACGTGCATCTCACATGTGTCTGTCATGGGGCTCCTCTCAAAAATTCCTGTAATTCAGCTCAAGTTTATCACAGAAGTTCTCAAGAGATTGGGACCAGTAGGCCAGTCTTCAACATGGTGCCTGTGTGTTTGTCAGGGGTGAAAGCAATATGCAGTGATTTTGTTTCATATGCTGAAGCATGATTTATATCAGTCTAACCCTTTGAGTGCCCAGTCATAATGGTTGTAGAGGCAACCACAGTGATGCAGAAGAAATAGATATCCTAAAAATTTCACTGTTGCTTAGTTTCTCTGTGAAAAGATAATTTTTCTTCCAGTTCATCATGGACTTTTATGTTGTCTAGCAGTGCTTGCTGTAGCTGATGAATGCCATTCTATGACTTATTGAAGGTCATCCAGCGTCAGAGCATAAGAATGGGAGTCTTACTAGTTTACTGTGCAGATTCCTGTGCACAGAGTGAAGAGGAGGAGACTCTGTACATAGCAGCTCCAGCCGTTTCCCCTGTTCACACCAATGGAAATCTGAAGCAATTCCATCTGTATAGTGTGTTCTGCATTGCCTTGAATTTGCTGCCCTCTTAGTCAGAGTCTTAATGATCATGTTGGAGAACAGGCTCTCCAGTGTTAAAGAATGTCTTAACCAACCCCCAGCCTTGAGTTGTGGTGTTAAGTGTTCTGTCATGTGCCAGTGCTGGAAAAGTCTTGCTTGGGCAGTCAGGCTTGCACTTGCTCTTGCTCTGCTTTAAATGATACAATTTCACATGATACCATTTCTTGAATAGCCATGTGTAATAAAGATCTTAGCTAAGTAGAAATTTTCCCTAACAGCAAGAAAGTTAAAAGCCTATGGATGCGAAGAAGCATGGTGTATAAAATGTGTATTTCTTTCTTGGATCCAGAACTCCTTTTTAAAATTTACTTAGTAATCCATTGTATTGCATTTCCATACCTACCTCAAAAAATACACTAAGGCATGCCATTCCTTTATGTGTGTGGTATAGATGTGTGGAAAAGGGCAAGAGCAAAGCCTTGTCCTTTTATACTTGGTAGCAAAAGGACCATGCTTTGATTTCATTTATTTCATTGTAATTGAAAAGCAGCAGATCTGTCCTGAACTGCATACAAATTTTCAGTGCATTCATGTTATTTTACCTGTCGTTGTAGGATCCTTGGAGAGTTCAACTTTTGGACCTTCCTGTTTTGCAGAGTGTGTAGGTGAGTAAAGCCAGACTGTTCAGGTCTTGTATATGCTAAAGAAGGTGGGATTTGAAAACTTCCTTCTCTTCAGCAGGGATATTTTGTTTTTAGAAGAGTGACACTTAGTCTGAGTGATCAGCATTCATGGAAGCAGTAAAGAAGTTCCACTAAGCTTTATCAGGCTCAGACCTGCCTTACATTTACATTCTGCAAACTGAGAAAGCTCCTAGGCATTACAGCTAAGCAAACTACTAAACCAGGGCAGGGCAAAAGCCAGCCATGTCTGAGTGTCTTTTTTTCCAGTACCTAGTGTTAGCTCCTTTCATACTAAAAGAAAGACTTCTCCTTCAGTAAGCAGGCACAAAACTTGGGTTCTGTAAAGGAGGAATGGGTGAGAAGACAGGATATTGAAGTGACCTGGAAAGGTTTAGTTGAACAGCTTGACGTGTAGTTTGTAACTTATGCTTCTCATTTACATTGACAGCAGGTACTTGAATGTGCCAAAGGGCTTTTCAGTAAGAGGAGCACATGGATATTCTAAGGAGATCTTGCTCTGGCCTCTTAGCTACCTACTCAGACAGTGTGACTCAGAAACCCTTCATTTGTTCAGCATTCCTTCATCTCTGTATGGCTTTGTCTTTGAAAATGCTTGAGTGTTGAAATGCTGCTGTGAGGCAGAGAAAAAGCAGCTTTATGTTATGGAAAACACAGTGGTATTTTTCCTAGGTGTTGTCTGCATCAGAGGGAAAGAAAAGTTCAAATTTCTTTGAATTTTCCCTGTTCTGCACTTCAGTGTTCCCAGTTAAGTTTATATCATGATGTCTTACCTTTTAGGGACACCATATTTGTTACAATGTTGCCCACCACAGTCACCAAAATGTATGCCATTGAACGTATTATGACTCTGATCTTCCAATCCTTTCAGGGTTAATTCTTACCACCCAATCTAAAAGAATCTCCTTTGATTAGATGAGTAGAGAGACCATGTAGCACACATGAGGTTGTCTGACATGTTTACTAGAAGGCAGTGCTACCCATGGACACTTGCCAGGTCCTTACAATGTCTTAATAACATACAAATAATCCTTGTCTTCCTATGCATCCCTCCCCCGGTTGGATCTTTTCAGGCAGGCTTGCAGAATCAGAACTGAAGTTCTTTACTTAAAAACCACATCATTTAGTTTGTCTGCATGTGACTCAGGGCTTGGGCATGAAAAGCACTGATTGGATCAGCAGATCTTTTTATCTTCTGCTGCAGAGGTTCTGCTTCACTGTTCTCTTAGAGGTATCAGAGAGCATCATGTCATAGATGCATTGCATTCCTTTTCTCCTCTTGGGACTTAGATTCTTGCCTGATGGAAATTGGGAGGTTATGTGCAGAGGAGGAAGGGAAATTATTTTCACCTTCCATATGGGAGCTATCACTAACATGCAGGGTGCTTTCAGAAACCAAATTCTATCAGTTTTAAGTCCAAGTGGGAAGGGTACATTCTGAATATCCAGCCCCTTTTTTAGCTGATTTCAGTGGCCAAAAGATTAAAAAGTAGGGAAAAAATAGGGGAGAAGGAAGCCAAATAGACTAAAAAAAAAAAACATTTTTAAAATTTGTTTCCTAGGACACAGTGCCTCATACTTCCCCAGAAGAGCTAGATACAGCTACAGGTATTCAGCAGTCACCAACACATTCCTGCAGGGAAGTATTTACAAAAGCAGTGGCATCTCTCTGGAGAGCACAGTGATCATTGAGGTATTGGGGAAATGCCAGATGGTTTTGAAAGTGAGTATTGTTATAATCATCTGAGTGATTGGGATGAATTGTCGTGGAACTGTGTCTTTGGGATTACAGCTATATATAAAATGTGTTTTCATGTAATTAAAAGCCTGTTAATTTCTGGATCTCATAATCAGGGTTGCAGAATTGCTTTGATGTGACACAGATTAAAATTTGTCAGTTTTAAAGTGCAAATTAAAGAATTATTTTCTCTCTTAAGTGACAGGACAGTTTCACTGTTTTGTCACGTGAAGTGCAGAACTGCAGGTGAAGCTAGTCCCTTTGAAAAGAATTTGATTTATTTTTAAGCACTTTCATAGCTGTGCCAGTAATTTAAAAATGGTGAGTATTTTAAACAGAACTTGAGAAACTTGCATGATGTGCTGGATTGGTGCCTTTCCTAACCCAGTGTAAAATTCAGTCTTGTAACACTCTATTGATCTCTTTTGCAGTGACAAGAGCAACAGACCAGTTTCAAATTACAGACCTTTTTCTGGGGTGTGGCTAGTTTGAGAACTACAGTGTTTTAGGAGAGGGAGTGTGGAAAATAAACTTTTCTCTTCTGCCTTGGGTTTTGTTTTTTTTCAGGTTAACAGAGGGGAGAATTCATGGGTTCTCTTGGGGGTTGACTAAATACACATATACATGAGGCTAATAAAAAACAGAACGGTTACCCCAGTCCTAACCTGGCCTTAGAAAGGATTTATGTTTATCCAGGCGCTTACTTTACTCCCTTTACCTACCCAGAGTAGGTCATTGCTTCTGGCTTGAAAATGAAAGGCATACAATAGTGCTGGATAAAATGTATATATTAGTGAGTGAAAATTCATAGAAGAAATTTCTGGGAACTATCTCAAATATGCAACCCTAAGATGTGGCTATTGCATTTGTGTTGCTTCCAACACTGAGCTTTTGTCATAGTCTGACATTCTGTGTAGATATCCTCACGTAACAAAGTCCACAAGTTCCTATTGACAATATTTGTTGCACTATAATCTTTACTCCTAGGTGCAAGATGTACAAATTAAGAAAAGCCTTGTATCCAGAGAAGAGCCTCTGAAGGAAATGGACAGTCTAAGGTAGAAAAACCTTTAGTCTAGTTCTTGTTTTTTTGAAGCTATATGGCTTAGCAGCAGATTGACCAGACATTGGTCACTGTTTCATACTCTCTTTAGTTTTAGTTGAGTTTGTTGGTTTGGTTTTTCTTTTTGAAAAAGCAAGGATAAAGATATGAGCACCATCAGCAAAATGGTGCTCATTTGGCCCATAAAGGTTTTTTTGAATCTAATTTTCGTCCTTTTGTGTGTGAAAACATTAAGAGAGTAGACAATTAAAATTATTCTGGGCACAAAGATTGGGCCTCTAGCTGGCTGGCAGCACATATGCATCACTTTCTAGTTCCCTGAGTTGCAGTTATTACTTGTACATGCTCTTGAATTTTGAAGTATGTTTCAGAAGTTCTTGGTTTAGAGGATTTTCATCATGCAAAATGTTAGGGTTTTTTCTTCCAGGATATTTATACTGCATTTATTTTTCTAATGTAATTTTCTTCCTTTTATTTTTTTGCTTTTGGTAGCCCATTCCTAGCATATGTCAGTGTATTTCCTTCTGACTTGCAAAGGTATAGACTCTAGTGAAGACGCCTATAGAAAAAAGGTCTTTTCAAACTCTGGAGGCCTGGTATTTTCCCAGAGAGCTGATGCTTCTTGTGTCATTAAAAAAACCCAGTTCTGTTGTTTGATTAAGGTCAGCCTTGAACTGAGGTAATGAACTCAATACAAAGGGTCACAAAGAGCAGGTTTGGAGTAAATGTATCGCTTTTTGTATTCATCAGGAAGAGCTTAGTGTTCCACAGTACAGGTATTGGTAAAAGACTTCAAATCAGACCCAGGCATAACTTCTTCTGTGAAGTTATTTTTAGGATTTTCATAGAAATAAGAGCAGTTGTGTCTTATGCTTTGCAGAGAAGCAAAAAAAAAAAAAACCAACAAAAAAAAAAAACCCCAGAGGTAGCAAATAAAGCATTCAGTGAAGCTTGGCTATTGAAAATAATTATTCAGACAAGTGAACCTTATTAGCATTTGCCTCAGCCTATTGTGAATATACAGTGGTCTAGCTTGTCCTCTGAACATGCATGTAATTTTCACAGATAGTAGCAAAAGCAACCACAGTTGCCTAGCAGTTCAGGAACCCTTATCCCATGTGAACAGTCTTTTTTCTTGGAAAGACTTTATCCAAGTGTTGGTGAATTAAAAGTTTTTCTCTTACGCTGTCTTTGTGACCTGGTTGATTAGGTGAATTGTTAGTTCCATAGTTATTGAGCAGATGAACTGTGTATCAACCTGTATGGAGCTGACTACTGGGATACTGTAAAATTCTTCCTTTGGGTGACTTATTTTTTCCCATTCAGAGGGGATATACATGATTAAAATACATTATTTTAGGAGTGAAGAACAATGTTGAAAAGCAGTCTCTTGCAAAAGTATGAAACACTGTACTCTCAATCTGGGAGAGCAAAAGCAGTTAGGTAGTGGACTGACAACAGAGAGATAACTTTGGGATAGAGCCCAGGCATGTATGCCTAACAGAGCAGGAAGATATGGGTTCATTGGAAAGGAGTGGTTCTTATGTATATCACAGCTGAAGAGGAATGATGAATACATGCAGTTACCTTGCAATCGAGACATGCTTAGAATTCCATTGTAAAATGGAATTCCTCTCTTACATTAAAGAGGAATCATTGCCATGAAATATAATTACTTGTAAAGAATTTACCAGGACCTGGCTTTATTAAGTGTTACAGTTATGTCAGAGATGCTGTGATTATCTTGATATGTTTTGGTTTGGTTTTTTTTAAGGGCTCTTACTGTCAGGGTGAATTAATGAAGAATAGAGGCTTGCTAAAAGGAATGTGGACATACAGAACAGGGCAGTTCCATTGCAGAGGAACAGCTCTGTTCAGAAAACCGGAATCTAATGTCATAAACTGAGCTGTAGCCGCTGTTTGAAGCAAGAAACTATGAACTATTTCATTGCAGGGAAATACTAGAACAGCATCCTCTTCATTTTTCTTTCCATGATGGGAAAGTTCTGAAGCTCTGTCCTGTGAGGAGTGAGCAAACCTGGGCACTGAACATAAAGCGAGGAATTCTCAGTGTCCTGCAGACATCACAAGCATCCACTGCTAGTGCAGTTGTTGAGGAGGTGAGACCATTGGTAGAGTCATACTCTGGGGTGGTTGTTAGCTCTTGTACCTGTTAAGTCTATTCCTTTTGTAAATAACTAAAGGTTTTTGCTTAAATAAATGTTCTTCAATAAGGATTGGAATGCCCATTGTAATTACATTTATTCTGACTAGAAATGCTCTTCTGAATTAATGCTTCCCTGCAAACCCATGAAATCTGAAATGAGAAAGTATACATCTGTAAATGGTCTGACTTAGAATAACACAGTGAAGTTAAATCAACAGACCCTGGCTATTATGAAGTTTGACCAAAGTCTTTAGAATTATTTGACATTCCATGACTTCTGTGGCAAAACCAGTGTCCTGCAAGGGAGATTTTAGGTCTGTGATGTGTTGTTATTGCAACAAAGCAATTACTAAAATATACTGAAATAGCCCATAATAGCTGCTTGTACTGTATGCTTGTTACTAGGTGGATGTTCTGGGAATATGCCCAACCAGGTATCGGCGAAAAGGTCCTGTTCTCGTCAAGACAAGGGACTTAAACCTCTGCTCTCATCGGTATTCTGGTTTCACTTCTGTGCAGTCTGTTGTTCTTCCTCATATGTCAGTAAGTGTAGAGGAATGATACTGATTCTTCAACAGGGCTTTTTAATTTCTTGGAAAAGTCATAATGTAAATGAAAACATTTTTGAATAGTCATTTATGCTCATTTACATTGGTGTGTGTATGCCCAAACTTGAATCCTTAGCAGAGAGATGATGAATATTACTGTCCCTGTAATGGCTGTTATTCACAGAATTTGTTTCTAGTACAAATTCACATTGTAGTTGATGAACAATATAGGATAAATGCAAGAGGTTGTTAAGACACCTGGATTAAACTCTGTCATTAAAATATGTTATAGAGGTAAACTGAAAGTAGAGCGTGCAAGAGAGGAATGGAAAGATACAGGTAAGAAAAATACATTATGCAAAGCAGAAAACTTTGGGAAGATAGTTCCTTTTCTAAAAGCCAGACTTACAGCTTTCCACAAATACAGTCAATGTTTGTATCTTGTGATGTTTTTATTAGGTATATATTACTTGTTTCTTGTATTGAACTAGCTAATCATAATTTACCAGCCTTTTGGTTTTCTCAGTTCTGCTGACCAAGAAGAGCTTTTTAACACTGATACTTTGTTGGATTGAGACTCTTTGACTCTAGAAGTTGGTAGCAGTTGCATTTCAGTGATGGAAAAATTAGACTGAAAATAAAGAGCATATTAAACTCTACAGGCTAGACACTGTCTAAGGTCTAGACAAGAGACTTCACACTGTATCCTCTGTGAAGCTGGGAGAGAAAGGATTGAGCAGGCTGACATAGGTCCTCAAGTTTACCTGAAGTATCTGTTCTTCTCAGTCGGAGCAGCAGTTCTTGTCCTCCAAACTGGAATGTGTTCAGAGCATTAAGGATGGAGTCCTGGCAGAGGCTAAATGTGCTGAGTCCAACGTTGTGACACTGTTCTCTCAGAAGGGCAGTGGGGCAAAGACACAGACAGAGTCTTCACTGAAACTCTTTCAGGTGGAAACAGAGACACTGTATGAAAAAGGTAATATGATATTTCTGCTAAAATAAACTAAATTTATTTCCTAGAAAAATCTTGGTACTGTGTTTTTCTGTGAGAACTCTGCATCTGTATTTCCTTTAATATATTAAACTATGTGAAAATGGATGTTTTTACAGTGTGGGCTGCTGAGAGTTGTCCCTTCTTTGGGATTTGGGGCCTGCTATAATGGAGCTGGATGGGTCTCCAGAAGTGATAGATTTCTACAATGGCCAACTCCTTTTTACCTACTTTACATACCTAGCCCCGTTGTGCTCAATCAGCCTTCCTGTGTCTGGGGACAACTCCTAGTTTGTATACAAATGGAGCCTAAATAATTCAAGTCCTAATGGAAACGAGGACATGCCATGTCTGGGAACTGTTTTAGTTTTTGCTCCTTTGCTGTTTGTGCTTCTCCTTAGGAGAATGATTTTACTGAAGTCAATGGGAGGCTTACCTGAGGAAAGCTTTTGAAACTGAGCCCTAAATGTTGAGAAACATTTTGTATTTTTTGTCTGATTCTAAATAGTGGCGTTTTTTAAAAAGGAAGATCCAGATTTCCAAGACACTTTTTGTTTATAGTTCTGCTTAAGTAAGATGACAAGATTCTTCCTCAGGAAGAGGTTAAGAGGAGCCCAGCCATTTATTTTTCTTAGCACCTAGATCTCCCATTGAGTTTTTGGGAGGTTGAGGTGTGAGCTGGAGCAAGGAGTCAGATAAAATTGGAAAGAGCAATGAATGTAAAGCAGCAGGGCCATTGTAAGAGGCATATTGATGGAAAGTGGGACTTTTTTTCCCGTGTTTGTCTTCTTTGTCTTGTTTCTCTAACTCATTCTTTTAGATCACACTTGTCTTTAGGCCTTTATTCTGTTGTGTTCTTAAAATTAGCCTGACTGCAGACATTCGTATTCTTCCCTTGGTTTTACTAGAGAGACTAGAGAGATTCTAACATACAGAAATTAAGGCACAAAGAGAAACTTTCCCCTAGCATTTAGGGTTAGCCATAGCACATGGCCAGCAACTACCAGATACCTGATTTTTCATTACATCTTTCCAGTGGACTCCAAGGATCTGTATGTGACCAGCATGCTCTATGAAAGGGAAGAAACTGAGGGGGAAGTCACTGGAGGGGAAGTGACTGAACTAGTGTGGAAGCTTTGCTTAGCACACAGTGCAAGTTTTGAGGTAAGCTTTTACACATAATCTCTATTTTCTTGTAATGTCCTTTGTGGTCTGAGAGCTCTCCTACATAGATAGGTGGTTAGCAAAGCAGCAGTTTTAAAAGGCTGAAGCTTTCCACTGTTTTGAGTAGTTTTTTTAATGTGGAATTACAGAAAGACAAAATGCTTTGAAGTTTCATTTTCCCATATAAATAAATCAAACTGAATACTGGACAAAAGCAATTTTGAACCGTATTCTAAAATAACCTGAAAGTAAATGTTCTAAATTTTCGGTTTGCTGTTGAAAATACAAACAAAAAGTGTTTGGTTTGGTCTATCACTGACAGTTTTGATGCTTAATTGTAAAAACCCTTTTCTACAGCTTTGGTGTGGGATACCACACTTGGTAGTGCTGTTTATTGGAGTTCTGTGTTCCTTCTGTTGCCTATCTCATCAAAATAGTTTGCATATGAAACCCTTGCCTCTGAATCTTGGCTGATTGCTTCCTTATGGTTCCAATGAACTTGGGTAATAACCATCATGTCTGCTGGGAGATGCTGCTTGGGTCCAGAGAGAATCTCTTCTCCCCTAAACCATTTTCACTGGTGAATGCTGCAAAGATAGGGTGGAATATTCTGGTCATGTGGAACATGCAGTGGCTTGTGATGACCATGATTCTAGATGAGGGTCTGCCTGTCTCTTTGGCTTGCTCAGGTCTTGTAATTTTTGTTGATAATGTCAGCAGCTGGATCTGAAATCAAGTTTCCTATCTTCTGTGAAATTTTGAGATTATCAATAACACCTGTTATGTACAACACAGAAGGATCAATAGATGATGGTGCCTAATCATTGCTGACCTGGATGGACTGAGGGCAATGACCTAAAAGATATGGCACTTCATATCCCCTTATGCTTCAGATGGAATGGTTCTTGCTAATGTATGTTATATATATATGTTCTTATATAGAACAATCTGAAAAAAATTTAATTTGGAAATAGAAGAACACACTTCTTCAAGTCTTTCATGGTCAGGATATTACTAAAAAACAAGTATGGTCTAAAGGGAAAAGCACTGAACTGGGGCTTCCATTAATACTGGTGAGTTCAGTCAGATACCATCCCTATCCTCTAATGTTCTTGTTAGATTGCTTGTACTTTGGAGAAATGTTATTTCTTGTGCAGTGGGGCTGTGGTTTGTCTTGTAAATGTAGGCAGGTACAAGTGATGTTAACAAAAAGCTTTAGACTTAGCCTAGCAGAAGGCACTTCATCTTCCTTTGGCTCGGTTAAGTTCCATGTCAAAGAAAAAAGCTCTGCCTGTCTCCTCCCTGAGCGGGGGCACAGATACTGAGAGATGCAGTTCAGGAGAAGAGTGCACTGCTGGATTACAGCTCTGCAGGACACTGGTGCCTGTTTAGAAATTAAAATACTAGGTACATTCACCTTTCTCTTAGCTTTAGCTGTGATTAATGAGCACAAGTAGGTGTTTGTGTAATGTGGCGTGAGATGTATGGCAAAGGCACAGGATGGGAAAGGATTGCAGTCACAGCTGAAGTGAGCAACTTCAGTTAGCTGGGATAAATTACAACCCTAGCAGTTACTCCCAGCCTATTAAATGGTGATCATAGTCTGACCTGGTATCACAGTGTGACAAAGACCTCAGCATAAAGCTGAGGAGAAAGCAAGAGGTTGACCTTCCTGGGTGGTGGCATGTAGGATAGGTTTCCGTCTCTGAATTATAAGCAAGTCTGCCATCTTTTTAGCTGCATGCTAGGGAGCATAAACATAATGTTTCTTGGTAATGTAGAAGAAAAGCAGCCTCTTTAGGTACAATAATGCTTAATTCTATGTGACTGTCATTGTAACAGCAGTGTGTAATGTCATTAAGGAACAGAGTAGAGAGCAAAAAGAAGTTATTGCACTGGACCTGAGAAATTCTCTAAATCCTACCTTGTTTTGAACACCCATAATTCAGTGTCTTTGAAAGAATGGTAGGTGATTTTTTTTTCCCCCAGTAAAAGTGGGATGTCACTTCTGTCTCCAAAGAGGCCCACTGGCTTCATGTGTGGGAAATTTGCTTTGTAAATTACTAAGATTAGCACAAGTGGCTGCTCTCTCTGCCACTGCCTAAAAAAGAGGTGAATTATTCATAATATGCCTGTCCCAGCACAGGATTTGATTGGTTGTCAACCATTTTCACTGTTTCAGGGTGTTCCTTCTGTGTGACAAGACATTTCAAAGGGGATCTTTATTATCCCCCATTCCAACTGATAAAATGTCCTTTGGGCCTGGAAAGAAGTTATGGGAATGCCCACAGTGTTGCTTGGGAGACAGCTCTGCTATTATGCAAGTATAGTTTGTTTGTCCCCTTTTTGTTTGACTCTGAATGAGGCAAGATTATGCATTTCTTTCAGGACACAAAACCAAGACTAAATGGAAGGGAAAATCCCTAACTCCAGGGAAAACAATGAAGAGATGAGAAAATAGGGGTGGAGACTGTGTCATTTCCAAGGAAGCAAAGTTGTTGTTTAATTTTTTATGCTATTATGAGACAAGATTGAATTTCAATGTGGATGTAGATTAGCTAATGGACCATTAAGTGAACAAGCTGCATACTGACAAAGAATGGTCACAGGGGTGGGGAGAAGGGACCCTCACTTGGGAGAGGCTTGAAGGGAGCCTGTCACACAGCTTCTGCTGGGGGCTGCATTTACATTTGGCTGTCTGGATTTTGCTGGTGGATTGAGCTCTGGTGAATGTGGCTGTGCATGCATTAAGCAGAGCGGGCCAGAGTATGTCGATTCACTCTGCCCAACTCCTGTGCCCCAGTCTGACCCAAAGATTTTACCTTCAGGGCGTGCTCTCACTGTTTTTCTCATAAGGCATTCTAATTGCTAGTTACTACCTAGTTGGGTGTTTGGATTTGCATGTCTCTAGATTGCAGGTGTAGAGAGTATGATAGAATGTTTCCTAGATAAGGAAGACGTTCATATTATCGAGATGAATTAAGATGTTGTAGTTACATAGATGATTTTGCTCTTTGAAATCCAACTGATCTTTTTTTGTACGACTATAATGATAATTTTACTGGGAACAGAAGTCTTTGTTTTGAATTGGAAAGGCTTAGAAGATAGTATTGTGAATGGCCTGATAGGCCACTTTAACCTGGTCTGTAATTAGGCACAATTACATCCTTCCTGAATTGAGGATGAAATAAGGGTGACTGGCAAGGTAAGAAATGAAATAAGAAAAAACTGATAAGGATCAGAAGGAAAGGAAGTTATGCTGTGGCTGGGAGAGAGTAAGCATAGCTCTTCAACCAGTAGACTTCAGGGAGAAGATGATGTCATCTCCATCTGATTTCATGCTTGATCTTTAATTCAAGGAAATCACTTGTTCTTTAACATATATAGAGTTGAAAACAAGACATCACACAGTTGAAAACCAGAAATTCAATAACAAAAGAAAGAGCTGTGTAGTTCCAAAGAGATACTAAATTTACTGGAGAGAAGGTCTCACACTCCTATTGAAAACATACATCAGAATGCAAACCAAAAGACCTTTGTTAAACACATTTTCAAAGCAACCTCCGTTGTGTTTACAGGGGTTTCTACTTGGCAGCAAACAAGGTGTCAAGCTTTCAAAGGGTGTTTGTATATATCATAAATAAGAACACTTTTATTTGGAAGCATTTTACTGCTTTACCTTCCAATCTAAACTATACCATGTTTATGCTTTCAGAGGAATTTTTTTTTTTCAAATAGAGGTACAGTAAGCCTGCAGATAGAAGGAAAACCAGACTGCTATGTAGAATAAAAGCCAGGCTTCCTTACATTTCATTTAGGGGTGGGAATGTGAGCCAAATTTGCCTTTAGTTTGTTGTTATGATACTACAAAGAGAGGAATTTACAACGAGGTCATTGTTTATGTGACAGCCTGATTTCAGTGCAACCTACCTGAAAAAGTAAAAACAGCATGCTTGACCAAGCAGTTCATTCTAAAGCTTTATTAATGATAAGTAAAAATAGCTGCTTCTCTGCAAAATTTTGCACTGAGTTATCAAATGGTAGCTTATCTAATCAGCAGGTGTGAAGCAGAATGAAGTTAGTTTACAGTCTAAAATTATATCACCCAGAATTATATCAATCTGGAAATTCTGTCTTGAATTGTGCTGCTGTGGCCAGCTGATGGCTACCTGAGCTTAGCTTCTTTTGATGACATCTGTAAGGCTCTTGTTGTGCTCTGTTCTCTCTAACTGTTTTGTGCACAGCTGTAATACTACATTTATAGTTATGCTTTTACAGGCTGCAGACCTTTTCATGACTCTTGTGTTTGAGCTTCGACATCTTTCCCTTGAGGCCTTAAAAGCACTATGGCAAAGATCTTCATTTAAATGCAGGGACAACTGGTAAGGCTCCTTTCATAATTGCATTTTATATATATATATTTTTTTTATATATATATATGTAAAAATGTTTTAAATCCATGTCCAAATGTTGGATTTAAATTTGGAACACTTTAAAGAACAATGCATATTGCAGATCTTGTTTATGTGAGAGACGGATTATATTCTCTCCTTACTGAATGAACCTTGTGTACAAAATAGACTTTCCAAACCGATGCCTATTCCCACAAACAGACTTCCTGTTTCAGGAACAATGTGAACAGGAAAATTGAGTCATGGCTTAGATGGAAATCAGTGCTGCTGGTTGTAAGCATTTGGTGCCATTTGTTATGAAAAAGCTTAGCTGGATCAGTATCTCCAGTGCCCTTAATACTTTGGGAGAGAGGAGACAGACATTAGGCTGTGAGTATGGATGTGGTAGAGCTGCATCTTTCAGCAGCAACCTGATCTCAGATGGTTTATACTGATAACTGAACTGCAGCTGTAAAGATCAAGGACACCACTCCTCTGCAGTTTGGAATAGTTCTGATCCAATGGTTTGAGACTTTCAGAAAAACTAATCCAATATTATTAAAATAAATACAATTTTTTCTCCATGGGAAATCACTAGTCTGAGAAGTGTAGACAAAGAATCAAGTTTTTATACTTTGTTTTAGTACTAAATGTGATCAGCTTGTTTGAACTTGATGCCATGCTTTTTGTTTGTAACCATCTCAAACTTTACTTCATGCAAAAGGACCAAATTTTGTTTTGGCTTATGTTTATTCTCACCTTTTGACAAATAGTCATGTTAATATTCTTTAGTGTTAGAAAGTAATCTAAACTACTCAGTCTCATTCTATATTACATTTCTACTAACTTTACTCAGGATAAGATACTTTAGGAGCTAAAAAGAATCTCATACAGACTACTGACTTGCTCTGATGCCAGTGTTTTTACCCAGTTTTGTTTAACTGCTTTCTAGTTAATGCAAAAGTATCCAACCACCAGTGTAGGAGTTGGGTACAGGATGTTTACAGAGGGACTCCTAAGAGTTGAAATGTGTATTATCTGTCATGCTGGTGTAATGTTTCCACTTAGATAAGGTCTAAATATGAACAGGAAATAAAAGCTAGTCAATTAAGTTTTAATATTTTCCTTTGTTATTGGTGAAATTGAGGACAACCCAACCTTAATAAAGAAAAATCAATGCTTTAAAGTACCTTAGTCTTTAGAAGTCAAACCTGGAATCTGTTTTGGCTTCATTTTCACATCTTGGCTGAGACATATTTCCGTAAGGTTACAAAACCAAGGGATAATATTGATTTATTTACTTTGAAAGAAGTCCAACCTCAATGTATTTGTTACTTGATTCTTGAGTATTCTGATTACTTTAGATTTGCCATACTTTTTCTTGTGTTTCAGGCAGCCACTAATAGATGCTCTCCCATCTTGTGCTACAGAGGCATGTGTTGTCCTAATGAAAGAAATTATAGCTTCTGGAGAAGTTGAGGAAGACAAAGCAGAATATTTCTTGTGGTCATTTTCATTCATTCCTAAACCCACCTTAGGCATGATTGAATCTCTTGCTGTGAGTGGATGTGTTGCTTTGTCATCTTTAATTTATCTTCCATCTGGCTGGCTCGTAATTTTTGTGTTTTAGTGTGTAAATATCTTGATAACTCTATTTTCTATGGTGTGTTATGGCAATGCTGAGAAAGAGTTTTCTGAAACACCTTGTTGTTTTTGTGCTTGTTTACAGCCTTTGCTGAAGTCACCAGGAGCAAGCCAGAGCTGCTTCTTAGGAATAACTGCTCTCTTACATAGGTTCTGTTCAGCTTACAACTCCTGTGATGGTGTACCTGCTGTGCAGAGTATAATGAGGACTCTAGGGAACTTTTTGAGAGGAAACTGTACTGTGCAAGATTCAGAACGACTCAGTGAGGTATCAGTCATACAGAAGCATATCGTTATTGACATTTACTGCTGAAGAAATATCTTTATATCTTCTGTTGATCTACTTAAACAATCAGTTCTTTCTTACAATGTTTGAAAAATAGAGATACTGGTAACAGTGTATCCAATAGCAGCAAGAACACAAGAGCTGTTTTCTCTTGTGTGTCTGTTTAATTTTCCAGTGTGCAAGCTAAACACATGGGATTTGTATTTTTCTTCATACAGCATGAGCAGTCTGTTCTCTTTTAATTCTTGCTCCATTTATTGAAGGAATAAATTAAAAACTCCTGATTTTATTTATCAGGACCCTTGAAAAAATACAATTAAAAGCTCTTCCAACAAATCTGATTAAAATTAGCCAAGAGATTAGTAAACCAGAACAGGGAACTGATGAAGACAAGCTTCGTAAGAAAGACTGCCTCAGTCTCTTCAGCTTCTTGAAAACTGTTCTGTAACTTACTGCTGAAACATAGTTGTCTGATGAATGAAGATCAGACTCCTGAAACTCAGCAGCATGTTGCAGCGAGTGAGTGTACAGATGTGTGGGAGAGGTATCTTTGACTATGACATCTTTGTTCTGCTCTAGATACTCAGCAAAGCAGACCTCCCACCTGGTGTCTCTAACAGTGACGCGAGTTTTTGACTCAAACAGTTGTGGAAGGTTTCTGAACAGCTTAACTGTGCTGGCTTCAGTATGGTCATCAGTAAATGAAAATCAGCCACTGTATTGCATTGGAGTCCCTGGGCTCTAAACTTTAATACAGATCTTGTCATTAAAAATTCATTGATTGCCAGCAGTAACGTACTTTCTGGACTGTGAAGTTGCACAGATTTCCTTTATGTTTAGCAAAGAAATTATGAACATTAATTAAGAGCATTATGGCATCTGTTGACAATTCGTTACTTTTAAATTGGTTATTGTGTCTAGAACTCTGCTTTTAATCACTAAAAGGTCAAAATGTCTGTGATCAGAAGCAACAAAATATGAAAGTACTTGAAAATCCATTGCCATGCAGTTGTTTTTTTTTAAATGCTTTTGTATTCTACCAGGTCTATGCTACATTTTACTTGCAAGTGCTACATGGCATTAGAACAGCCATCTGTATTCATATGAGTCTTGTTTTCACACTAAAGCCAGAGTATAGCTGGTACAATAGAGGCAGCAGTAAGCCCCCTAAATGATCAGTTAGCATTTAAAACAGAGAATTTTCCACAGAAAATGTTAATGCAATAAAATTTCATGCTGAAATACCTTCCCTTGTATTTACAGATGCAGCTGGTGCTAAAAGCCATTGGAAATGCAGGTCTGGCAGCAGCTTCACTAGCTCCTGCTTTGAGCTCTTGTGCTTCCCTGAAAAGTAATCCGATCCAAATTCGTCTAGCTGCTATCCAGGCCTTTAGGCGCATTCCGTGTTCTGTTAGGGTAAGTGATTTATTCCAGCAGGTGACTGGTGGCTTCCTGGTGCTGTTCCAGCTTTTTAGCTTTCTGGAATAACCATGAAAATGCAAGCAAATAAGGAACAAGTGTAAAGGTGTCTTCCAGCAGAGCTTCTCTGGTAATGCATCCAGTGACTGAGGTGATGTTTAAGACTTCTTAAAATGTCACCTGAGTTGGGTGGCTTATATTTGTGTGAGTTATGGCTGAAACCTATAGTCTTTAATTTTTCCTATAGTCTATTCCACTGTCTCATTCTCTGAAATGCCAAGTATTAATGTCAGAAGCTTGTCGTGATTTGCAATATACTGTCAGAGAACATTTTATTAATGGCTTAATAGAAGAAAACACAGAACTTATCTCAAATAACTTGATACTGAAAAGAATGGCAAAGCCAGGAGGGCTAGCCTGGGCAAAGCTGGCAGTCCTGTTCTGAAAGAACAAGAGGTTCCACATGGACTTGGGGAAGTGTTTTCTGTGGCTTTTTAAAACTTAATCACAGCATGGTTTGGTATAATCTGCTTGTTCTTGGCATATTCTGCTCATTCTGTAGTTATGAAGCATGGTGTTGCTCCTTAGACCTGTTGAAAGTATGAAGTCTATATGTTGTCATACATCCATCCTATCATTGTCTAGCAAATGAATTGCTAAAGTGACACCCTGAGGGTTGACTGGGGGTGTTAAATGCTAATAGGAATGTTACTAGTATCAGTCACCCATGTCTTAATTCCTGGCAGTTCACCAAACAACTCATGTTTGTTGATACCAGGGAAGTATTGAACAGAATAAATTTATTACAGTCCTACCCTTTGACTGAGACCTGAAGTAGTGATCTTAATAACCTGTTAACAAAAATGTAGCCATTGTTTTCTCTGTATTAACTGTAGCACATGTGAAATATAATACAACAACTCTCCCATGTGGTGGAATAAGACCATTGTTAGCAGTACTGCTAGCAAGGGAGGCTCTGTGTTGCAGACAGTCCTGTATAAAGTAGTTGGCATAGGATTCAGGTCACCATGACAGTTTGTTCTGGAAATCTGTGGATAAGGTAGTATAGAGAATATGTACATACTTTTGTATACATATAGCCTGAAGTGACTTTGTCAGGTATAAAGCAATAGCTACCTCTTTTCAGAAAGAAAACTCCACCTGTACCTGAAAGTACACAGATGAATTGTTGTAAGAGAGTAAATCATACTTGCATTTTTCTTTCTTCGTTTCCTTTTTATCTTTTTCCCTTAGAATTCTATATTACTTCAGCTGTATCAAGCAACCAGTGAAGATGTGGAAATAAGGATTGCTGCTTATTATATAGCAATGAAATGTCCAAATGAAGAGTTATTTAAACAAGTACAAAAGACCTTGCTGAAAGAAACATCCAGTCAAGGTTAGCCAAACAACTACTTAAGTGTTACAAGTTCCTAAATTATACTTAAGTGTAACATTTGGTTTACAGGTGTAATGGTACCAGTTTTTTAAAAGAGTGTATTATTGCTACATGTTGTATTGGAATTGTGATATTTTTATTTAGCAATATTAAGGAGTGACTCTTCATGGAATTGGTTCCCTCTGCTGGTAAGTTTTCATTAGCTGAATGCTCTTGAGAAAGATGCATGGAACATCTGTGGTGTTAATGCATTAGAAACACAAGTGGATAACTGCGAATTACATTTGGTTAAGAAAGAAGTAAGTGACATAAAAAATATTGTAAGATGCAGGTATAAAGTAAACTATTTCCTAATTACCTTTTTAATGCTCCTTAATTCCACTTTTACTATTTGTTTACTCGATGTAATACAAATATTTATAATAAGGGCTTGCACTACCTTGATCTTTCTTTGGTATTGTCTTCCTTTGCAGATAGTTTACATCATTTTTATATAGTTTAAATATTGATCACAAGTATTGTGACATAGTGTTAGACAGAAACTACGCAGATCTGAAGGCTGCAAAGAAAGGCCTCTTGATTTAAGATACCTAGGAACTTTAAGGCTTCTGCAGTTAGCATCAAGGCTTAGTGGGAGATGCTTCATCACTGTGCCAGAAGTGATTCTTCAAGGGAATAAAGGGTCCTCCAAGGACAGTTTGAGAACTGTGAATCTAATGGCAAACAAAGAGCATCAAAAAACTTGTTATAACACAGGTAAAAAGCAACATGTGTGAACTGGGACATGTTGTGTTACAAATGTTGTGGAAAAGACTTTGTGAGGGCTGTTAATCATATATCCAAATGCATTATAGGTGGCCAGCAGTGTAGCAGTCATTTGGGGAAAAGGTTAGTTTAAATACAGTCTTAATTATTATTTGTTTGTTCTGATTTATGCTTCCTGCTCCTGTGATTCCATGATCAATTGTTGTCTGATCTGAGCCAGATTACTGACATAAGAGACTGAACTGAGAATTGAAGCTGAGTAGAAAATCTTCTATACTATGTTTAAAAACATTGGTTTTATTTAAGTAGCTTGTCTGAAGGAGAAGCTCTTTGGGCTAGTATGAAATTAAACCACATTCTATAAAAGTACAGAATCCTATCAGGTGTTTATTACCAAAGCACACAGATATTTAAACTGATCCCATATTTTAGGATAAATAAACTAAAAGGTTCCCTGTATGAGTTTTTAAAACAGTTTTGATTTTTCTCTAATTTCCAAATGCTTTTCTTTATTTCATTTAAGTGGGCTCCTTTGTTTGGAGTCATCTCTCTCAGCTCCTGGAGACAGATGATCCATTGAAGGAGCACCTTCGAGATTCAATTCCTGATGAAATCCTTAGCAGAGATTTTGACCAGGAAACATGGAAATATTCCTCATATTCCGATGTCACGTTCCACTCAGGTATGTGGAGTTTTAGAATTTCATGCTTTGTAGCATATGGATTATTAAAATCATGCATAACTTTTCTAGCCCTTTATATCTTGCTCCAGAGAATTGTAATTTTTATGAATTAATAGTACCCAGAGGTCCTTAATTGGAGTATATCAAATGTAACTGCAGCAAGCCAGAAATCATATGACTTTGCCTTTTTTGAGACAGGAGCATAAGAACCAATGAACTTTTTAGATTATTTTTGTGAACATCAACTTTTAATTCCTTCCTTGCCAAGGTTTCTTTGCAGCAGCAGGGGATTGGGATATATTTTTTTCTTATTCATGTGCTTTCCTTGATACAAGAAAGGATTGAGACAGATTCCTTCCTATTTTACTATCTGCTCATTTGTTTCTAGCAAAACCAGGAGATAATACTTTTCAGAGAAGCATTTTGATTTTTTCAATCCATCTCTTCCAGTGCAATTGTGTGCATTATGTATTGCTAATGCTCCTCTTTTAGTGTTAGTCAGATCATAGGCTTTCAGTAATGTCCATTAAAGTTTTGCTGTTTTATTCACCATCTTCTTAATAAGCAAAGCTGCAATTTCCCAAAGAATGATGAGATTTGTGAAGTCTATGAGAATTGCTGATCTCCAAACGACAGACATCTGATATTTTCTGTTGCAGCTGCTGCAGGTGCAAATATGGAAGCATCAGTGGTCTTTTCTCCTGCATCTTTTCTACCACGATCAGTCATGATGAATTTGACTGTACACGTCATGGGGCAGGCTATAAATCTACTGGAGGCAAGTTTATGGATTTATTTGTTTGTTTGTTTTATCCCCCTTCTCAAGGGACACTTGATGTATTGAAGTAAAAAGCAGTATGTTCTATCTTCCCATTACAGTTCCTTTCTCAAGGTATTCTTTTCACTGCTACAGCGAAGTTGCCTTAGGCTGATGATTTCTTTGCATAATGGACTTAGTCATAATAAAACTACTTTCTTTCTGATACTGTTGTACACTAGTCAAGTGAGTTACATTCAGCTCTTGTTGATTCAAATGAAAGATAGAAGTCAGTGCTTTCTGAGACACTGGTCTAGCTTCTGTTTAGGACAGTAAGATTCCTTTGGTTGACTTACAGTGGAAAATGAATTGGCTTGGGTATACCATTCCTTGAATACACTTGTATTTACCTAACTGAAGTGACTGGTTTAGTCCCATTGAGCATCCAGTGCTTGGGATATTTAAACAGCCTGCCTGCAACCTTGTTACCTCTAATTGTACCTCTTCTGTGCCTCGAGAGAAAGCAATGTTTGATGTATAGACTCTACTGCAGGTAAAATCGTGTATGTGAAAGAAAGAATTTAATGTAGCCTTCAAATCTCAAATTTAAGCTTGCAAGGGAACCAAATAATTTTCTCAGTGTCATATACCCTGGATTTACATGTGTTAGTAATACTTTTTTAGTCAAGCTTTCGAACAGAATCTTATTTGGGGAGCATTAAAAGGGTGTGTAAGTTGTTTTTCAACCAAAATACTGTTTGTAACATGCTAAAATAATAGCATCTCAAACTGTCTCATTGTGCTGTAAATCAATCAGTACCTGAATAAAAAAAAATTTTTGTTTTGTACTGAGCATCACATAAACAAACTAAAGAGTTTTTACTGGAAAGATTTAATACTGAAATATCCAGCATTGGATGTTGCATGAAGTAGGGTACTAAACTTTGTAGGCCACTGTGGTCTTGAATGGCAATTCTTTCTTTATTACAGAAACCTAGAGGTTGCATTTGGATTTTTTAATTTCTGCCTATAGAAGTGGACATGGCTTTTGCATCTTGTTGTCAGGCTTTACAGTGCTGTATCCTTTCCCCTAGATTGCTGTGCGAGTAGAGAATGCTGAAGCTCTCATGCAGAAGATTTTTGGGCAGAATTCTGCTACTTTCAATGACTATTTTTTTGCAAACACCAATGAAAGAAACCACAAGTCAGAAAACCCAGTGATAACAACAGGAAAGATCAAGCAGAGGAAGCTGACTTCAAAGCAGTACAGCCCTGCTGATCATCTTGTGACCAAGTCTGGGAAGCCAAAGTGGAGAAACACTAACCAGAATTGTCCTGGCAGAAAGTATAGTAAGATGAATGAGTTAGTCAGAAAGGTAACAGACTCTGTAGATCTTGGAAAAATTAATGACATTCCCCACTTAAACTTAGGGTGCCATCTAGCACTGGACAGCTGTCCTGTGACTCCTTTGCATAAAGTATATGTGAATACTGTTCCACTCACTTGGTGAGAACTTAACAGCTGCATAAAATACAAATGTTGAGCCCTGATCCTCTTTATACTGATGTTCTCTTGTCTGTTGACTTCTGCAGCTTTGTAAACAGCTGCTTGATGTTAAGTTCCAGAGTCATGTTGTTTGTGATCTGACTTCCCCAATCAGGTGTTACACTGACCCTTTGTGAATTTTTACGTATGTAATAGGAAAGCTTTGGGAATTGACTTCAATTGTTGATGTATTATCTGGAAAACTTGGGGACTGTGATTTATTTACTTTGTAATAGACCATCTGTCTTCTTGGGTCTCTAATCTTCTTAGAGTTTCTTCTTACAGTGTAAGCTCATGTTCATGTTATGTTGCTGTTATATTAATTCATAAAGAGGGAAAAACTAAAATTTTTATTTCTAGCAGTTTATTTGCCATTATGGCAGCCATAATGTTGTATTAATTGAGTTTATTTTTAAAGCTTCATCTATTTCAATGTGTGTATTGCAATGCTTCCTTTTGCCCAGTCATTGTAAGACTAGACATTACCTGTGTCTTTAGTGAAAGTTAGATTGTGTAGTATGGAGCTGAAGTATAGCTTGAAAGGACAAGTACTAATCCAGGGTCTTAAGTGGACTTCAGATACTTACAAAAGGGAGCTTAGCATCTGTTTACTAATAACATAGCCTGCACTGAGGCATTGTTTATTATGAGTTTGAAAGGAAATTGATATAAACATCATTCTCTTCCTGATTTCTTTCTTTATCACATGTCAGTTCACTGAGAGAACGGTAAGAAAGGAGGCACTGAAGTGTGAGCTAAGCATGAAGATCTTTGGAAATGAACTTAGTTTCTTGGATTGTGAAGATTTAAGAAAACAAATGAAACATTATTCTTTAAATGTGGCTGAGTTGGCTGTCAAACTGCTGAAGGTAAAAGGAATCTTTTTTTCTACTTGAAAGTAAATGCATTGAGAAAAGACTTTCTGACAGATACGTAAAAGATAAGAAATATTTCTTACTGTTTCTCTTAATTCTAAAAAACACCAGTATATAGTGGGTTTAAACAGCATTCAGTACATTAGGCAAGGACTTGTTCTGTTATCTGATAGTTCTTGTCTCTAGCTTTTGTTGTTCAGATCCATCCATGATTAAATGAAAAAGAATTCTTTCTTTCACTATGGAAGTGTCTCACACATGCCTTGGCAGGATGCAGGTTTTGGGCTGCCTTCTACTCCATTTCCCAAATAAGCTAAGTTAAAAACACTTTCATGGCAGACAAATGCAGTGGATATTTATATCTGGAAAAATTCTTGAATGCTGACTTTATTAAGCAAAATAAAATTCCATTGTTTGTTTATTTGGTTTTTGTCACGACAGGGGCAAGAGGTCCAGTTTAATAAAAGGCTGAGTTTGGCCACTGAAGAGTTGCAGTTTCCAGCAATTTCAGGCTTTCCTGTTCAGTTAGCAGTCAATGCCTCAGCAGCAATCAACATCAAAATCAAAGGGAATGCAGATTTCAAACAGCAGTCAAATTTCTTTCTAAATGGATATATCAAGCCAAGGTAATAATAGCTACAAATGTGTCGTTTCCACATATTCCTGATGTCAAGTAGAAATTCCTGAAGTGAAAGTTCTGGGGAATGTCTTGTAATCAATTAGGAGATTCCTGAAGAACTCAAGCAGTCATCATCGTTCTATTGCTCAATGGTCACTATGCTATAAGGACAGCAGTGGTTTCCTATCCTGCCTGCCTGATTTTGAACTCTGTTACTGTGCTTTTCCAGTACTGTTTTCAGCTGCTCATTCTTCCCTCTCTCTAAATCAAACTCCTAAATGCTTGCATGCAGATGATCTTTTGAATGCTTTACCTGTTAGAAGGATGGCATTTTTGATTTTTCTCAGGATCAGGTATGCACTTACAGGTTTTGGATCTACAAACCAATGGATGATTTAACCCCGTGTTTCCTTACCTGGCTGCTCTAGGTTTGCATACATACTGAATGCATTTGCTAAACTTCAGTAATTTCTGTATAGACAGAGAGAAACTTACACCATAATACTCAATCCTAACCACCTTCCCTTCTCTGATATTTCGTGCTGAAGTCTGGGTTCAAATCACTTACTTAGGGCATATAAATAAAACTGTATTTTAATGAATGTTTTAAAGTGCGTGTCTGTGTACATGTCATTTTTTCAGTTATTTCCTGAAACAAAATAATCACCATGATTTTAATGTTAACAGCATCAAACAGCCTATGGTTTTAAATTAAGTACTTTAAAAAGAAAGTACTTTGCATAGGAGAATATGTATCTGAATCTTTCAACAGTGCTTTTGTCCAGATTTCTGTCCAAATGGGAACCGTGGGGATTCTGGGACAAGCTGGCCTAAACTGGGTAACAGGAATGAGGACATCTACTAGTCTTGATGGAGGAATCCAGGTGAAAAACGGGCAAGAGCTCAAAGTTTTCTTGATCACTCCAGAAGAATCTATGGAGATAATTAATTACAGGTAAGATTAAGGAAGGACATCTTCCTAAAATAGTAAGCATGATAACTTTCTTGAGTCAGAACTGAACTGGAAGGCTCATTAATAGAACAGAAATATATTTTGTCAGCAAACAAGCTTTCAGTCTGTCTCTTAGTCTAGTCTGCCATTCAGAAGAAAAGGAAGTGGGAATTATTCTGTGCACTTTACATTGTTTTACCATAAAAACTTATGTTCAAATCAAAGTCCAGTGATAAAAGATGTAATTGAATCTTTCTTACTCCTTTGTTTTAACCTGCTGAAGGTCAGTGCTGTTTCTGGAACTTTAATGTCCGAAGAATCTAGTTAAGGGTATTGAAGTGGTGGAGGAAAAGCTTAGCATTCCTTCTGCAGGTGGTATTTAGCAAAACACTGGAGTAATTTAGAATGTAGTACTAGCAGGGCTTATACCCTTCTGGAGAGTTTTCAGTTAGGTTCTTTAGTGTTAGATAAAGGTTACATTGTAAAATACCACCTCAGCAAATATCAGATGTTAAGCAGATTAATTACTGGCATTAATGCAAGCTTGGCTTTTTAGCTCATTTCTTTACTGCTGGCTTTCTCTTTTCTTTGGACTTTTAGATTTCATAGCAGTCGAAGTAGAAGGCACATATTGTAAACTTCATGTCAGCTGCATGCTTCTTAGACATGACAACAGATGAAGTGTTTACAGTATGTGGATTGTCCTTCCTTTGTCTTTGTCTTGACCTAGGACATTGTGATACTGTGGGATATACAGTTCAGAAAAGAACTAAAAGGCTCTGGACATTGCACTTAAACCATCCATTCTATGGGATGGATAACAGACCAGAGTGAAAGTCAAAATAATTACAAACCTATACTGTGCATTATTTGAACAAAGTACTGACTATAGAGTCTATTAGATACTTCATTAACTCTCTTGCTCCTATCAAGTGCAGACACTGTGATTCTTGCGCGAGAAGTTTAGTGAAGTTCTGGAAGAACTTCAAGAGTGGAATGAAACTGATACCCATACATAGCCTAAGGAGGAGGGGAAAAAAAGGTCTAGCAGGCAGGAAGTGAGTAGAGTTGAAATAAACTGACCATATCTAATCATTCAGAACAGAGAAATCTAATACTGATTGTCAAGAAATACAGAAGAATCTCAAGATGTTGGCAGATTAAATGCAGAAACTGTAGATAAAAATGAGTGCTAATTAGTAGAAATGTAGACTAAGGTTCATGACCTTAGCAGAACTTAATCTTTTTTCTATCTGGGAGAAGATGACATATAACTGAGGAGTTTTTTAAAGTATTGCAGTAATTTAACATATTTGTTTTTAAGTGACCATTTGAAATTTCTGGTTGTAGCTCTAAACTCTACTTCACAGTGGTGGATGAGACAGAAGATATAGATGCTCTCCAAGACCACACAGAAACCAGATCTTGCACTGGGGAGAAAGGTGAGTCTGGCTACTGTTAGTCTTAGAAAACTTGATCATTTTGAAATATCCATAACAGATCATTTCATTCAGTAGAATTTGGTTTTACATATTAGTTCTAGGAGGTCTTCAGTGCAGAGTTCATTTGCATGTTCATTTTGTTTGTTCTAACTGAATGTTCCAAATGTTATCTTCCATCAGTGTCTGAGATTGTTGGCTGGCAGCTGTGTTCTGAAATGTCGTATCCTGACCCCGCTAGTGGTTTGATTTTTCCCTTTCCTGGCCCTTTGAAAGTGGCTGTCACATTAACTAAGCAAGACAGAGGCCTGCAGCAGTACCTGATGGAAGCCGCATATAATTATGTTCCTCAGGTACCATTATGCCACACTTGTGATTTTAATATGTTCATTTGGGCAAGCCCAGGGAAGGAATGGTTTTCCTCTTCTGCAGGGGACAGTAAGAATTTATGGCTTTTTCTAGAATGATAGTATAGGTACTTAACACAGGCAGTGTGGAGTCTTATCTTCTGTCATAGCCCAGGTGTGCTACTAGGCTTGAGATAATTCTTTTTACTGGGAGGCAATTTGGGCTTTGTATGCATTCAAACACTGTTCAGTATCTCTAAGACAGTGAGATTAGAGTGATAAGCAGAGTACCTTTTTCTTCATGATTTTGTTTTTCTGCCTTTCTCTAATAAAAGCAGGAGAGGGAACAAGCTTTTTCCTTTGCCAGTGAATCTGACATCTGTAGGCAGGGCAAGGCTGAAACTGTAAACTAAGGCACCCACTGCAGGGTCATGATGCTGTGCACTGTATCGCACTGCTGACACGATTGTGTGAGAGCTTAAGGCAGCCCTGCCAAATTCTAGTCACTTAGGCTTGAGCCATAGGCTTAAATTGATAGCTAGAAGTGGAGTCTGATTTTCCATAAGTTTTAGCAGGAGCCAGCATAGTTTCAAGAGAAGGTCAGTATGCTGTGAGATTCAAGGTGTTCAGACCGCATTTCCCAAGACAAACACTGGACAGGAATGGAAAATACAGCCTGGGAAAAATAAAAATTTCTTGCTAATAATCTTGAAAAGCAGATAGCTGAAAACTTCCTGTAGTGGTGAAGGTGTCTATGATCGTGTTAGGTAACTCAGTGTGCTAGATTGTTTTGTAAATGCTGTGCCAATTGCAAATGTGGTTATAATGTCTGTCTTTCAGGAGAATTCATGGATCCCAAATGAAGCTGTCCTTCACTTCTTCTTTTCGACTCCCAATTCAGACTTGAAAAGGGATGTTGGTGTTGACCTAAATTTTAGTGTCCCACAGAAGAAGTTCAGAATCCAATTTATACAACCTAAGAAAAAAATTGAGATTGATGGTAGGTATTTCAACTAAGAATCAGATCATCTGTTAATGTCAGGTAGGAGAACTTCATTAGAATTCACACAGAAATATAAATATATTTCAGTCAATAATCTAATGCTAAAACTGCCTTGTTGTGTGATAGCTGTTCAGTTTACTTCTTCAGGTAACACCCATTCCCAGTGGTTTTTGCATCTTGGTTAGGACTATTTTGTACAGCCAGAGGTTCAGTACCTGGCTCACAAACTTGTGTTAAGAGGAAAGCCATTACCAGTATAGATGAGATTCAGGCTAAGGAACACAGTGGATTGTTCTGTAATCTTTTACATATGTTTAACTGGCCTCACTATTCCTGAATTTTAGTTTGCTATAATCTGTTGCTTATGACATGAAATTACTTTTACCAAATCAATTAAGTCATCTGATATCGCTGTGCTTTATAATAAAAAGTAACATTTCCATTTCAGTGTAACACAGAAAACACAATCAAAATCAACAGATTGATGAAACATTAACTGATAAATATATGTTAATATTAAAGACAACTTATTTTCGTTTCTTTGACAATGCTGCTCTACTAATGTTTTGGTTTGGTTTCATGTATCCTACCGTATCACATATTTAGAATTTGTCCTTTTACATAGTTTTTTAATTTATTTTTTTTTATTTGCTCATGGTTATTTACAGATGAGTTGCATGGAACATTTGCTTACACCGTGCAAATCTTTGCATGCACAGTGTTTTGACCTCATGAAATGTCTCCACAGCAAAATACATCTTACAGATTTTAGCACATCATCAAGAAAGTGTGTAAATTACTTCCAGAACTAAGCTGGTTTTTTGGAGACACCTTGTTGCCTCCTCTCAGTTAGTGTTCTCAGAATGTCCTTTCAGAATGAGATGTGTATTCTGAGGAATCTGCCTTTAGAAACTGTGTTCCTAACTTTTTTCCTTTGCTCTGATATTTGTTATGTTTTATTCTGTAAATGTATTATTCAAAACAGAAGTAACTATCATTTTAGGTAGAGTTTTTTGAAGCATTACTGAAAGTATATGTCCAGAAAAAGCAAACTGTTATTTTTCTCTAAGGGAGAATTGAGTTTTCTAAAAATTCACGGCTTGGACACCTGGAGCTGATAGTAGATGACCAAGATGTGTATTACATTAAGGTATGTTTGCAGGTTATGAGCTCTCATACTAGGATGGATTCTTAAATAAAAGCACAGAATAGAAAGGCAATGAGAAATACACGTATTAAAAAGTAGTTTTGTGAGCAGTACATCAGAGAAATTAATATTGTCTTTATTACATAATTTTATAGACTCAGTACTAAACTGCTCTGTTTTGAAAGGTTTTAGAGCATGGCTTCTGCAAGTAATCTAAAGCAATTTTTTTCACGTTCAGATGTACTCAAAACCTTTGGGTTGCTTCCAGTGTTAAGTCAGTAGAGAAGATCAAATTGACTGTTGTGGACTTTGGATCATAATGTGCATATGTGGCCACACAGATTTTCAGACCTGTTTTCTGACTATGCGTAAAGACTCTGAGTAAGCCCAGGCTAATTTCATCATTTCTGTGGACTCTATAACAGTCTTGAAGATACTTTTCTTTATATTACAGAAATTGTTGGACTTTTTTAAACATGGGAATAAGCAAGAGAATGTCATTGTTTGAACACTGAAATGAAAAAGCAAACAAAAATGCAGGTGGGAGTTTATCACCGAAACTCTACTGACAATTTTGGAATATACTAGGACTTGAACAAGCTCTTGTTATGTAATTCATACCCATAGCAGATGCCATGTCTCATGTGGGCCTCCAAAGCCAGTTGGTTTCAAACACTCCACATTTCCTACAGTGAGCACATTATTTAACAGATAATTTTTTTTTCCTAGAGTAATATTTCAGCAAAGACTTTTGGATGTTTCTCATGAACCCAAACATTAATTAGCATTGTAGATCATTGCATTTGCCTCTAGTCCAGCCTAATTTTAGTTACCTCTGTGAGACTGTCAGTGTTTTCAGTAACACTATATTATTTTTTGGCCCAGTATCATAACATTCTTAGTGATTTCAGTCACTACTGAAGCCAACAGAAGATGAAGGAAATAGCCTTTGACACTGTCCTGCATGACATCCTGGTCTCCAAGCTGGTGAAATACAGGTTTGATTGATGGACCACTCAGTGGATAAAGAACTGGCTTGAAGGCTGCACCCAAAGAGTGGCTGTCAGTGGATCCATGGCCAAGNTTCAGTCTGGAGAAGAGAAGGCTCCAAGGAGACCTTCTTGTAGCCTTCCAGGATCTGCAGGGGGCCTACGAGAGGGCTGGGGAAGGACTTTTTAGGATGTCAGGCAATGATAGGGCTAGGGGGAATGGACATAGGCTTGAGGAGGGGAGATTTAGGTTGGATGTTTGGAGAAAGTTCTTCACCATGAAGTTGGTGAGACAGTGGAACAGGTTTCCCATCCCTGGAAGTTTTTAAGGCCAGGCTAGATGAGGCTCTGAGCAACCTGACCTGCTGGGAGGTGCCCCTGCCCATGGCAGGGGTGTTGGAACTAGATGATCTTTAAGGTCCCTTCCAACCCTGACAATTCTATGATTCTATGATATCACACCACTGTGAAACTGACAACAAAAATCTATCCTTTCTCTTCATTATTTACTCACACCAAATTTTATGGTTTGGGAGGGAGGTGAGTAAAAGAGGGCTTGTTGGATATTTAGGAAAAAAATCTGTTTTCTTTATCTTCTCATCTCATTTCTGAAATGCCCAAGTCTATACTATTGTTTTCTCAAAACTTAATATTTTTTTGTTTGTTTGATTATTCTAGGGAATGACAGACTTGCAGATGCTGAGTGGAGAGCAGAGATACATGACACAACTGGAGGTAAAGCTGATAAAACAAAGCAGCCCTATCATCCTGTCAGGAAACATCACTAAACAACTTGGCAAGAAGATAGCTTTTTCAGTATGTCTGAATAATTTATTGAAGGATGCTGCATTTCTTTCAGGTTAGAAGACAATAAATATTTGCCATATAAATTTAAGTTTTGGAGCCCTTATATATTAAGGTTGCCTGATTTTGGACATGTATTTTTAAAGTTCCTTTCAAATCAGTAAGACTGCTTTTCAGAATGATTATTCTTGATTAAGTAGTATTATTATGAAAAATATTGATTTTTTTTTTTTTCTCACAAATACACTAAAAGGAATAAATAAGATAAAATATCAGGAAGAGGGCTTTGCTATTTGTGTGAAATCAATTCCTTAAAAGATAAATTAGTACAGTGCAATAAACCAGTAATTAAGTTTAGGGTCTCATTTTTTCCTTAGTATTTCTTGCTGTAGTCTTCATGTGGCAAAGACATTGAAATGTCATAGGATTATGCAATATTTTCAAATAAAACTAACTTTCCAGGAATGCAGAACACCCGTTTGGTTTTTAGGAGATCATCTTTTGATGAAATCTTCATCCTTAGCTTTCACATGGATTGCTAGTGATTGCATCTGAAAATGGTTCTGGTCTGATTTCCAACTCTTATCCCCTGAAAACAAGGCTGCACTGGTTCTTCTGTTGCAAAGTCAAAGCCTTGCTCTGACTTCATGTAGAAGTAAATATCCACGTGGTCACATATTAGGTCTTAATTAATTAAAAGATCAGTCTGTTAGATTTGATTTCCTTTTAGAAGCAGCTTCAGCTGGAGTCATTTCTCTAAACTTTAAGCAGTATCTGAGGAATATGGTCTACAGGCTGTGTATGTAATCAGAGAAAGAGACTGACCATCCAGCTCAGCCTTTTTGTTTGCTACACAAGCAGTATGTCATGGGGCTCCTCTGTTAGATGGGATGAGACTGAATACATTTGTGTTTTTCCCATTGTAGTATTCATTTTACTAGCTAAAGTTACTTCACATTCTACCACTGCATAATCACTTCTACTCTTTTTGTAGCAATTCTGGAGAAAAAGGCTGATGATAAGCTGAAACAATACTCACTGGAAGGGGAGACTTACCTTCCAGGTGTTCTTGGAGTCCACGTCATTGGTTTTCTCCAGCAACATGAAGGCTTGTGGTCTCATAGTTTGAGGATAAAATATGGACTCCTAGGTACAGTAAAAAAGAGGGAAAATAAAGGCATTAGGTTTGTCTCATTTTTCTGCAAGTTATTTGCCTGTATGATTAGGACACTCTCTTAACAAGAAAAATTTCCATTTATGTTTAAACTGTGATCTGAGACCTAGGTCAAGTTTCTCTTTTCACTTGAGTAATCTTTGCTCTTTGAATCTGTATATAAAGACAATTTTTAAATGTGCTTTCCACAAACATGTCCAATATTTGATTAAAAAACACTTTTTCAATGGGAATTGCTCCTAATTTGTGTTCTCAGCTGTTTATACAAAATGAATGGTTGCATACATAGAATAATATGAGAGATTGTTACTAGGAAACAGTTGGATGTATTCTCCTGGTGGCAATGTACGAACTGTGAGCTAATTTTATGGGACAAAGCAGGTAAGCATTAGTGTATTAAGGTAGTGAATACTTGTAGTAGCTAGTCATGATAAGCATTCTAGGGTAATTGTATAGGGAAAGTTGAGTAGTAAAGTTTTCTTAAACCTACACAGATATGAGAGTGTATGCTGATCAGTGTTTTATGCACACAAACACACCTGCACAATTCTAACAACATTAGATGATGTGTAGCTAAAGCTATACAATTTTGAAGTTATATACTTAGGGCTTAAGTCATATTTTGATTTAAACTCAGTTTGGTGACTGTTGCATGTGAAGGAGTCAGCAAGTGATTCCTTTTAGAAGTACTGAATTTAAAACAGAAAACCAAGCAAATAAAAACAAAACAGAAAACCAAACACAAAAAGTCTTTGCTTTCCTTAAACGACATTGGCCTAAATCATTGAATCATTTTCATTCCTTTCTTACAAACCAGCTATTTCCAATTGTCTCAACTTAGAAACATGTTACATTTTAATAAAGTAAACAAAGGCCCAAACTTACATGTAAAGCCTGTAACATGACTGTGCCTAGGATTTTCATTTGTAGTACAGCTTGTGGGAATAAAAAATTACAATGCCTAATGCATTTTTTCCAAAGTTTTACAAATTGTTTGGCATATACAGCACGTCCATAGTCAGAAGTGCAAAGCTATTGAATGCTGTGAGGTTGGACATATATGTAGTTCAGGTGTCAGAAGCAGTGTTTTGACAACATTGTAGTCAGTAAAATGTGTCTCGATCTTGAGCAGATAGTGACAATTCTTGAGCTGAACTTCAAGGTATTGCAGTTGTAGCAGTATTGATACCAATCTTCAGAAAATTTGGTCAGTACCTTTAGACTGTAAAACATACTAACAGACCTTCAACGTGAATTAAATATCTACTTGTCTTCTGCTTTTTACTGTGGTAGAGACTTCATTTTAGTAGATGTAAACCACTTATCTAGCAAATACAAACTCACTGAAATGCAATTTCATTAAATGTGCTTTCCTTTGGATTTGTTGGGTGTATCAACAAGTATATAACTGTAAAATTAGACAAATCTCACTATGTTTTGGAAAAACAGAAACCTTGAAGCTGACACTAGGTTTATAGTTATTAACATTTTCTAAGTTTACTTCTGCTTTACTTGAATAGGTAACTTTGTGATTTAACTTGAACAGGAGAGGCAAAAAATCTTCATCATGAATGCAGTGTGCGGCAAAAGATTAAAGTGGAGACAGGTGTAGATGGTGTGTACAAACTGGATATTGGGCATGAATTTCACTGTGTGCAGACTCCAACCTATAATCACAAGGTAGAGATACTGACCAAAGCACTTGTGTAGTTGTGTACTGATTACCCTTGTGTAACTCGTGCTGAGAGGCTTAAACAGAATAATGCCTCAAATGTCATTTTTTGATCAGTCTTTTTCTTCTCATCTTTTTTCTCTTTCTTTTCTGTGTAGACAAAGATATTTAGTCAAGTTGCTAATTTGTGCAGTGCATTACAGCTTTAAGTGATGGAACTCTCCAGTGACTTCATTTTTAATGTATTAATTTACAGAACTTCTGCAGCATGTTTGCTATGAAAATTTTTATTCTACATAGAAGAATGATATTAATAAGTTTATTATTCATCTTGATCTGTCCTTTTGGAACTAAAAGTCAGGAACTCTTATTCATTAGAAGTTGTATGTCTGGAAAATAAGGCATTTTACAATGTTTTGTATTAATTTGCTGGTTCAGATTTGCATGCTATCTTAGATATTTCAGCGTGTGTGACCTTTCATGCAGAAAAGTATATCTGTTTAAAATATCTTCATTTACAGACAGAAGACAAAGGTTAATTTAAAGGCAATCACCATTAATAGGGGATATTTACTGTAGTACAGACAGCTGGCTGAAAAATAAGCTTCTCAATGTAAAGGAAATGTTGTGTCCTTTCAGATTTGCTTTTAGTCCAAGTTGAACTGAAGCCAAGAAGTATTAAGATTCCCCAGGAAGCAAGATCTTACCAGCCTTGCCAGCTGCATAGGGAATCCACGTGAGGTAGTCTATCAGGAGTATCTGAGTCCAGCTACCTTAGCTTTTGAGAAAAGCAATTAGACCGGCAGTGTACTGACTAAAAGTTTTGAGCTTTAAATACTGAATTTATATCTTCTGATGGAACCTGATTTTTCTTTGGAACATTCACAACCCTTTCTGCTACTTGGTAATATTTCTGCAGACAGTTAACAGAGGTGATAAAAGAGAAAGCATGGTTTACAAGAGAAGATGGTTTTCTGTTCTTTAGGTTCACCTGAAACATGAAGCAAGTGCATCTTGGATTTCCTCCCAGATGGAAGTGAACTATGGGAAATACTGGGATGAAATAAACAACAAGAAGAAACTGCTGATGAGCCAAGCATTTAAGAACAGTTCCAGTTTCTCTCTAGTCAGCTATTTCATGGAGGTAATCAAGATTATTGAATAGCAAGACCTTCACTTCAAATATTTAACAGACTGAGAAGAAATTTGGGATGAATTTATTTATTAAGACTTTTTTGTTGCTGTTTTATGTATTAATAATATGTCAGATATCCAGACCTAGTAAGTTTGAGTATGGTAAGGTTTTAACCCAGGCACATAGAGATCATTGACACATTCTGTGGTCAACAAAAAGAGAAAAAATAATTATTTATATTGGCAAACCCTGTTACCTTTTATTTATAGAAAGTTCTTACAGAAGCTACATAAACTATTCCTGTGTATTTTTTTTTATAATTTCTCAGAAGTTAGGAGTATTATTGCCTTAGAATAGGTAATAGTTTTCTGAGATGGGTTGCCATTATTCTATTTCCATAGAGAGTACCTGTATGTATAGAATTTATCTGTGATCCTGGCATAGGACCTAGAATTACAGTCCAAAAAAAGTAAATGGTCTAAAACTTAGTGGAAATTTGAGTAGATGTAACAAAAGGATTTTAAAGAAATCCCAATCTGTAATTTTCAGTATGCATGAAAAGCTATGAAGTGAATGCTAAATGTGCAGAGCAGAGGCACTAGCTGTGATCTTCCTGCTACTATGTGTGTGTGCACGTTAGCTTAGGCAGCCCTGGAGATGGGATCTTGTTTGTATTTAATTTTTTTTTTACTTGCTTTCCAGTTCACTTTGCAAGTCCTAGAAAAACAGGTGAATTACAGAACCCAGCTGCAGCACTCACACAACTCTCAGGTTTATTTGCAGAGCAGCACCAACTTTGAGGTGCAGTATAATGACCACGTACCATTCGTCGTTGGGCTTCAATGGAAAGATGCATCCAGAAATGGCCTGAGGAAGTGGGAAGGTGAAGTATGCCACAAACCTTTTTTTCCAGTCTGTGATTAGAATAGCAGACATTGATTCTTGCTAATGCAAAGCAACTGGTTTAATACAATGGACTAAATGAACAGATTTTGATCTGGTTGTTAAGATGGAAGAGACTGCAGTTAGATTAATTCTGAAGTTCTAAGAATTTGTAGATTACTTTGTGAGTGTCATAAAATAATTGTGAGTTGCTGAACTGTATCGTGAGTGAATGGTGTCATTTGATAAATAACCAGCAAATTTTCAAGAGTCTGATGTTGAAATCTCAGCCTCTTGTCAGATATAAACATTTTGAACTGTCTATAAACCACTTTCCAAACTAACCTACAAATCTTGTTCAAAATGTGTGTATTGCAGATTTGAATTTCTGTCTTGGCATATGTCAGAAAAGCATTGATTAAGGTGATTATTGTAATTATGTGAATAATGGTTACAGACTTGCAGTTCAGGTAACAGATTTTGTTGCAGATCATGCACTTGAACACTTTCCTGGTGCCATTTAGATACTGGACTTCAAAAATTTCCATGTATTAGGAAACCTCCCTATGTGTTACACTATGCAGTGTGTTATGCTAGTGAAGGACATGCATTTCATTGTATACTATCCAGAAATTTTGTCAGTTGGAAAAGAATAGGTTGATAGTAGCATTTTGGCCTAATTCCAAAACCCCAGCATCTTACCAGCTTTGCTGGGGAGTCAGAATCCCAGGTAGCTTGAAATGTCATGCTTCTGCCACCTTAAATATATGTTCCTTCCAGGTGGATTAAATATAGACACCCCATGGATATATCTGTATGCAGCTCCAAAACTACATCACCCTCAGCATTCTGCATATTTGCTGACTCTGGAGCTGACGACTGGAAAAGCTCTCTCCATTAAGAATCTCATAGTGGAACTTTTCTGTAAAGATCAAGACAATGAAAAGGAAGGGAAAGTTCATATTTACACGCCAGCTACCACATACCTGCGGGTTAGTAACAAGATGCTTCCTGTAGCCTGTGGCTTTGATGATAGAGCTTTGTGATGGATACCCAACACAACTGTCATCATACTGAAATAGCACTTGTTCAGGATGCTCTGTGAAGTAGCTTGTTTGAGAAACTCCTACATTATGTGTCAGTTTATAAGACAGGATCTTGAAATGCCTGTGTTCATCAGCTTTCTGTGCTTGAATGATGAACATTTCTTCATCTGGGGCAGCTGAATCAACACTGCCAGGGTCTCTTTATTAGCTTTGAAAAAATGTCAGGGCCACAACCTGACACAACCTCTTTGGAACAGAAGTCCATCACTTCCTGCACAAAGCCCAGGTNAGCAGAGTAAAGTGGCAGAATCACCTCTCTGGATCTGCTGGCCATGCTTCTTTTGATGCAGCCCAGGATGCCATTGGCCTTCTGGGCCAATCATGATGGCAATACATGATGGCAGAATTACATCTAGAAGTACACAAATAATATTTTAAATTTCTCCCTCCTTTGCCTTCACTTGTCATGAGCAAAGAGTTTCAGGAAATAGGAAAATTAGATCATCATGTAAGAAATGTTTAAAACATTGCAGCTTTGCCTTGTTAGGTCACTGCTGGTTCAAGCACAATGTAGAGGGTTTTGAGAAACATTCTTAATGACAAAAAAAATGTTCATTGACTATTTTCTTTTCAATTATTTAGCTTTTTGTCTCTCTTGCTTAGAGGGAATAAAATAAACTTTTTCTTTATGGCAATTCAGAATGTTTTGATGATGGAAAAACTGACACACTATTCCTAATAGTTTTTGTAATGATCATCTTCAAGAAAATGCATTCTTTTCACCTCTCTCCTACTGTGCCAGCAGCACAACATTCTGTCTTTCCTAACTCAGATGTGCTAATGTGTTCATCTTTTTTTCAGGCATCTACATTTAATCATTTTGGGAGAAATGTTCTGCATAGTTATAGTGAAATGATATCTCTGTGGAATCAACTTGTGAAGAATGAGCTTCATCTGGAGAATAATGAACGAGCCAAATTTTTCTGCTTTAAGCTAAAGAGTACAAAACAGGAATTTAATGTCACAGCCAGCTATCAGAATCTGCCAGTGGTAAGAAAGAAGTGCAATTTCTTGGATTCAGCACTGTGTTTTTCAGGTCTGCCACCTTCCTGAGAGGTGTTTGCTAGTACTGAAACTTAAGCACTTCTAGTGCTGCTTCTATTTCTATCTGTTTTGACAATCTGCAATGTAAAACTAGGTTCAAAAAGAAAACAAAAACTTTTGTGTGGTGTAGTTTTGAGTACTTCTCACCTATTTGGGAGGCCAGCTACAGTCAGAAAGTAAAGGAGGAGAGGATAGACTACAGGGCTAGAAAGAGATAGATGTAGAAGGTGTGGTTACTTATATTTTGATGCAGTTGTATGGTAGATGTGGAAGATTCTGCTGTCTTGAAGAATCAAGATATCTTCCCTGCTAGTGAGCAGAGTAACAGCTTGGGGGTTTGTGCTATTTTAGCCTCTACTAATCATTTTTGCTTTGCTTGTTGTCTGCAGCACAGGAAAGGCCATCAGCAGTTTGCCCTCCATTTGATAGTTACTTTGATCAGTTCCTTGCAGGACATCTTAAAACAAAAAGTGTTTTGCTAGTCATTGCTAGTTCCTGCTAGCTGAAGCCTGTTGAACAATGTGGTTTCTGTGTTCATATTCCTGAATATGAATGCAGTAAATCTGATGCAATTGTCCTTTCTTTTCTGGCCTCATGATTTGAGTGCAGTCTAGGAAAACAAACTTTTCTGTGAAGACTGTATGGAGAGATTATAAAAGTCTGCCTGTCGTGGTGCAGTTTGAAGGTCAGATAGAAGAGCTGAAGAAGGAGAAGATGCTCTATCAAAAACGTGGAACCCTCCATTTCAGGTTCAGTAGTTGTATTATTTCTATCTCTGAATAATATTCTGGCCTAAATTTAGTGTTCATCTTGATTCTCTTGGGAAACATTCTGCTCTTTACAAAGTAGAAGTGCCATGTGCACAAAGCATGTGCTGCCTCTCATCTGACTCTCTGAATTTGCTCAAGCACACTAGTTACTTGCATCCATTAGCTTTTGCTCTTCATTGAAATGTTAGTGAGCAGAGTTATCAAAGACAGCAGGCCCTATGTCTGTTGGTCCTATAGACTCCTTTTGTAAAAACAGCAGAATTTATAGTATGTCTGCTTTGAAGTGGTGAGAAGTTCCAAAATCCAGATCTGACCCTCTGTGCCATCCAGATGCCTTTTTTCTAGTCTTTAGGAATAATGTAGCCAAAAGTACCCCTCTTAAAATACAGAACAAATAGTCTTATTTAGCTTTTGGAACATGTTTCCATTTCCTGATGAGAATGAATGTGCTGCTTCTAGATATTGTCTGTCTCTGAAATTTCTCTCTTCATTACCCATTATCAAAACACAGCTTGAAGGCCTCAGTAAAAATGTGTTCTCAGACTTGAGACATCTGGATTATCTCTGGGGACATCTCAGCTTTCTTAAGGCATAGCAGAGTCAACAGGAGTGCACAGCGTCCCTTAGGGGAGCCAGTGTGCATCCTGGAGATAAGATAAAAAGAAGTGAGATGCCTTTCTGGTGATGGAAAAAATACATAAATGAAGAACAAAGACTTGTACCAGAGAACCTAATGTGTAAAGGCAGTCCAATGTCTGCTTATAAAAGTTAATGTATTCTTCCAAGGCATCCAACTGAGTAAATGTGCAGAAATATTTAATAAAGTCCATAAAGCATTACACTGAAGCAGTAAACTACGCTGAGCACTATGTAGTGGCTGAACATCTGTTGCACAGGATTTCTGCAATGCAGATATTGTTCTAATATGGAAAGCATAAAATGTGGTCGATAGATGAGATTTCTCAAAGCTGCCATAAGCTTTTGGTCACTGTCACTGTTTGAAATGCAGTCTTGGCCATGCAGATATAGAAAGTGTATATATTGGTTACGCACATCAGAATTTTAGAGTATCACCCTCTCCCATGCTCTTCCAAGCCTTTCCTGAATCCACAATGGAAACTCTTTATCAGAAATTCTGGTAAATGTGTGTAGTTTGTATGAAGTTTTAGTTACGATCTAGTAATTTCTTAGAGGTACTGGTCCTATGTTTTTTGCTTCTTGCCTGACATCCTGATGGTATCTGCAAATGAAAAGTTTGAAGTTGAACTCTGCATCATTTCTTTTTGTAATTGCCTGTTAAGATCATTTATATTTGCTTATTCCTTGTTTTGTTCCAGGCATCCTTTTAAAGTCCCTGTTCTGCAGAGCTTCCTTCTGCAGGAGACATTTACTGTTGACAAAAGGCAAAACCACTATTTCTTGGAAACAAACATTTTGATAAATGAGGTGGATGAAACAGTTCAAACTCTTACACTTGGTTACCAACCTGAAAACCCGTATGTGAGTTATGCAAGAATTTCCTTCTAATCTGGCACACCAAAAAAAGCCAGCAAATGGGTGATTTAGTGTATATTATCTTATGTTCCTTGCTTTTCCTCTCAACCTTTTTATAGATTTGTGCTGGCTTAACTCATCCATACAACTACAGATTGTTCCCCAAAGATTTTCAAATATGCATTTTAACTCAAAGTCACAAAAATGTGAGTATATTTCCCATTATATTCACTTAGGAGAGATTCATTACATGTTTATTTACAGTTTACTGGCTTTTCAGACCTAACTTGCTATAGGTCTTTAGTTTCTTAGCATGTAAATGCTGCAACCAAAAAGTTCAGAGGGCAGTGATGTGGTTGGTGCTTCCCTAATACAATGTAGGAATACTTATATATTATTTTACAAATATTATTATGTGTAAATATTACTAATAATAACAAGTACTGGGGAGGAATGGATTCAGGGTTCTCATCCTTATCTAGGTGTATCTATTAACCTTTCTTACCAAATGCAGTTATTTATTTTTCATTCTGAGCCATAACGTAATATCTCACAACTCTTTCTTATTTCTTGGTACCCGTGGCTAATTTCTTTCACCTTTCATAATCTACAGGGTTAATACTCAATGTAATTTGCTTCTTCACATTCTTAACATAGGTGAAGCATGAGCTCGAGACTACCTTGAAGGTAAATAAGGAGGATGTTCTCCGTTTTCTAGGGACATATCAGGACAAATCTAGTGAGGCATTTTTTAGACATCATTTACATATGGATGTGAGACATTCATTCCAGGTATTGGTTTTCATTTATAGCTTTTTTTGGTTTTATGTCTTGATGGCTATTTTACTGCATTGCCTTTAGAATTATAATTGTTCTACGCTTGTAAACTTCCTAGTTCCTAGTCCTGGCCCTGACAAAGGTATCTCAGCAGATCAAATCATAATCTGTGTCAATAATATGTTGTAAGAAACACACTTTTCAGTTTCATACTACTTTTTATTGCATTTGATTTATTTTTTCAGCGACTTTGGGTAAAATTGGCAAAACTTGATATTGCATATTTGCTTATATGCATCCTCCACTTCATGCTAGAACTTCAGACATCCAATCTCATGAGGCAATTGATAGGAGTGCAGTGATTATGTTTACATTTTACTTTGTCAAATAGTTTGAGTTTCCACAAGCAATGGCCCTAAGCGGGGAGCTGTTTTCCAGGCAGACTAAACTGGAACACTTTGACTGCAGTGTGAGTGTAAAAGCCATCATCAACAAGAACATGTCTGCACAGGTCAGTTCCTTGATTATTACAGTCTTGTTGCTTAAATGTGCAGCTTTTGAAATTCATACAAATCAGACCTGTGTTGAGTCTCTTGCTTGTCATGTTCCTTAGGATATGTCAATCTGGAAGCTGTCTAACTTTGTGCTATAAATTGCTGTGCAACTGCTTTGAAATATGGGAACATAAATGTATGAGTATACTACAAAGTTGGTCAGCACATACGGAATTTAGCAAGTGTAGTGGAGAGGTGTAAATTGTTAGGAAAGCAGTTACCTTTTTATGGTTAGAGTTTGTTTTGGCTAGATGACTACATGCAGTTGAGATAGGTGACTGAACTTCAGAAAACTCTGAAAGTCTGGTTAAATTATACTTAAGATTCAGTGTAGTTAATCATTTCTTATTGTAAGCTCTAGCATGGTGACAGGCTTATATGCAAAATTAGGTGTCAACTGTTGCTTTTACTACCAATTCAAATGATTCTTTCTCCAGGATTAACTTTAGCCTGTGTAGTAGGTTGAGATAAACAGATGAGGGTCACTTACCCATTACCTTCATGGACAAAATGAATTCAACTTGGGGAAAAATATATTAATTTATTGCCAAATAAAAATAAGAGTTAGATGGTGAGAAATGAAAACTAAAACTACCTTTCCTCCTCTGCTTCCCTCCCTGCTTTTTCCCAGGCCCAAATTGTCTGCAATCTTGTTCCTCAAACTGATGTATTATGATCTAAGATCCTTAATTTCCTGTTCTTCTTTTTCTCTATTTGTAGGCCCAGGCAACCCTCAAGAGTTATGGTGAGAGCAATTTCAATGCCTCTCTTTACCTTAATTCCAGTGGAAGGGAGATGCTGATGCTTGAGGTTGATGTGAACAATGAAAACGGGAAGAATGCCAGAGTTGTTGATTTGAGGGCTTTTGTCCATCAGACAATCCTGATAAACCCAGAATCGATACAGTTCCAGCTCATGGGCAAAATATTTCCATCAAGGTAGAGAAATCAGAATCTTGGTTAACAGAGGAGCTGAAGAGTGTTCTGTGATACGTATTTAAATGCAACTACTTTCATATAGCTGAAGCAGAAGCCACTGAGGAAATGTCATTTCATATTTTAGCCCTGTTACTGAAATGCTTTTGCTCTTTATGTTTCATAAGTTGGTATAACAAGTTATGTTGATGTGTTATAACTGCTTTGCTAGAATTTTGTGTGAAAACGACTTGAATAAACAGGTGATACTGTTATACTCATTTTAGATCAGTAGTTGGGTTCTTCCATCTATTCTTTGTCCTCTCAGAAGTAAGGAACTAATATTTACAAGCTCTGCCAGTGGAAGATGGCACTTCCCAGCGTTTATTATAAAGTTTTATAAAGTATTGTGGAGTGCTCTGAGATGCCAGGGGTGGGAAATAGAAATTGGGCCCTCCCAAGTTTCAGCTGTCTTCCAGATGATTTTTCAAATTTCACGATTATAAAAGTGTGCAGCAGAGGAACTGATGTTTCTATAGAGATCCCAGTGTTTTGCAGTTTATGAGTTGGATGGGATATGGAGAATGAGGAGACAGAGTTAAAGAAATCAGAAGTTACTGCAATTTAGTTGAAGCCCATTAGATTTACTAGTAAAAGAAAAAATAAGGTAAAATATTCAAGGAAGGTGTTTCAGGTGTTTCTGCAGCTTACTTGCAGTTCTGGGCTCCCAATAGTGCATTCACTTGTTTAAATACCAGGATAGTCCGTAACAGTGATTTATTGCAGCTCATTTTGCAGGAAATAAAATAGAACACTTAAAATTTCTGGAATGACAATTTTATTGGGATTTATTATTTATTTTACAGGGAGAAAAGAGAGAAAAATAAAAGATTGAATATTTCTGTGGAGTAGCTAAAATGATGCAGTCTGTACAGGCTTCAGTTGCTGACTGATGTAATGAATCTTACTTCCCTGAATTATGTAGTTCAGCTCTTATCAAGTGGATTTTTACTGAGGTTTTACTAATCATCTGTCTTTCAGAGGGTTCCAATTTCTAGGAGGGATGTTTAACAATATGAAAATATGATTGCATCACTTTTAGATATTTTGTGTGGTATACTTGAGTCTAGAAAGTCAGGCATTTCGATGGACAGTTTGTTGAAGACACTTGAAACGCTGAAAATCGAGTTTCGTGTGGCTCCAGCAAGTTTCCGTAAAAAGTTGAGCTGTGTTTTTCCAACACTGTTCAACTCTGGGCCAAGATACCTAACTCAGATGATGGTGACATTTAAAATTACTGTTTAAGCTGAACTCTCGGTGCTGCTTTTAAATCAGCACTGAAGAGAGATTTCATGTGGTTACAGAGGGGAGTTCATTTCCAGCTCTAATTCTGTCCAACTTAGCTTTTTCTTTTATTTGGGATCATAACAAAAGCATCCAATAAATTTGAAGAAAGATCAGTCAGCCAAATGTGAGGCTTTACTGAGTAGTTTTATAAACATCTGTTGAATAGCATATACTTATTGCAAGGCATCTGATTCACTGGTTCACAATGCTTGAACAAGTGCCAAGAAGGTCTGTGGAGTCTCCATACTTGGAGATACTCAAAACACACTCCTGAGCACTCTGCTATCATTGATGCTGCTCTCAAGTGAGAGGGGGATTCTCTTGACAGTCATGAATCAAGCATAATAATATGATCTTATTAGCAATTTTTATCTGTCTTTTTAGACTTCTGATATCTTCTGAGATGAGGGTTAATGAAAATAGGCTTCATGTGGATTTCATGGGAGCCAGGGAGCAGAAAGTTGGTTTTGTTTTGTTCCTAAATGGAAGAGTCCAACACACGTTTGCTGGATTAAAGGCCATACCTCCTCTTCTTTCTCTGAATGGATTACTGAAGTGCAAAACCAACATTCATGATGGTACATTTTTACTTTGTGTTTTGCTGCTAAGTCCACAACTATCTAAGGAAGTTTACTAATTTTAATGTATTCCTTACCAAACTGCATATAATGTAGAAAAGGGTATTTAGCATGCAAAATGAACCATTGGTCATTGGGTTGAAACTAGTTCTCTGTGATCTAACATAGTTTGATAATTTTCATATTTTTATTGATTGAAGGAAATAGTGGATGGCATCTTTCCTATGCAGGTCTTCTAAAATGTGCAGGAGGGGGATGACTTGAGGCCCTTAATCTTGTGAATGGCTTCACTGGTGGAGCAGGTTACTCTAGATCTCCAGAAGGATTGTTTGAGCCTGGAGTTACAAAAGTAATAGGTCATAGTCCTTCTGCAAATTTTCCTTCAGAAGTTAGTGCAGTGTAGTCTATGCCCTAGAGAAAGAAGCAGCTTGATGAATCAAACATCTGCAAGAAATACTATTACATAGTTTGTTTTAAGCATAGACACTTCTGCTAGTAAAGAAACTCTCTCACTGTAATAAACTGATTTGCTCACTAGATTAGGCTAAATTATCTACTCTAATAAATGAAACTTCTTTTACTTCTTCCTGGTATTAAATTAATGGTTAATTTATATGTTGCTTATAAAATTCTGGTTATTTCTGTCTCTCCATGGTAATATTTCTGCCTGTTACAGGTAACATCAATATAATGGTCAACAAAACACTCTATGGACTCCGTCTCAGGAACAGAAATGTGTTTGGGAATAGCACCGTGCACAATTTCACATTTGCTGTGTTTCAGAATGGCAGTCAGGCAATCCCAATGGAGGCAAAACTGAAAGGACACCTGGAGCTGAGTAAAAAGATGAGAAGGGGGTTAGCTAGCTTCCAGGTGGATGAGAAAGCCCTTTCTCTAGATTTTTCCAATATCATGGATCATGGGCACAGCAGAGTCAGTGGGACTTTCACACATAACATCAGCTTTTTACAAAATGCAGGTATGAAGAAAACACTGAGTTGGTGTGGTATAACAAGGTGTCAAGGTCAATGAGTGCCAGTCAGTAGAAATAGAGGAGTTGCATTTGCTTACAACAGAGCAAAATGTGATCCACTCTTAGCCACATTCTTTTTAATGTTGTTGAGAAAATTCAATAAAATGGATACAAAACTATTTAAAAACTCTTTGAACTACTTCAGAGTAAATGATTTCTCTCTTGTACATCTGTATTCCTGCTGATCAGTTTCTTTAAGCATATTTTTATGCCTGTTTTGATTTGGACCAAAATTGAAATATTGAAAGTCATTGAGTAAATCACGCTGAAGACTAAAATATGGCAAAGCTTCTTTCCTAAGTAAAACCAAGGGTTCTCGTGAACTGAAGTTACAAATAATTTTGAATGGGTAAATTGCTTTAGTCTGTTTGGACTGAAGAAATCTGTTTGAAACTTTCTAACACCTGACTGCTTGAGTTCAACACAGTACTCATTGTTAGACATCCTTTATTAAGGAAAGAAAAATACTTGACTTCCAAAACATATGCCACATTTTAATTTAACAGTCTTGTTTTAATATGATTTTCATTTGGTAGATGATGTCCTTTCTCACTATAAATAGCAGTAAGTGCACCTAACTTTAAAAGGAATCTGTCTTTTCTTATGAAAAACTCCAGAAGTCTTCTCTTGATCTGTAATACATCTTTTCTATATTTTACAATGACAAGCCAGAAGTACTGTGTTGATCTTGCTTCTCTGTCAACAGGATTGCCCTTGGATGGCATTCTTACTGCCATATGTGACCATGGCACGGGAAACCACACCATTGCAATAGCCCTACAGAGTGGCAGTGAAAGGATTGCTGCTTGGTTTGGAGGTCACAGTCTGTCTACAGAGCCTCCTAGATCCCAGCTGTCTGTGAGTTTAAAGCACAACATCTCAAAGTTAAGGAAACATGGTATCCCTTTTATCGTGGAAGCTGCTGGCTATTATGAGGTAAGAAGAGTTCTTCCTGTGATTATGTGATATGTGGCAGAACCATTTCTAATAACTGTAGGTTGTTCCAGTGCACTTTATTCCCAAAACATCTACATTTTTGAGTTGTACTAAATTACTATGAGAAAGAAAGGTGTTTTCTGGCCTCTTTTTATATTGCGTGCGTGTCATCTGAGATCTTGGTGCTGAATCTAGGCTAAATTAAATACTGCATTCAGTTCTTATTTAAGTGAAGTGCTCTGCTGCATATGAGCAGGAGTCTTGTCCAATTCTGTTTTTTGAATCATCGAGGGTACTGAATGCTCTCAACATGTTCTGGAGACAGAAGCAATCATTGGTGCACAGCAATCAGAAAGTCTAGCATAACAGGAGAATCTCTGTTTGAAATGAAGCAGCTTTAATGAATTTGTACTTTTATTTTACCAGTGCTGCTGGCCTGGTACAGGCTGTGACATTTAAGCATGGTGAAACAGGCTCTGTCTTTCACAGTTTTTGCTGGGGTGATGTTCGTTTCATTCTCTGATTTCATTTCTTTTGTGCATAGAATTTCACCAAAAAGGTTGCTGCAGGCATAAAAACCACAGTGGAGATGAAACAGCTCAAAATTGAAATAGAGAGGAAAACCACTGGCAGCGGTATGGAAATTTCTCTTTCACTTCACCATGATGTGGCAGGACTGATTGACACTGTTCCACGTGTACTAGAGGTTAGCAGAAATCCTTCTACACAGTATGTTTGATGTAGTTTTCTGATGTGCATTCTCAGCTGTTCAGATTTACTGCTTTGAGAGCAAGCTAGCAGGTCAGAAGGGAGAGATTTTCGTCCAACAAGGACAGTACAGAAAGCCTGAAAATTGATTATCCGTAAAGAGCAGGCTTGGTTTTCAAGATATGGCGGTAACAAAACATTTATGTCATGAAACTGGAGTGGCTCCTTGCCCCAGGTGGATCACATGGCTGTTTGTGGGTGCAGTATTATTGATGGCAGAGTGAATAACAGCAGTAGTTTTCATACAGCCAACAGCACCCCCCAGGGACTTCACTTTCTGCAGTGGGGGGCATAGCTGATGGCATTAGAAACACTGAATGTCTGTTTGTGACAGTGGTATTTTCTATGCCAAACATAAGAAATATCACTATCTCCTGTTAGAATCAAAAGCCAGTGTATCAAAAATCTGGCAAGTAACAGTTTCCTGCTGTTTGAAGATATTCTTCTGCCTTTGTCTATGCTGATACTTTGGCATGATAATGCAAGAGACATGATTTAGCCTCAGAACCACTAAACTGTTTATCTTTTTGGGAACTGATCTCTAACTTTCCATCTTAAAGCTGTGTTTTAGATCTTCATGCATTTTATCCTGAAAGAAGTGTTTTAGCTCCCTCCTTTGTGTTTTACTACTCTACTTTTCTTCATGCTCTGAATGTGCTTTGTTGATAATGCCAACAGGTTTCTTGCAGTGGAGAATCTGCTAACAAACAACTTTCTGGCCTTTGCAATGGAGCAATTACATTTCATCATTTTGAGGTACTAGTTTCATTTATGAACTCTGCTGTCAACAAGATGCTGCTTTTACCACTCAGGAAGTCTAAGTACTGAAAGGTGGCAGAGATGTAGAAATGGATTTGAGTTAGCTGGACATTCTACACACCCTTTCAGATGTTTTTACTCCCTTAATATTCACATATTCAAACAGATCAGATTACCTCCCCATCAAAAACTGTACAAGTCCATAGGGAAGGTTGCATTCAGTTTCACCAGCATGGATTGTTTATTCTGAATCAGAATTTTCAACAAACTTGCAATCAGGTGATACAGATTTTCATCTCTAGTGCACAAACACATAGTAAAAGGAAAGGTAAGGGATGTTTATGGGCCCAACAGGTGCAATTTTAAAAGCAATGTTTCTGTGTCCTATAGCACACAATCAAGTTGTGCTGCTTCAGAACTCAGTGCAAGAGCTTGCACCTAGCAGAAGACTAGCATCAGGAGATAATAGATGTGCACTAGGCAAAAGGCAAGAGTCACAATAATGTTTCTAGCTGAAGTGTCCAAACTGCCAGTTAGAGCCCAACTCGGTATAAATGGTCTTGCTCTTTTATTGAGCAGGTAACCTAATATGAACTGGAGTAGGCACAAGCTGAGAATATCACAGTTTACTGCTTCTTATTCAATTTTCTGTTCTTTCTAACCAACCATTTGTTTGCGAAAGCTCCTGTGGCTCTTGAACTGTTTGAGAAGGATACACTTTATAATCTGATGTATTTTTAAGAATGTTAAAAAGGTCTCCTGTGATTGACATCACAGAAGGTTGTTTGTCTCTAGAACAACAATAATCTCAAAGACTCTGATTCCCGTGTGTGTTCTAATGACAAAAAATGACAAATGCATTTCAGTTCTTCCCTCATGTAAGCTGCATACAGTATGTGTAACACTTGTCACTCCTGCTGAGGTCTGGGGGGAACTGAACACATTCTCACATTGCTAGGGTTCTATTTACTTATATTTAAAACAGAAGTGATGATAGTAAAAGCAACAGCAGTTGAAATATTATGATATTAGTAATTGTTTTAACAGAGTTGTGGAGCTGGGCTTTTTTCTGTTCTTTTTATTATGGAACTCTAAACCAAAGATTTTAGGCCATCTCTCCATTTGTTTAGGCATTTATAAATACGTAAGATGAATACCAAATGGTGTCAGGTAGATAGCTCTCTTTCAGTAACATATTTAGTAATAGTATATGCTCTGACAAGAAAATAAACTTGACAGTAGATTTTCCTGTAATTTTTCAGACTCCAGCAAGAGTTTCACTGAATGGGTCAATGTTTACCAGCAACTTTACTGTCATCTTCTTTGGACATGTTTCTTTTCATGACATGTTTGCCTGCCTCCACCTCCATGCCACCACTAACATCCAGCCTCATTTAGAAATTGACTTCCAGCATTCCTTGCCTTTACTTCAGTCTCTGGGAATTGCCAGAGAGAACCAAGTGAAGGTATTATCCATGAGAAGTGACAAGTTTAAGGGCATGCTTGGTATTGTCCTTGGACCTTGCAGTTTAGAAGCTGATGGAGAAGTGAAGCTGGCAAGTAATGAAACAGATACAAAATGGATACTTACTTTTAGAAACAAGTGCGTCAGTCTAGAGGTAAGCCTAGATTATTTTCTGTATGACATTATAGGCTGTGTGTTTCAGATCATTAAGAGTCACAGAGAAATACCTCCTGACAGTTATTTATGGAAAGGACAGTTTTGGTCAGTAAAGTTATTCTAACAGAGCAATGAGTCAAAGCACTTGCAGAGCGAGTGGATTTGAAGGTGAACATTTGAAGAAATGCAATGGTAGATGTTACTGCTGTTGCCAAAAAATAGTTGTTGATAATAGCTTTTTAATTAAAATTAACTTTGTTCTAGAATCTAATGAAAAGCAAGTCCTTTCTGTTTGAAATTTTTTAGGTTTTCTTTGGATTTACAAACTTTTTATTCTACAGTAGTTATGAAAATGTTGGTTTAAGATTTTTTTTTCCCCATACCATTCATTTTTTTGTTTGACAGAGAAATTTCTAATTTTTCTGTGAAACAAGCTGTATTGTATGATCCTTTCCAAAAGCATATTGATTCAGGAAGAAGGAATCCTTTCTCATTAGTTAGGAACAAATTAGGAAGACAGTTACTTTACCTTGTGTGCTTTAAATAATATAATCTTTTCTTTTGCAGAGGATGGGATTGCCTCATGCTGTAGCCTTTGGGGGCTCATTTCAACAGAATATCTGCAACATTAGCTTGTTAATGAACCTCCAGTGTGATGGCAGAACAGTTGATGTTCAGATAGACACTTCCTGTGAACACGAATATACGCTCCAAGGGACACTCAGGCATTCAGTTCACTGGCTGAGTCAGCTTGGGCTGCCTTTGGAAAACTCTATCCTGTTGTCTGCAGCCACAGACTCTACCACTGAGGGCATTTTATTGCTACAGGCTGGCAAGTGCAAACTTAAGGCTAGAGGAGATTTCTATATTCAGAATAAAGCTGAATGGACACTGGAAACAGAAACAGCATGTCAACTTCTGCAGGTAGCTCTTGGAGGCTTTTAAAAGAGAGATTTGGGATCAAATTCATGCCATGGAGGGTTTAGGCTAAAGTAACTTATGCTTGAGTGGTGGAAGGGCACTCTGAAGACACATCTGTCTTACAGTGTTAGTCAAACAAAGTGTCTAATGTGTCCTGTCCATACAAGTTCTCTGTAGACTGAGGTTAGTTCAGTCTTTGCTGCTTCTTGCCTTCACAGACTGAGACTGCCATCCAAGGCTGAACAGTAGTTTTGGCTTGAGCTGTTTGTGAAAAACTGTATTTTCTGGGCTGTCTTTTTTATCAAAGTAGAAGTTGTGAAATGTCCTTGTTTTTTTCCCTCCAGTCTCATTAACTACATTAGAATGAATGGCTGTTGCAAATGTAGGGGTTATTTTCATGGTTATAGGCATCATGTTTTACTAATTTCTCAGTTTTAACTTCTTCAGCTATGAAGTAGCAATATAAACCCAAAAATTAGAGGAAAGTCTGTGTCATCCATAGTGAAGAGAGAATGAAAACCACTTAAAATATTAAAAAAACTAGAATTTTCAACAACTTTACAAATACTTTGAAAGAATAAGAGGATACAGATCTTTTGGAATATTGTACAAGACAAGCTTGACGTTTTAGTAATAAAAAAAACACCTTATAAAACCAGATGCAAGAATGTCTGTTAGGCCTGGTATTTTTTGTGGTCAAGTTTATTTGAAAAATTGAGATTGGTCTGGTCTGAATGAAGTAGAGGGTGTTCAGGAAACTTTGCCATTCTGAAGAAACAGACATTTCTTATTTTTGTAAATGTTAAACTTCACATAGATTCAGAAGTTGTAAACTATGTAGAGCAGTCCTAAAATGTTTGCTCAGACCATATTCAGGCAAAATTCCACCGTAGTGTTGTGAGGGAGATAAATGGCAATGCAGATATTGCATGTTTTATCTCTGATATTGTAATATAAAATCTCCTTTCTCTTATGCTAAAGGGAGAAGAAAAAGGATTCAATACTGACTTGTTTTAAAGTGTATGTATAATCCAGAGGGTTTTTTTTTCTCATTCTTGACAGTATCTCAGTATTCCAACTCAATCACGGCTCACAGGATCTATTCAGAAAGACAAGTGCCAAGCAGAATTTCTCTGTGTCCTTGAAACAGAAGGAAAAACTGCCCATCTTGAAATGAAAGCAGAGTGCAAACCAAAGATTGCAGTGGAAATTCAATTCAGGCATGAACTCCCTCAACTGAAGGAAATTCCAAGGGAAAATAAGCTGTCTATCACTGCACAAAAGCAGTTAAAATATCATATTGGAATAGAAATGATATCAGGGGCTTGTGAGCTTCAAATGAATGGGGATTTTCATCCTGAAAAGACACTTCAGTGGCAAATATTTATAGAAAACAAATGCCAAACAATTCAGGTATTGGAAAGAATTTTTTTTGCTTTACTTTTGAATTTATACATCTAACCACAATCTTTTCACCTACTAAAAACAAAAGAAAACAGCATAATGACTTCAATAGCAGCAGAGAAACAAAAAAACCATTCTCTTCTTTTTAATGTTACATCTTACTTTTGGAGCCAGTCATTCACTGTATTTTTGTACGAAATAAGCCAGATTTTCTATTAATCAGTACCTACTTTTTTCTGTACAGGATCTTGGAGCACCACTAAAAATTGATGGTTCAGGCTACATTTTGATGGATAAAATGGACCTAGATTCACAGATGTCGATCACTGTTGATGAAAGTAAAATACAAGGACTCCTTATACTAAAAGTCACTAATGTAAGTATCCTGCAGACAGTTAGACTGCATGTACAGAGTAGTTTCTGAGTCACTTCCTTGTTATGCTCTTTGTGTGTGTATATACATATTTGTTTATTTTATATTGTACTATTTGATGTACTTTATAATATGTGGCAAATATGATAAGACATGCAAATCTCCAAATGCTGATATGACTCCAGATGTACAAAAGGTACTCCAGTGTAACACTCTTAATTCACTTTCAGCAATGCACAAGGAAAAAGAAGATGGTGATTTATAGTGGTCACTGTGATTCACATTGCAAAATAATAGGCAGCAATTAATTGAGACACTGCTGTTTGTTTCTTTAGTAAGACAACAGCACAAGAAAGATTGTGATCTCTTGCTGTCCTGTTGACAATTAGAAGTTTGGCTTCTCCTGTCATTAGTGCAGGAGAGTAGAGTACACAGAAGTATCTTTTGCCTTGAGATCATTCATTGTCTTGCAATAACTGGTAATTATGCTGTAGAGAAACAGATACTGGGTGTTCTTTGCCACCAGAGAGAAACATTTACACCTTTTTCACTGTTAGATGAAATGTATTTTTTTTGTCCTGCTTGTTAGACTTAATTTTGTTTCTCTTTCCCAGTGTAACTTCCCTAAATTCAATACAATTGGTTTTAATTAGCATTAAATGTAGGACAGACACATGTGCTAAATTTCTGTTTTGAGCTGTATATTGCAGCGTGCTTTGGGTTCTACACGTGCTTTGCTATACGTACTGTGAAACATTAACAGGAAAGACAAGAGTTGGATGCAGAGCTAAGTCATAACATTCAAGGAGCTGCAGACATTGGCATTCCTGTGAGGATGTTAGTTGATATGATATCAGAAAAAACCAGCAACTTCTATAGAAGACTTAATCACTTCAGTGTGAACAGCAAGCAAGTAAGTGTCTCCTCCATGTTAGCAAGATCTGAAATACAGGTCGAAGTGAGCTAATTGGTTTGGTAAATAATATTTCTTCACTTGAAATAACTGTGCATGATGTCCTAACAGAAATGCTCTGCAGGGACTGATTTGGTTTTAAAGACCTCAATTAAATGAAGGCAGTATCTTTCAGCCACTCCTCTGCAATCACTTCTAGCAACAAATTTGACATCAGCAGTGATCCATGACTCCCATTTGCAAACTAAATCAAACCTTTCTTATCAAGTATCTTCACTTGGTACAGCATATTCCTTATTGTAGTACAAAGATGTGACTTATAAAAAATTAGACAATTCTTCTCTGTAAATTTTTCATAGTTTTCATAATTCTGCTCTAATGTGTAATTAGTACAATAATTACAATTAATGAGAGCAGTCTCAATATCAGAAATGTGCCAGAGTTAACTTTGGTTGTCTTTTATTTGGGCTAAACAGATTACAGAAGAACTGAGCTTTGTCCAGGAGTTGGATGTTATGTCTCTTAACTACAAACTTACTCATAACATAGAGGCACTGAAAACTTTGCAAATCAAAGAGAGGATTGAGTTGCAGGTGAGTTACCAGATAATGACAGGGGAGACATGAATCCAGCCTGGAACCAGGACATGATGGAAACAGTAGCTAGAAGTCAGATGACAAAAGAGGGTAGAATTTTGCTCATTCAGTTGTTAACTTTGGAATCTTTATTGTCTTTCCTATTCTGTTATATCATCTTGCATAAGGTCATAGCACAGATTTCAGAGTTGCTTCGTAATACTACTCCACTTAAAAGTCAAGATTTATACAGTAGAAAAAACTTCTTGCTACAAAATAGAGCCCTAATGGAGCAAACTACAACCAATAGCTTACTGGACCAGAACTTTTCATAGGAATCAGAGGCTGGAGGTTGGCTCCCAATATGTGAACAGGTCAAGCCCCAGCTGAGCTTGCAGCATGCACTGCACGAAGAGGGCGATGAATTTTAGCTCATGTGCCTAGTCTGTCTGAAAGGTGTGCAGTGTACCTTTTATAGACTAGGCAGAGGTGAGTGCTGATGGGACTTCACAGTTTACATTCCAAATGGGATTTTCCTCCCACACTGATTACTTGGCAAAATTTTTTATCTGAGATATGTGAGCATACAGCACAACACTTACTCTTTATTAACTGTGAATAAGGTTAGGACATAGCTGTACTGGAGAATATGTGTTAAAAATGTTGACTTTAAAAATAAAAGGAACATCTGTAACTATGTTGTGTAGATGATACTGCTTGAACCAAAGAAAGAACTCTGACTAACAGGAGCTTTGCCTTTTGCAAACCTGCACCTTTTCACAATATACCTTTGTTGCACACAGGCTCTCTTGAACCTAAAATTGATCAAGAGCTTTAGTATGAAATTGCATTATGGTGCTCACCTAACAGTTCTTGAAGGACAGATCCAGGAGTTTGAAACAAGCACTAACATAACTGGAAATTTCCATCATACATGGCCATGGCTGCTACAAGCCAGAGTCCCATCATCTTTACAAGTAGGTTTAGATTTTGTTTTGTTTTTTCTTCATTAAACTTCTGTTCTTTATTATGATGTAATTCAAGCTCATGGCTTGAATGAAAACTACAGTCTTGTAAGGTACAGGATGATACTTAAAAACAATGGATGGGTAAAAACTGAACTACTGACATAGAAAATTTCTTATTGGCTGCGTTCTGTACCAGATTATTCCATTCTGATCAGNTATATATATATATATATATATAATATATATATCCTTACATATAAAGGGAGTCTAATGAGAATTTGGGATAAATTAGTGAGGCTGGCTTGATTTGAAATTAATTCAATTAAATGGACTTCATACTGGAAAGCCACAGATGATTACTAAAAGGATAAGTTTTTTTATTAATGGATAGTTTTTTGACATAAGTGTAGCCTAAAGNTAGTCTGTCTGAAAGGTGTGCAGTGTACCTTTTATAGACTAGGCAGAGGTGAGTGCTGATGGGACTTCACAGTTTACATTCCAAATGGGATTTTCCTCCCACACTGATTACTTGGCAAAATTTTTTATCTGAGATATGTGAGCATACAGCACAACACTTACTCTTTATTAACTGTGAATAAGGTTAGGACATAGCTGTACTGGAGAATATGTGTTAAAAATGTTGACTTTAAAAATAAAAGGAACATCTGTAACTATGTTGTGTAGATGATACTGCTTGAACCAAAGAAAGAACTCTGACTAACAGGAGCTTTGCCTTTTGCAAACCTGCACCTTTTCACAATATACCTTTGTTGCACACAGGCTCTCTTGAACCTAAAATTGATCAAGAGCTTTAGTATGAAATTGCATTATGGTGCTCACCTAACAGTTCTTGAAGGACAGATCCAGGAGTTTGAAACAAGCACTAACATAACTGGAAATTTCCATCATACATGGCCATGGCTGCTACAAGCCAGAGTCCCATCATCTTTACAAGTAGGTTTAGATTTTGTTTTGTTTTTTCTTCATTAAACTTCTGTTCTTTATTATGATGTAATTCAAGCTCATGGCTTGAATGAAAACTACAGTCTTGTAAGGTACAGGATGATACTTAAAAACAATGGATGGGTAAAAACTGAACTACTGACATAGAAAATTTCTTATTGGCTGCGTTCTGTACCAGATTATTCCATTCTGATCAGTGTTTGTATTGTTGATACTGTAACTCTACAGGAGAACAGTTTTAGCATGTTGCATCAGTAACTGAAATATTGCTACTATGTTCTTTAATGGTAATTTTAAACTTAAAGAAGTACTTCAAGTGCTATTTTTAGGGAGATATTGGAGTACCTAGTATCTGGTAAATATTGGCCTAAATAGANTTTAAAATTGAATAGGACTTAAATGTTGTTTCAATAACTTAAATCTACATGTAATTTTTTAGATAGATGTGTTTTTTCAAGAGATAAACACTACTCAGGAAAGATATCTGCACATTGCAGCTGGAGAAACATCAATCATCTACACAGTAAACTCCTATTATGTTGGTCACCAAGTGGATATCTTTTGCCAAAGTGTGCATAGCAGTGAGGCATTACAGGCAGCTGGCTACCCTAAGGCAATTGAGTTGAGTTTCAGTTTACAGAAATCAGGTAGGTACTTGCTGTTCCTTGCAGGTTTCTTGTTTCAACTGTTCCTTCAACAGCTACAACTGACTGAGATTTGCTGGTAGTACCTAAAAAAAGCGTTCTTGTGGTAAGTAAAATTGTAATTCTTAGACTGTATTTATTATTGGTTACATTGTAGCCTTTTCTTCAATTCCAGGAAAGATGTCATGTGGTGCAACACCTGGTAAAACAGGAGATCCCCAAGATACTTAGCTGCATAAAACAAGATTTCAGTATCACACAAAAGACCTTGTTACAGACCTGAAAAATGTGAATTCCAGTGTAGTTTAAAGTGGGCTTTGAAAATGGCTTTTAATGTTTGAACTGTGGATGGGAGACAGACCCATCCTGAAGCCAATCTATCCTATTCTGTCTCCGCTGTAAAAAGTTTCGAGGTGTCACATCTGTCATTTTTATCTCTTCACAGTCATTATTTTCTTTTTAAAATACGAAAAGCTGGTAGGGAAGTGGGGGAAAGGTCTTCAAGTCATGTTGTTTGAGCAGTATTTATCTGCTGTAGCTGGAACTGAAGGAGTCCAAAACACCTCAGCTCTTCTCTAGAAGCAGTGGCTACTACCTGCTAAGTGCTACATACACTTGGCTGTAGAAGCTAGTGAGCTCTAGTTGCAAAGCCGCATTACTGTTGGGAAATGACTTGTCACTTAACACTTGTATGTGAGTACACAAGCTCTGTTAACTCAAGGGTTTATGTGTTCAACCAACCACAAGTCAAAGCTTTTGTCATCCTGAGTGGATGGATGACTTTGTCATGATCAATGTCTTAATTCAAAAGCTGGCTGGATTGATTTTTATGCAGGCAGCACTGAAATTCCTTGAAAATGAGACCCTCAAAATAGCACTATTTTGTTCTCACTATTTAGAAAACAAAGTAAAGACCATCTGTGAAATCCAGTATGATGACAAAGATATAACTGTGACTATGGATGTTGACTTGGGCTTTCAGCTATATAGTGTATTTGAATTCATGGCAGAGATGAAGCATTCAATACCATTTCTCCATCATCTAGGACTTCCCTTATTTCTTAAGGTAATAAACCATAGGCCTTTTGTTGTGCCTTGATTAGAGCTGTTATCTTAGTTACAGTAGTATGAATCTAACACAGTGGTGATGGCCTCGGTGGAGTTACTCTAGGTCTGTATAAATGCAGATGAGAGGTGACTTGGCCCAGTTTCTCTGAATCCTTGTTTAACTTAAGTACACAGCTAATGATCTGCTTCCAGTGAAACACAGCAGGTTCCTAAAATCCCTGATTTCAATATTAATCATTTCAGGAAGGCATTCATTTACTGTCACTTTCTAGCTAATAGAACTTACTAAAGTAGAAAGGACTTTTGGTAGAAAGCAGCTGTGCTTCATAGCTGGATAGGATCAACAAAGTCTATGCCTGTTCATCCCCTGGGAGAAAGAAGTGTTACTTGAAATGTCTCCTTCCATTTTGGAGGGTAGTGTGCAGGATCCAAGTCATCCATTGCCACCTCTTCAAATAAAAGGATATATAGCTATGATATAAGGTTAAAGGGAGACTTTTCTGAAAAATAAAATTAGATCAATATTAAACCTGCATATTAAGTGTCAGTGCTTCAAGGGAATATTTAATGCCAACATTTAATTAAAAGATATGAGATACATCATGTGCTTCTTCCTCTTTAATCTTCAGTGAAATGTCTTTCATCTTGTAAATGTTTGAGTGAAAAAAAAGAAAAACCAAGATGGTAATTCCTTAGGTGCCTTACTGATGTATAAAGTATGAGTGTAATCATGGGACTTGAGAAATTACTGTTCCCACAGACTTTGGCAAACAAAGTATGTGTTGATATTTAAGTGTGGGAGGTGGTGCTCATCTTCCTCAGAGGGATTCTTTAGCAGTTTCAGGATAAAGCTGTAGACTGGAGATGAGCTAGCAGCTGTGGGAGGAAGAAAATACCCTGGAGTAAAAAGATGTGGAACTCCATCTGTTGCACAAAAAAAAAAGGCAATTTCTTTACAGTATATGAAAAAGAAGAGTGGAGACATAAACGAGAACCAGGGCTCTGGACATAAACCAGCTAGGGGTACATTGAAAGTAAGGCTAGTATTTATCAATAATACAAATGAATATCTATGGAAACATACAGAAAAAAAGAAGACATCTCTTGATGCTTGTCTGGAAGATAAACTTCAGTCAGGATAATGGTTTTAAGTCAGTCAAGAGACACATTCCTGTGCAACCTGCTCTAGGTGGCCCTGTTTTAGTAGAGGAGTTAGACTAGATGATTGCCAGAGGTCCCTTCCAACCCCATCATGCTGGGTTTCTGGGATTGTGCTCAGTTTAGGTGAAATGCTGGGTAGAAACTATGGTGTGTGATTTGTTTATTTCCCCCTCCAACAGATAACAATTCAAGAAGTCCTGACTGAAAATGAAATTGAAGGAGCTCTGAGGCTGAGCTATGAACAAAACACGAACTTATCCTTTACCATCAGTAGGAAAAAAGACCAGCAAGGGTAAAAGGGTCATTCTAAGCACTGTAAAAATGTCACTAGGCCACTGTGATTTCACGGAAAAAGTTACTGGTTTGGTAACCAAAGCATTGGTGAAACAGATAACAAATAGTTGAAAAAGTGAATAGTCATACCAAACAGTCAGTGTAACTCAGGAAGTTTATGAAGGGCTGCAGAGAGATTCCCCTCCTCACAGTTTGTGTCATGCTTGTCTTTTTGCCAGCCCCCACAGCATTAAAGTAGCAGACAGTGAAACAATACAGAAAACTCCAGGTCTGATCTAGATGAGTACTTAAAAACATACCTTAACTTGACATTAACTGTTAAAATCATATTAAATCTTCTTTGCACAGTTGAACCTTGTAAAACTGTGCAGACTTACTCAGTTTTCTCTAGTCTTTTTTTATGTCTTCTAAAAGTTTTCAGAGTTCTTTAAACAAATGAAGAAGAAATAGAATAATTCTTTACTTCAGAAGTGTCTGATAGTCAGTGTCTGAACAAAAATATTTAGTATAGCATATAAACAAAAGCGTAGGCTTTTGAGGGTGTTTAGGTGTATTCAGCCTTAGGCTATTTCAGGTAGTTGTGAAGTTTCAAACAAAAGACCTTAGCACTGAAAAGTCTTACAAGTTCTGTTAAACTCCTAGTAATTGTTAATTCTAAGTCTGGAACCATGACAGTACTTGCCAAGTCAGATTCCAAAATGCCTATGTCATATTTGAAAAGCTGATGCATTCCCTATGGCTAATAAATCACTTGTGAAAGTAATTTCTGATCCAGTGGACCACAGTCTGTCCCTAGGATGCATAAGCAGATTTTTGACTGAGAGCAAGTTACTGCTGTTTGATCTCCTTTGCCTTTTTATGAATGCAGCAAAAAAAAAGTGAGCTGGGTAAGCATTCAGTGGAAGGTACTGCAGTGTGTAGCTCTGAAAGTTGTGGCAGACTCAGAGATTATTTGGATGAACTTGTGCTGTCAGTGAGAGTGGTCTTTCTGAAATATTGTTGAACAAAAGTACATTTCTTCCATTTAGTGAAGAGTTCAATATAAAAGCACTCCAGACTCATCCCTGCTTTCAACAGTACTTTCCCAGTGCAGCAGAACTATCTTCTAAGGTAACTATCTGCAAGTTATCTGTCCTATTCATCACTACAAATTATACTTGTCTAACATTTTAGGAGTCAAGATGCATTATTTCTGGTACTAGTATCTCTGACCTTTTTGTTGTGGTTGAGGTTGTTTGTGTTTTTAAAGATGCCAACAATCCCAACCTATTGGAAAGGATTTATTCCAATTGACTCAGCTTCTGTGCATCTGCATTAATTATGACTTCTGATAGACTCCTCTCAGGAACTACTAAGAAAAGAGAGACTGGAGAGAAAGCAGTTGTGGATATTGGCTGTTTGCAGTGCAGAAATAGACAACAGCAAGGATAACCAAGGAAGATGAATAGGGGTTTTTGTCAGTCAAATGCAGCACAGTTATTCCTGCTCACATTAAAACTGATTTCTTAAATGTGTTGTTCAGTTTATGCTGTTCTGTAGTTGTGCCTTCTGTGATGTGAACATAAGGGAAAGTGAAATCTCTCTAAGGTCCTGAGGACTGTAATATAACATAACTATGCATACAATGTGAGCACAATATTTATTTTTTCTCTTTTTAATTTTTTTTTTATTGAATGGGAACTTGAAAAGATTAATTATGATATGAGTGAAGCAAAAGGCAAACTCTACCTCAGGATGGAAAAAAAGGATTTCAATGTTACAGTTAAGCTAACTTCCACTGGAACCAGCTACAATAATGTCATTGAAATAATACAGACAATGTCCCAGGTTGGTATCATCAACTCAGATGGCAAAAAGGCCAGCTATGACTGGCCTGTTTCTAGAGTATACAGATGTATACAGATACCATGTTCCTTTTTCTAAATAAGGGACAAAAAGTGTCACAAATATGTTATTTTTTGTGCTGTCTGATAGATTTATTCTGTAATTGTGAAGCTCTTGTAAGAATTATGCAGTGAGAGAAAAGAGACAGAAAATCAAAATACAAAATTTACTCTTGTAAAGGGATACCCAGTTGTTTATGTATGTTCCATTATGTGAGAAGATTACTTACTGTAGAAATGAAGTCAAATAGAAATGAATAGCTGCTTATACAAAAGCAGTGAGCTTTAGAGTGTCACTGTACTATACATTTTGTAAATACATTTCTAAAGCTAGATTCCAGAGGACTTTGCAGTATCAAAATTACACACTTCCTTTTTTTTACTTTTCAGAGAACTTGGGCTTTAATATGTTTCTCCTCTTTTATTTTTTAGTTAAAAATTCTTCCAAGGCAGCTTTTGCTTATGTCAGTTTACCAAAAAGGCAACAGAACACGTACACTGAGGCACATTGCTCTATGGGATGGCAAAGAGATAAAGATAGCAGGCACTTACACTGGACTCTTCCCAAAGTTGCCTGGAGCACATGACATTCAGGGTAGGTTTCTAAAGTCTTTTGCCAGTGTTGATATCAGACTATAAAATAAATTAAATCACAGAAATCTGATTTCAAAATGTGTATTCAAATGGTTTCAATCCAGGGCTTCTGAGAACTTGTTTGATTTAAATTCATGGTAAGTCTGGCTGTTGGAAATGTCCACTTTTATCTGAAAATAGAATAACAGCACTTAGTTGTTTGAGAGTTGTAAGCTGTTCCTCTTACAGTGTAAGGTCATCTCAGCTTCAGAAAGATTACTGTCCTGGCTGTTCTTACTGAAAGTTGCTTTGAGTATAGGTTTCAATCTTTTGATTATTACAGGTAATTATTTTTGCTGGTAAATAGAGGACCTTTGTTTTCCCTTACATTTCTTCATAATCAGCAGAAATCATCACAGTGAAGTCTTTGTGGCTGTTGGGCAGGTGCACCTGTGTGACCACGTTTTCTCTGGGAACCATGTGTTGCCCTGCTGCCTGTGGGAGAATACATCCTCTGCCTTTTTCTTTATCAGTCATGATTTGTGATGGGGAAAACTTACTTGCTTTTTTTCCTTGTAGTGGAACTTTTTCACCCTCTTTCCATCCCTTTCCCACGGTATGCCAGACTCAACTTGTATGTGAAACATTTGGCACGCAGTCACCAAGATGATCTTACTGTCATTTGGAATGAGAAGGACCAGGTACAGCAAACCAGAGCGAATAAATATCAGGACAATTGCAAGAAAATCAAGTGATTGGTTTTTGGTTTTAGATTTTTTGGGTGGGTTTTATTTATTTATTTAGTTTATATTTTGCTTCCAGCAATATTACAGCATGTAGTTCCTAATTCTGCAAATGTTTTTTCTTGTGCCTCAACTTTGCAAGCTGTGTCTAGGCACTCTGTGGCAGTGAAGCCTATGGTGCCCAAAGATGAGACAAAACTTAAGCCTTGTCAAGCTTAAGCATAATTCATGGTTTCACTAAAATACAGAGAATAGTTTTACTTTCAGCTATGCCATGTAGAAAATTCAAGTAGCAAGAATGTTCTTATTTGAACATTGATTTCCCTCACTACTTCAAAATCAGTTTTATTACACACAGGATTCATTGGAGGAAGAGGTACAGGGAGATCTTACTGGGTGTATGTGTGTATGAGATCAGCGTGTGAGGTGTGTTTTATTTCATGTTTCTTTTACATCTGTTGATATGGAACAGATATCAGTGTCATCTTCTCTAAAGTTTGGAAGAGACAGTATGAAGTACAGAGCTGCTGTTGCTCACCCATTTAATTACACTCTGAAGCAACTGGAGGTCCATTCCCTGTCACAAAAAAGAGGCAGAAAGTACAACCAGCAGGTGAGATTATGAGAAACCACTGCGCAATACAAAGCTGTAATACTGTATTTACTCTTAGTGTACCTTTCATCTCAAAGAATTGCAGAACCAGATATCATCCTGAAAAATGTTGTGTCCAAACCCAGCACTGTTTCCATTTCTGAGCATAGCTGTTGCTAGCTGACAGTATTTGTCTTGCAATTCTAGCATTGACCCATTCTGAATAAGTAAAAATAAAAATAGAAACCCTTCAATATCTCTGTAGAGCTTGGGTATCAGGTTTGGACTGTATAGGAAATTGCAGCACGAGAGGGAAAATGTGTGAGACTAGAAAGGCTTTAAAATACAATTATGAGGTGCTTTTGCAAAGGATATGTGGGGAAAAAGAGGAACTCCACAAATCATCCTTCAAGATCAAAGCTACAAAATATTTTCTGTAGGAAAATGCACCACGTTGGGCAGGACACCCCAGTTGCCAAGGCTAATGATTTTCTGCTCAGCAATAAGCTGTGCAAACTGTGCAGTGTTCTCTTTGTTCATCTGGAGTCTTTTTGGTTATACTCACAGTGGTGCCACAGAGTGCTCTCAGGTTGTTGTCACTAAGTAGTCAATATGTGTCAAGCATCATAGTCAGAGAAATAAATTCTCTTGTAGTGTCTATAGTCCACTGGTGTCATTAATTGCTATGCATGATAGACCCAGTGCAGCTTCCAGAGGTTAACAGAAAGACTTCCGTTGCCTCGGTTGAAAAAGTGCAGTTTCCCTGTTTGCTTCTTTCCAGGAGATTCCCTGCCAGTGGAGTTCACTGGGTTTTAACACTGCCTCAGTTTTAATTCCATTTCTTTTCTCCACTGAGTGAAGATCATTCTGCTAGATCACCCTCATGTTCTTCTGCTAATCCTAGAATGGTTAGGGTTGGAAGGGACCTCTGGAGGTCATCTAGTCCAACCTCCCTGCAGTGGCCAGGGACATCCCCATCTAGATCAGGTTGCTCAGAGCCCTGGCAAGCCTCACCTTGAATGCCTCCAGGGGTGGGAACTCAACCACCTCCCTGGGCAACCTGTTCCAGTGTTCCACCACCCTTGTGGTGAGGATCACCCTCATGCTCTCCTGCTCGTTCTACTCTTGCTTCACTGAACAAGTCCTTCTCTTGTATTTCAGCTGCAGCTCATAGGGAATGGTGGGCAGCCTGCTGACATCCAACTGATTCTGGAGGATAAATCAAAGGTGAACACCACAGCTTGGGATTGCTGTGTGACACTATCTTCAGGTCAGGTATGAGTCTCTTGAGTCTAAGAAGGGATGGGTGTAGCTAAACCCCTGGGTTTGAGTCTTACAGAATAAACTTTTTCTGCACTTGTTATTATATGCAAACCTTTTACTTGAAGTCAACCTCTTCATGTCTTGGAGGAAGAAAAAGAAAGCCTCTGAAGAATTCTGTTTCATATTGCCAGATATGTTTGTACGTGGGATGCAGCATTCCCTAATGACAGAACGGCCAACTCCTTAGGTTCTGTGGCAGAGATTGAAGCAATCTGTTATGGATATAGACCATTCAGGGATTCTCACAGGGGGGTATTTTTGCCCAGAAAGCATACCCCTCTAGTATGTACTGAACATGTTTTCTTGAAAATTACTAATATGTTTCTTAATCTTTTTCCCCTCTTCCAGTTTCAGAAAGTATTAGGTATGGAACACCTGCATGCATGTGGGTCTCTAGAGCAAAGACCAGCATTGTTTAGAGAATATCTAGATCTGAACTGGGATAACAAAAAATTCAAACACAATTTAACATATCAGGTAAGAGAATGCAGTTGTATTTGTTATCTGAATAGATGGGAATTTATTTAGTTTTTATATGTAATTTTGAGTGGATTTTAAGAAAGCTTCTGCCAGAGCATCACTTTCTGTGAAATACTGTTATTTCATTTCACCTTTTACATATTTCTTTGCATAGGAAGCAAGCTAAATGTAGCAGGTTAAGAAAAAATAATTCTTACAAACTAGAGGTCTTGCTTGTGCCCTAAATTTGCAAAACTGTAGAGTTCATTCTCTAGGATGGGGACCAGTTACTGTGCTGATAAGCCAAAACATTGTCAGATGGAAATGTTAGGTTTTGGAAGTGTTTAAACCTGAAGCTCCTGGAAGAAAACAAAACGCACAGGAAAAGGGTGAGGTGGAAAGCTGGAATGAGTGGGCACAGAGGTGTGTCTAAGATTCTGTAGTCATGTTTTAATTTTGTTTTCTTGGTTCATTGCAGAGAAATCAATTCTTGTATCCTGATAAATTTCAGTTAGAAGCTATTCTAGAAAATATTTTCCCAACCTCATGCACTAAGCAGAAGATTCTGGGTAAAACAGAAACAAACTACTCATCTTGTCTGGACTATTATATGAGCTTTGAGTTCTGTGACCTTCCAAATGTAAGTCTCACATAAACATATTGAACCTACTTCACTTCAGATTTGAGACTCAGTTTTACTCAGCTGCATCTTTTAATGAGAAGTACCATACCTATGTAACTATTCAAACTGTAAATAGTGTCTTTTGATGGGAGGTAGAAAGGTTGTGTTTGCCACTGTAGTATATTCTATAGGTTCCATTACAGTTTTAAACATTCCCATTTCCTCTCTCAGAGGTCTTTTAATTTCATGTTTCTGGACAGTGTCAAAACAGGCTCATAAGTGATCAAAAAGGAAACAGAGAGAAATAAAAGTGTTTTCCTTCCCCTGTAGGTATAAGTAAATTTACTGTTTTTTATGGCTGCTCTGCTGATAGTGATGGATTTTTGAACTTTATTGTACCTTACAGTACATTTATTTTTATATTACACACTTAAACTGAAGACCCATCCATGATCTTCCTTAGGTGCACACTGGACCTCAGAGTTGCCTATAGATACTCAAAACAAACACAAAACTTAGAACTCATAATAAACGTGGTCTCTTTCCAGTTTCCAATGGATAAAACACATCTCAGCTGGTTTCCTTGTTTACTGTCAGGGCAGGTCACACCCTGTTAGCAATGTGAAACAGCAGCCAAATTTTGATGCCAGTGAAAACTTTTTTCAAGATCAGGATGTAGCAGAGCCCATTTATAATGCAAAAAATATATATGCATGTCATTTCAAATTGAAGTGCCTCTGTATTTTTTTGGATCCTTTTCCTCAAAGGCATGTGACAAAATGCCCAGCTAGAGTAGCTGAGAAGCAGAAGACAAAAAAAAAATTATTGGTTTTAATCATCTTTTCTTAGGCTGTAACCACTGAACATGGTTTGTTACACCACAGATGTGATGAAGGGAGATGTGTTGCCAAGGAATTTGCAGGTTTCTGAAATTACAAGTTTTGTTCATCACTTTTCTGTGTTATTTCATATGAATAATAGCATAGTACAACTTTGTACTACTCTATGCAGAGTCCACTTCTTTGAAAGAATTGATCTTTAACAGGTTTTTTGTTCGTATTTAGGTACTTGTTTTCTCTGGAAAACACCAGCTCAACAAAGATGACATCATTTTGCAGTCAGAGAGCAGATTCCACCTTGCTGATGGTGGCAGAGATGAGGGATTGATTGGCATGTCCTTAAAAAATCAGAGTACAGCTGATGTGAAGAACTATACTCTGGAAATTGAGGTAAGTTTTAATTTTATTTTGGTGGTGCTGGGGTTTGGGCTTTGGTTTGTAAAGGCCTACTGCCATCTGGCGTCCACAGTGATCAGCTGCAGCCAGTGGCTAACCCAGCAGGCAAGTCCCGGCAACATGAAATACTCCTGGCTACTTTAGTTCTATTTCTAAAGGAGCAGTTACACAATGTACATGCAGCGTGATCAAGACAGAAAGGCAGGCACCAACACTAGTTATCTGCAGAACTCAGTCACAAATGTAGTAAGAGCCTAAGCTGTAGTATTTCAGTGTTTTTCCTCAGCATGCCTGGCCTGTAGAAAGGCATAGAACAGTGAATATGATGCGCATCCTGAGCCAAATCTTTTTCTTTCCACATCTATGCTGCATTTGCTTTTAATTTGGTCTTAATTTTCTATGAAATGAATAAGGTGGAGAAGCTGGTGATGGCAACAGTGAGGCAGAAAAGTCATGCAGTTATCCCAACTCTTCACCAGAAAGAATGTGGGTAGTCAGTCATAATTAACTGAGAAAATAGGCTACCCCTTAGCAAAATGATGATGATGTAATTAGTAACAGGCTAAGACAAATACTGAATTATCTTCCCCTCTCTCTTTGGAAAGAAGGGAGGTGAAAGAAGTATTAGCTGCTGTAGTTGGGCTTTCTCTCTTCTTTGTTTTGGAATAAATGGCACAAATTAGCAACCTCATAGGAATCGATTGTAAGAAAGAGTCTGTTTCTTTCATTGCTAGCATGAAAATTTTGTCCACAAGCCTTGTGCTATCCAGTCACTCAGCTCTTGAGCCAGTGCTTGGGCCTCTCTTAAAAGTGTAACTCCTGTGTAGTTCACAAGCATTGGAAAACCTTAAGCTCACCACTTACTTACCCTTCTGTGGGAAGCACTGATATTTGAATGTTATCTCTGAGCCTTCATAAATTCTGTGTGGTGGCTTTGAATAAATGTTTTTCCTTTATGGCTGCAGTTAAAAACCTTTGAAGATATTTGGCTAGGCCTGACAGGAACTGCTACATCCTCATCTGTTCAGAGCCAAATCCTGGTGGAGGGGATTGTTGATCAGAAAGAGAAAGTAAAAGTAGCTGCTTCTAAAGGAAAGGAGTGTTTTCAGTACTACATGGGGTACTTGAAAGGTAGGTACCTTCATGGACGATGCTTTTAGTCATATGATTTAGTTTTAGGCAGTCCTGCAAGTAGCAGGGAGTTGGACTTGATGATCCTTACGGGTCCCTTCCAATTTGAGATATTCTATGATTCCCAGCTGTCACTGTTAGGAAGAAAGGCAATGTCTTACAATTTCAATGAAGGGAAAGAGAAAAGCACCTCCAGAGGCTGACTGTACACCATGCTGAAACAGATGTGTGACATCACATTCTCTTAGCAGCAGTCAGTTCTGACTGACAATAGAGAGGAAGCAGAGCTGTTGGCTCAGACTGTGCCTAACTTTTGGATAACTAAAGTTAAATGAAAGGAGACCTGCTGCAAGTGATTTGCAGCAGGGGATGTTGTGACTCATCCACTAGATTGTATGTGCACTTTGACAACTCTTTGTGCTTATGCTTATTAGTACTTGGTCAGAAACAATGTATGTATGTGCTGTGTGGATGTTTGACTGACACACTTTTATTTATGGTCTAAGCAGTTTTAAAACATCAACAACAAGGGAGACCACAAGATTTAGTGGACGACTAAATTTACTAAAAGCCTGTAAATCACTGAATTATTTAGATTTATGTTAATCCAGTGCTTTCTTTGCAGTATCAAATCAGTATTTGTAAATCATTCACAAGCCACACAGAAGAGAAAAAACCCCACACACACTGAGCTGATTTTCTCCTGTTTATCTCCTTTTGGTTTTTTTTCCAAAAACATCTAACGCAGACACTGATTGATCACCTAAGTAATTAAAAAGCTGGCTTTGAAACAAGATCTGTCAGTGTTGTTCCTGTAAATGAAGCTTTCTCTTCTTTTCATTCTTTAAGGAGATTTGGAAGAAGGAATGGAAGTCAGTGCTTGTACTGATGGGCAACAGCTGGCTACCATTAATTCCTATCTCACTAGTAATGGTGAAAGGCAAGAAAACATGGGACAAATGACTCTAGCAGCTGTTAATGGAAGCTTGAGTTTTCTAGCTCATGGATGTGGAGATCCAGTTCTTAAGGCTGAGGTGAGACATTTTGTTTAATCTTGTCAGTTTGATGGAATATCTTCCAGGTAGGCTTCAAGTGTGAGTTCTGGTAAGTAACCAGACAAAAAGGGGAATTACACAATTTAAAAACTCAAAATAACATTATTTTTCACTTTAGTATGAAAAGATACCATGGTGAGAATTAAAAAGTTCAGCCATACCTAGAAAGCATAGAAAATATGGGACCCTTTCCTACAGGGTGTATCCTCTGGAAAGGGTAAGTAAGCAGAACAAGAGCAGTAGAAATGTGCCAGGGCTGCTCAGTGTACAGTTACAAAACTAAGATTAGAGTTCCTGAATGTGCTTTTACTTCTAATAGGGTTTCACACACTCTGCTTGAAGGAGGCTATTTGGTTTTTCATCCTTAGACTCTTCTGTTCCCGTTTCTAAGCATTGAATAATGCAAAAGCCATTTCCCCTGAGAAATGGAGGCCACTGTGGATCTTTGTTGGCATTTAAACGAGTACAAACTTAGAATTGCTTGTGCTGGGTCCAAATCACTCAAAGTCTTAAATGCAAGGTTTTTATTCATCTTCTCATAGTACAAACTTAATGAAATTGGGAGCCTTCTGAAAGCCAAACTGATGGAGAAGATGAAGAAGTTTAATGGATATATGTCAGGATTCAGGAGATCAGTAAGTACCTGTACATGATCTGCCCTAGCACTTTGAAATGTTCATGCAGTGTTAATGCAAACCATTGTATTGCATGCAGTTGTTTTGTTTTGCTCAAACATTTAAATGGTTAATCCTGTGCTAACCTGAAATTCATACATAGACAAAAAGCATGTTTCATGGTAAAGATGCTATACCTCTGCACCCACACTGAGGAGTTCAGAATTGCCTTGGAATGCCATCAAAGCTTTATTTGTGATCACTATGTATTTTGGTATTTCTTCTTTTTTGGGGGAACCACTATAGGTGCAGCAAGTTGATTTTCTATCTGAAGCAGCTGGGTGGCCTTCGACAGCTTTGCAAAAGGTAGCAGGACTCCTCCACAGTGGGAGCAGAGCTGTTGCCCAGGTGTGGAAGCAAAGTGGAATCAGGCAGCTACTGAGAAGCAAGCTCCGGCTTTACCTGGAAAAAATTCAAGGCATTGTCCAGCAAATGCAGAATGAATTGCAAAGTAAGCAAACCCACACAAAGCAAGGAGAATAAGGACAATGTTAGTGCAGGGCAAAACAAACAAGTATAAAAGATACTGAATAGTACAAACATTTCTTTTTTGATCTAGCTAAAAGTACTGACCTTGGCTCTTAGTTTACAGAGTAGAGGCCTTGATGCAGTAAGCTCTAAGTGATCTCAGTGTGACCACCTTTCTAATGAAGTCACTGGTGAGGCATTCTCTTGGGCACAGGACTCTGGGTTCAATCTGATGAGAACAGAGCCCTATTTCCTAAGCTGAAACACTTCTGCTAATAGTTCTCTGACAAATATTTCCTCCCAAAGGGCTCTTCATATCCATCCTTGAGTTTTGAATGCTTAGACTAATCGGATTTCACTTGATCTGTTTTTTCCAAGTCTATCCAATAGCCACTAATTTCACTGTTCAGCTGGACTGTGGCCCATATTGAAACCATTGAGAAATGTGGTCAGCTATAGTTAGCTGAGAGAATCTTCAGTCCTCACAAGGTTAAAACCTCACTTTGTGCCACTTCTAGACTCTTCCCACTCAAAAGTGGGATTTAGTTGATACAGCAGGTTTGAAATCAGTTGTGATCAAACTGTCCTATTGTTCCTTTAGCAGGTCCAGGCTGAGCTGTACTGCTCTGATGGTGCACACTGCAAAGCATTCCTTACATTTATTTTGGAAAGCAGCAGTGTATTTATAATATAAGGTGTCTGAATGGAATCAGGGTTATAGCTAAATGCCTCTTCCTGTTTTTCATAACACTGAGTCCCTGCACATAGCTGTGAAATGTGCCTAACTGCCATGAAAACAAAGCTGTCCTTTCCTGTTTTCTGTGTCCCTCCCTCACTTAAGCTGGAAGCTATGGGGATGCAAACAAACAGCCACTTTGTAACATACTAGCTAAGGTTTGTGTCCTATTATGTGTTTGCTTCAGAGCCATTAGCAACTTTGAAGGATGCCTACTATGATGTAACCTTGAAGCCACTGGATGAAGTTTGGCAAGAGAAGACAGAGGAGTACATGAAGAAAATCCAGACCTTTTTACCCAAGATTGTAAAAGATGTGTGGCTAATGGAACCAATCCAGGTGGCACTGCAGGGTGTGAAAGCAGGCTTGGATATGGTTGGTATAATGCAATTCTCTGTTTTCAATGGTTCGAAAGACAAGGCATGCAAATTTAAGTCTTAGCTGTGAACTGTGGATACACAAAAAGATTTTTATGGAAATAGTGTGATTATCTTTCCACATAACAAGCTTGTGCACAGCTAGTTTACTATTCTTGAAATATGTGTCCTGCTTTGAAAGCAGTACTTTCCCAGCTACAGGAGAAGTTGTTTCGCTAGTTTGGGTTGAAATCACAACAGCATTAATCTGTCTTTGATGCGGCTTTTGCTTTTCTTCCATAGCGAGGAGGGATTGTGATTCCAACAAATTATATAAACTTGGTTTGGTCTCTTCTAGTTGNAGCGGCCACAGGAGACCCCAAGGGATTTTCAGACTGTGCCTGTAGTTTAAATTAATAGCAAAAAGGATATATCATGAAACTGATATATATTAACAAAGATATCAATTCTTTGCAAGCTACTGAAGCACATTTACTCAGTGAAGTATTGGTATACTTTAAGTAATGTTATTTTAGGAAGGATATATTTCTGCCCATTATTTGTGGGCAGATACTGCAGTGACTAGTATGTGTCCCCCTGGATATTAACCTCTAAATAACAACATGTTGTCAGGCAGGTGACAAATAGAGGAGAAACTAAAGTGCTATTTCACCAACTATTGATTTAGAACTCATTATCAAGTACTGAGCCTGCCCTGAAGCCGTACTGAAGTCAGTTCTGTAATCTTTTCTGGCTCTCCAACAGACTACCCAGCAGATGCTCAGGTGGGCAGAGGCCATGCTTTCTAGAGCTGTGAGCAAGATCCGGAAGCCCTTACTCAACCTTTACAGTTTTTCACCCAGGTAACTGCTGTTTTCTGCAGGAACCCTGCTGCCAGGTAGTGTTCTAAATGGGATGTACATAATTAGTCTTCATATCAGCTTGTATGCTGAGGGTTGTGGACAGCCACTCAACCCTTCTTGACTGTGGGCACATGGCTTCACACTGTAGTGTTCATTTTTGATGGCTACCAGGACAGGGTGCATTTCAAAAGAAGCTACTCAGCAGCAAGTAGAATAGCAGTAACCATGATAAGCAGCCTTATATGGCATGGTGTAGTGCAGGGCTCAGCCTTTGTGTATCTTTTGTTTTGCTATTCTAACCAGGCTACAGTTCTTATTATTAGAAATGTGGAAGTGAAATACTCACAAAGCAACTGCATTTCAGCAGCTTAGCAGATAAGGGCACATGCTGTTTTATTTGTATTCTACAGGAACTGTTCAGTAGCAGTAAAACTGCCAGTACTTCCTAAAGCAGATCACTCCCTGGATCTGGCTAATATTACTAATTACTTCATTGAAGAAAAGCTAATGAGGCCTCTCCAAGATCTCTACAATATCAACATAGTTGCAGAATATTACCAATTCAAACGGAGGATGATGGAGAGTCCCTTTGAATGTAAGCCCTTTCAGAGTGCTCCTTTGCTTTGTAACTAGGTCTATTTCCACTTAGTCCTAAATTTTACAAATAGTTTATTTAATATTACAAATACTTACTACTAAAAATTTTGAATAGTAAAACTAGTTTGAAATAGTTTACATAGGGGTAATTGTATGTATAATAGCAACACTCTGGGTAAAGCTGACATGATATAAACCCTTATCTACATATTAATATTGATTAATTCGTGCGAATGTTGCAGCTCTTTACACTTCCTGCTGCTGAAACTAGAAATCAGCAGGTGGCATTTATCTGTCTTCTCCATATGCTCTTGAGTTGCCACTGTGGCTCAATGCCAGTCCTACCTCTTGGCCCTGCATCTTGCCACGGAGGCTTTGTCAATACTTTGAAACTGGTGACATCACTTCTGTAGACTCTAGGATGAAAACACTAAGCTCTACCAAAAACTTCAGAGATGGCAACACCTGAAAAAGCACTGCTAAATGCCAGAAGACTGCATTAACAGTCCCAACTGTCCCTTGTANCTGATACAGGCCAGAATGCCATTGGCCTTCTTGGCCACCTGGGCACACTGCTGGCTCCTGTTCAGCTGTCAATCAGCACACCTAGGTCCCTCTCTGCCTGGCAGCTCTCCAGCCACTCCTCCCCGAGCCTGTAGCGCTGCTGGGGATTGTTATGGCCAAGGTGCAGTACCTGGCATTTGGCCTTATTGAACTTCATGGCATTGGCCTTGGCCCAGCCATCCAGCCTGTCTAGATCCCGCTGCAGAGCTTCCCTACCCTCAAGCAGATCCACACTACCACCCAGCTTGCTGTCATCTGCAAACTTACTAAGGGTGCACTCTACCCCGTGGTCCAGGTCATAATGACTTTTCTAGAAAAAGACATTTTTAAAGGCTTCCTCACAGCAGGAAGATAACACACTGAAAGTAGGTCCTAGTGATCAAATAATCTAAGTGATGTATCTGATGTATCAGCAGCGTTTCCTGGACTGCGACTGTCTGATGCTCTGCTTGGGCAGGGTGTTTTTCTGGAACAGTTACTATTCTTGCTGTTTTCTGCACAGGAATGTATAATGTGTACATGAAGGAGTGCTTACAAATATGACTGTTACATAGCACAACTAAAATCAAGATGAGGTTTAAATCCTGATTCATGTTTCTCAGAAGTTTAGGATACTCATTATGGATCCTATAATAAAAAAACCCAAACTATTAGATTGTTTCCTTTCTGGAAAATTTTTTGTTGTACAGCAACTTGTAACTAATTAAAACGTAGTACTAGATTAATAAATTTTTTTCAGAGTATACCAGTCAGAAGCTGTTTGCATTGCAGTATGGAAGTAGCTTCCACAGAACAGTAAGTTCTGTGCTAACTCACTGATGTTTCTTCTGAAATACTGTTCTCTAGATCATGCTATGTTAATGGGGACCAAGCATCTTATGACTTTTGATGGAAAAATTTATGATTTGGCATCAAAGTGCAGTGTACTTCTTGCCAAGGATTTTGTTCACAATACTTTCACTCTAATACTAAATGAGGAAACCAGTAACTCAAGGTCACTGTATGTGGAGATGAACCAAACTGTGATCAGTATCTACCCACGGCTGAAGGTAGGAGGGGAAAGTCAAACATTCTTCTTTCCAAGACTAGAAATTATCTTCAACCAAAAAGAAAGAAAATGTCTTCAAAATATGAATGCTCAAAACATAAATCAGAACAGCATTCATACATGACTACTAGAAAATAACCACTTTCAAAACCAGGAAATAACAGTTTTTAAATCAAGGGCTGTCTCTTCACTCTCTAGGTAGTTAAAATAAGTGAGGCGCCATAAACTTTAAAGCCTTCCTCTTACCATGGTCTAAGAGAATACCACTTTAGAGAGATTTGGAGAACAAACTAGGGCCACAGCCTCAGTGTTCCTGGAAGGGTTTGTTCTTTCCTGCTCTTTCAGAAGTTTAACACAACCCATTCCCTAACTCTGGACTGAACAAAGTTGACTCCATCTCACCTGCAAACCAAGACTGAGCTTGCCTGTCATCAGTCTTTCATTGTGACATATCTGAAATTGCATTTTCATTTTATAACAGATATCCAAGATGTATATCATGGAGGAGAACTGCCAACTACTGGATCAGTCTCTTGAGAATACCACTAATTCAAGAAAAGAAACCAACAAGATAGAAGTGTCTAATCAGAAAGGAGTTTCTGTCTCTTGTGACTTCCAGTATGATTTCTGTACTGTCACTCTGGCTGGCTGGCACCATGGTGAGTCCTATACAGCTTTTGTCAGCTGTTAGTCGTTTATCCTGTATCTTTGACACCCTGGAAATGGCTCTAGACATTCCTAGTTATTGGCAAATAAAGCATAGTATGTAATTCCAGTCAGAACAGCAAGTGTTTCACATAGGTTAGTGCTGTTTCAACACAATAAAGCAGACAGAAATAGGGGGGAAGATACCTGACCCCAAACCCTCTTTGAAAATCCCTGTTCTGTGGCAGGCTTATCTTGTCAAACCTGCAAGAGCATGGAAGAGGGAGAGCTTCCAGGGTCTTCTGGTATACTTGGAATACATTCCCTATCCCTGGCCCCACACTAAAAACTCAGACCTCCGAGATTAGCTGAAAATGGCTACCCTGCCTTGATCTGGTGAGGAGAAGCAGATCAATAGCTGGCACACAAGATGGCAATGCAGCCTGAGAATAATCCAGACTGGTTGCCTGGGCCTACTTTCTTCCCCTTTTCCTGCTGAGTTCTACTATACAGAATAATCAGAGCTCAGAGACAGCTGCTAACATTTTCCTGTGTCTACTCACAACTACTATTACACACCACCTCAATTTCATTCCAGGTATTTCAGCTGGGCTATTTGGTACCAATGATAATGAAGCTCAAAATGAATGGATGCTTCCTAATCGTTCCTTCACTGACAATGTGCAAGAGTTCACACAGAGCTGGCAGGTAACGAGCTGAAGGGCTTCCTTCTCCGCACATTACCAATGGTGCTGCAACACAAAGGACCAGCACCTGACATACTATTTTGGCTTAGATAAACTAAAGCTAGATAGTGAAAAGAGCAGCATACTGTATATCATTTGTTTCCCTGTGTTTACCCAGGGTTGTTGCACAATTCTCTGTAGATAGGTGTTTAATGTTTTGGGCTGAAAGGTAAGGCAAAACATAGAGGCTGCATATCCTATTAGGAGCAACTGATGTTGGAACCAAGTATCTTTGATGTTTTCCTACTTAGAACACCTTTCTGGAATGCAGAGCCAGGTAGTACTTAGACTAGACTATGCCAAATCCATGTGTTCATCAGACAGGCCAAAGATTGTACCACAAGGTTCTCCCTGTAAGCTTTCTTCAGAGCCATTTGTTGTAGCTGGGTATGTTGAGCCTTTTCTTTTTTATTCTTCCCGTTTTTCATCTTCTCAAGAAACAGAAATTGAGACCAGTAAAGTCTCTCTCCATCCCCACACCACATGCTCAGACTTTATTTTTAGAGTGTTAGCTGCTACTAATTCAGTTATTTAACTTGCATAAAAAGACTTCCTGAAAATATGTCTCTCTTTTATACTAACCTTAATTCATGTAATTTATTATCAGCTGCATCTAAATATGAAAACATGCAGGTGTCCATAGCCATTTGTGAATGCAGCTGATCAAAAAAAGGAAGTAGCTATACTGTGCTCTCAAGCCATGTTGACAGGACCCTCTAAATCCCTTCAAGCCTCATTTTTAGAATCTACTACAAAAAAAGGGAAGCCTGCATCCTTACTGTTAAGATTCTGTGACTCCTCCCTTTACCTTCTCTCACCAGAGGATGTCTGTGTTCTGGGCACAGAAATCCTACTGTTTTCAGCTTGATGTAAGTTCTTGAAGAGAGAGGAATGCTTTGAGTATCATGTACTTTTCCTTGCTGATATATCTAATGGGTTTGCAGCCTATGTTTACATGTTAACATGATGTGACTGTCACTATAATCTTCTTAATTGCTACAAACACTGATTTCTAATATATCCATAAAAATGAAACTATCTAATGCAAAACTACCCAGAGACATTGAACTAAAAATAATAATCAATTAAAAGCAGTACTGTCATAAACAAGTCACTCCTTTAAGTGGCTGATGGCATAATGTCTGGCACTATTGATTGGTATGTTTTATTTGTAGGCCAGGACATCTCTGCAGTGCTGTATACTGCCAAGAAAAATTGATAGATGACTCTAGCTGCACTCTGTGGTGTTTGCAGTCATATCCCACTCAGGGGAGGAAAAAAAAGACTCTTGCCAATAATGTACTGCTGCCATACATCAGTAAAGGAGTGGCCAGAAATACCAGTGTGCCAAATCAGGAGTTCATGCAAAGCTTGAAAGTTTTCTAAAGTGGCAGGTGGAAAATCCTGATTCAAACAGGCTGATAAAATGGAGCTTGCAAAATCCTTCCAGGCCAGAAGTTTTCACACAACTATACATGATACAGAAAGCAAAACCACAATCAGGTTAAATCTGGCCAGGTATTGAAGCCTGAGATAAAAGCAGTCAGGCACTCTGCATTGCTGGAGTCACCTCACATCAAACTATAAACTCAGACTGGCAACTTGCTACCAGGAGCTTTACTAAAAGCCTCTGCCGTATATTGACCTTGATAACAACATCTGAAGTTCTAGTGTCAGAAGACCAGCTGCTGTACAAATGAGGAGGTAATAAGGAGACCGTAAATTCCTGACTCCTGCAGGACAAGAGATTAAACTGGCAGTAAATTTTTCTTAGTAATTAAAATAACTCAAGTTTACACTTGCTTAAAGAGCTTCTAAACCCCGAGCTCTGCCTGGAAATTACTGATTAAAAAGATAGTAAGTTGCTAATCAGATACAGAGTACTAAAAGCAGAATACTGCAGAATACTACTAACAGAATAGTATCATCAGCTTTTGACAGGTACACTAAGGGACCTTACCTGAACCATGTACAACCAAAATCTAGTCATGCTTTATTGTCCAAAAATGTTTGTAATGGTAGAGACCTCAGTTTGGGTTTTTTTTAAAGCCTTCTTGTTGTTTATTAGCTATGAATAACACAGCAAGGATATAAAGATTTTTTTTCTCCAACAAGAAGTAAAAGTTCAACTCTGATCTCTCATATAATAAGTTAAGACAACTACCCAACTGCTTACTGTGTCAGCAGCCACACAACAAAATCCTTCCGTGAATAAAAATCAGTAGAAAAAAGGAACAATGTCTGTAATCTGTAAAATCTGAGACATACATTCTTGTTTATGAAGAGTGCAAGGTACTTCTCAATTTTAATGAAGAGTAAATGTTAATAAAGAGCAGCATACTGAGCTGCTTTTATCTATCTTCATTCAAACTAAACTATCTTACACTGGAAATGTGACAAATTCACTCTGATGTTTTACATAAAAAGAAAACCACACCCACAAAGCAAGCCTCCAACTCCAGTAATTCTGTTCTCCCAGGTGAACAAGTGCAGTCTTGTACAGAAGAAAGTGAAGCCATGTCCAGTTACAGCTAAGCAAAAAATCTGTAAAGTGTTTTTCAAAGAACCACATTCACTTCTCAGGAACTGCTTCAAAGTGGTAAGTATAACTTCAGCCACCAAAGGACTACCTGGGTACCCAAAAGTCGTATTTCAAAGGAGTACATCCAATTGTTGCAAGAATGTACAAGTTCCATTGCAGATAAGTTTGATAATCAGAACACCATCCAGACAGAGAAGGTATTATATCACCATAAATATAAATGAAGCTCCTTTACATCCACAAAATGGTGGCATGACTTTGCACCACACTTTAGCATACAGGTCTAGAATTTGGAAAGACAAGTAAACCCAATATATTAGGAAGAATATAAAGGTTTGTGAGTGGTCCTAAAAAGGGTGAAGGAGACACCAATCAAACCTCCCTTCAGTTCACCTGCAGCTGCCTCCAGAAGAGCTGTATGTGCACCCTGCACACCACTCCTCTAACAATCCCCTCTGTGTTACAGGTGGACCCTGAACCATTCTACAGCATGTGTATGTATGACACCTGTCAGTCACAGGAGTTGAAGGCTGCCTGCACTTTAGCAGCAGCTTTTGTTCATCTGTGCAACCGCAATTACGTCCCTCTGGAAATCCCTCTTCAGTGGTAAGTGTTGGCTTTTTTCATCCTGAAAATTCTGACTGCATTGCTCCAGTACTGACATGTCTGTTTTTAAAGAGCACATGAGAAAATAAAGCTAATGAATCTGACTATGGGCATTAGCAAAAACTACCCTAATTCCTGGAGTTATTCTTTTTGCTCCTTGTCTACCTCACCCTTTCTGCTGTTTACTCAGAAGCACATCATAACCCATCAGACTCATACTTTCCCATGGCTTTATTTCCTCCCAGTCTGCTATGTAGAAGGAAGCAGAAGAATACTTGCTAAGAATATGATGTCACTGTCCCTAGGAATTCCACTTCTCAGAAACTACTTTTGGGGGATTTTCTATCTGAATAATGCACTTGGATTCATATTTACAGTAATACGTGTTATATAGACACACTAAATGTACTCTGTGACCTATTCTTGTACTTTTCCATCACATTTTAAAGATTATAAATTTCATTAATTTAACTTACATATTTTCAAGATTATCAATAGTTGTATTTTAATGAAGCTGTCATGCAGATAGCTGTGTTCTGGAAATCTTTCAAAATACAAAGCAAGCTGAAAAGCCTGACAAGAAGTAGTGCTGGCTTGAAATGTTTAGCATTCCAATCCATTCTGTTGTTACTATGCAAATTAGTTAGGGATCCTCACATTTTTTGGTGAGGGTGCACACACTGCTGCATTGCACATTGCTGCAGAAACTAGGACAGTTACTGCTCTAAGAGAGACTGAAGTCATGGTCTGCTAACTATATCTGTGCTAAGTACAGAATTTCAAGGAGAAGAGTTCTTGTGTAAAGAAAACTCCTATGTAAGTCCCCACTCCCCTATGCAGTATAATGCCATGTATCACCTGCTTAAGACTATGAAATAGAGACAAATTTTGTGAAATGTGAGCCTCAACATTCAGTTGAAAACACAGTTTTAGAATGGCTTGGTAGCCAAAAGATAAAAAAAGAAGTCAGCTCGTGCTGCTAGTTTACATTATCCCATTTCTGAGGAAAGGGATTGGAATTACAGTGGATTACAAGCTCAGCTAGCAACAACTAATATGCTATTAAATCATGTATTAAAGAAGCAAAGTGTGTTGGAGATGTACACATTAGTAAACACTTAAGACAAGAAATAATTCTTCTCTATTCAGCTTATTTTGTACATTCAGTTTTGGACACCATGTTTTAGCAAAGTTATGAACCTGTTGCGTAAAGTCCAGAAATATATCCTTAGGGGAAAAAAAATGAAGGGCTGAGGAAAAACTAGTTAAATCTTTAAAGAAAAGGACATGTAACAGACCAGAGTGCAGTAAGGGAGAAATAGGTTTGGTATTGTGAAAGAGTTTGCAATGGCCAGGCAAGTCACGCCATAGCCAATAGCCATCTCGGGTCATGAGAACACAAGAGAAAATGTCAGTCAGTAGTAACTACCCTTGCACTACTTGCTAGACCTTCATTCTTGTCAGGGACCTTCCATGGGACAGTTCAACTAGCCAGAGCCCACAAACTTTGTAGTAATGCTGCTCTTTTCCTCCTGAACGTGAGTTTATCAAACATGAAGAATGAGCTTTACATCTTTATCCAAAAGTTCTGGGAAAAAGTATTCTAGCAGTTTAGATAGTTTTATCTTAGATTCACTAAACTGAATTAATGTCATAAATGTATTTTATGCTATTTTTTTCATAGATTTCTTGTAATTCAGCATAATATCAGCTAGTGTCATGTATCACTTGTTACTTTCTATGCCTTAAGTACTTACTAACCTCTTAACTGGATTGCATCTCTTCATTTCAGCTTGAGCCACTTCTGAATGGCAGATAGCAGCCCTGAAGATGTAAGAGCCCCTTCAGCACCCAAAATAAAACAGCCTTTAGGTAGACAAGCTAGAAGCAACAGCAAGGGGAACAGTAAAAGTGTGAATGGACTTATGAATATAATTAAGAATACATAGTATACACAGAAACACAGAATGGTGGGGGTTGCAAGGGACCTCTGGAGCTCATCTAGTCCAAGCCCCTGCTAAAGCAGGGTCACCCACAGCAGGTTGCCCAGGATCACATCCAAGGGGGTTTGGAATCTCTCCAGAGAAGGAGACTCCATAGCCACTCTGGACAGCCTGGTTCAGTGCTCTGTCACCCTCACAGGAAAGACTTTTCCTTATGTTCAGGTAGAACTTCCTGCATTCTGGTGAAAAGAGACTAGCCCCATCCTCTTGACAGCTGCCCTTTAGGTACTGATAAGCATCAAGAAGATCCCTTGAAGTCTTCTCTGGGCCCTTACTCATCAAGAGAGATGCTACAGTTTGCTGTCATCTTTGTAGCCCTCCATCATTCCAGGGATGGAGGTGGTATAAGAGAAAAGCTTTTCATCCAGAAACACCCGAGAGTAAGAGGAATGATTTCAGGACAGTGACAAGAAACTATAATCCACCAGAAGAAACTGCATATAAGAGTACAATAAAAAAATTCTCCCATTCAGTGCCAAAACTGCCTCTTCAGAAGCCTTGACCCATAGTGTGAATATATTTAAAAGATGACAAAAAGGTTCTTTCCAGCTCACATTAGAACAAGTGGGGTGCTCTGTGAAAGCAGCATATCAGCTTTGAACCTGTGCAGAGACACTGACTTCTTTTTTCCCCAGAACTGAAACACAGCTGTGCACAAAGTTCTGGAGAAAGTGACCTTTTTCCAGGGAAGTACCTCAGCATGCAAGAGGGCTAAGTTAGAAATAAGATGGTTAAATAATTGAAAGCATTTAATAAGTCTCATTTTTACACTAGTTGATTTCTCCCTTACTAATGTGTGCACTGTTAATTAAGAAAGAGCTTTCTCAGTTATTCACCAGTGTCACATTTGTGTTTCTTTAGAACCCCCTTCTCAGAAATCAGTTTACATGTTGGGAAAAGGTGACTGACACCTATCCTAGCCATAAAGTAGTTAAGGTTTTTCCAGATACTGCTGTGTGAAAGTGTCTCATCTGTTAAATTACTTTCTATATTGTAGGTCTATTGATTAAGAAAATGCATTACATTTCTCCACACAGTACCAGGAATGCAATTATTCCTCAGTACAAGGTAGCACTGAAAAATCCTTCAGATGTTTTTGTCTAATATGCAGACATTGAAATAATGGTGTTCTGAACTATGAGATAATACTAATAAACATTGTACTTCCTTATTTTAAAGCTGGAATACATTTTTAGTGTTTATTCGTAAGAATAAAGCTGTATGCATCTACAGAGTTGGAACTGAGTCTAAATGGCTCCTATAGTTCATAGGGAGAAAACCAGCAGCTGGCTTCAGGTACCTCATGTATGCTGCTTTAGTCTGCACTCACTTTCCAGACACTTATACCCTAGTTTTATACAAATTCTAAAGTAAAACATGATTCTCGCACTAGTCAGGAAGAAAAATCCTACAATTGTTAGGATTCCCCCATAGCTGAGATGCTGCTAAATTAAACATGGTAGAAATCAAGTATTCCTGTGCAATAGTTCCATAACTGTTTACTTAGAGTTGTTTTATAATGCAGCCAAAATTACATGCAGTATTTCTGAAATGTAAAGAATATTTCTACCAGTTATTGACAAAGTACATAATCGGTCACTTAATGCATCCTAAGTGCACCAAACACCTTTGAAAAAATACTGAGGTGACAGTTGCAAGAACAAAGTAAAATGTCAGCAGAGCAAAAGATTCCAAAGAGCTGCTTTACTTTTTTGGGTAATTGCAGTGCAGTTAGGGATACATAAACGCTCTCTTTTTTGTGTTTAACTATGTGCTACCTGTAGACAGCAAACCTGAGGTGGATGCAGAGACTGGGTAGCCTAGAAGCTGCACCTAACATATCAAAGGTGATAAAGAAGCCACTTAAACACCAATAAACATTTTCAACTATAGCCATTATGCTCAGCAGGTTGATCTGTATCTCCAAGATATTCCCAGGTTTGTGTCTAGATACTCACTAGTGAGACAAGAACTCAGGGGGCGCTCCAAACCACACAGCAAGGTCAGCATGGACATGGGGCACTGCAGGCTGGCCTGGCTCAGGGACCAACCAGCACGTGGAACCAGCACCCAGGTCAGCAGAAACCTCTGCCTCCAAGGGCTGTCCCAGGAGTTCAGCTGACCAGGTCAGCAGTAAGCAGTGCATCAGACCAGTAACAGAAGTCTGTACAAAGCACCATTTATACTAAAAAGGACTAAGACTAATAATCTGGGGGGCAGATGAGGAAAAAATAAACCAAGAAACACACTAAGCCATGCTTCACTTTTCAAGACCTTAACTGTAACTTCAGTTTAGCACTGATTTATAGCTTTCATTAATCAAGTCCTCATTTTTCTGTATTGCCAGCTATTGCCCTATGTGCCAGACTAACCACTGGTGCTAGTGGAAATCTTTTTCATGCCTGTTCATAAAATAACTGGCAACAAACATGCAGTAGCTTGTCAGAGGGCAAGAGGCTCTTCAGAGGAGCTTTGTAAAGTCTTTAATGAACCAAGGAAACCAACTAACCAAATGGTTTTTAAGTATGTCTTAATCACTGCATGCTACTGTCTCATCTTGGGGATTAAAACAAGGAAATAATACACCACCCTCCCTGCCCAACAGAAGCAAGATGTCAACTACACTGTAAGCAGCTCAGGTTAGCAAACAAGTCATTCAGTAGTAAGGTGACAGAGGATTATGTGGAGAGGCCTGTTCCAGCAGCCCCTGATGGCTGGATAGCAGCCTCCCTGCCCACTGCAAGCTGACATGCTTTTACAGGGGAGCATGCCAAGATGAGGTGATAGAGCAAATAGCATCCCTAAAGTAAACTAAACTATGTCTGTGATTTCTCACTGACCTGATCTTCCAGGAAGGCTTCCCCTTGGTAGAATGTGACTGAATCATTTCTCAGGTCAATGCTTCAGCTTCAGTATTTCAAATCTGGCATTTTTCACTGCACTACTCCTGGCTGTATCAGGACTACTAGTGTATAGCTGCTGATAATAGTGTACATTTTCAAACACCTTAAATGAAGCAATCTGAAATGTTTATGTTTCCAGTGAAGATAATGCAGTACACAATCTTGTCCTATGGAAAACACATAAAATCCATTGAATAGCTCATGGATCTCCACACCACACAATACAAATGGCTCTGATTGTGTCTGCCAGCTTGTTGGAGACCAGGGACTTCTGCACCTGTAACTCATGCTCACCTGAGCACACCAAACACAGTCACCCACAACTAGCTGTCCTTGCAGGAGCAGTGAGAGGTTAAGTCATTCTTCTAAGTATTTTTAGTACCTACAACTCACTGTCAACATGTGCTTTATAAAAGTCACACCTAAAAACTCCTGATCAACAAAAACTCACACACACTTATGCATACCATGCACAGTCTTAGGCACCAAAACTTAGTAGCAAAGTTGAGGTTTTGAGGATCCATCACAAGCTGATACAGTTTGAAATACAAAGAGCCTCATGTTTCTGCCAGTTGAGTTCTCCAAATACTGGTATGCACTCTCAGTTAGTTCCAGATTTGGTCCAGTTATGACAGAGCTAACACAGAGTGCCCAGAAGCCTTCCTGCAATCTACAGCCATTCTCCTGCCCTCATTCTTCAAGGGCTAAATACGAAGCACTCTTAAGAGACCCCAGCTTTGACTTCCCCTCCACAAGACTAGAAAAGCCCCTCACCCTGTAACTTCTCAGTTACACACTCTGCTGTACAACAGCAACAACAAAAAACCACACACACTAAAAAAAAAATAAATAAAAAAAATCCACCACCTCACACTCTACTGTAGAACTGGAGACACAAGATGTGGAAAAAGGAGAATTCCTCCTACCCAGTAGAGCCCTACATGCCAAACTAGAAACCCAGAGACAAGCCATTCAGCCTTGACCCTTAAACTTACTTGGTACAGGCACCACTTAGAACCCTAAGCAGCACTAGCCACTCACGAGGTAAAGCACATCTAAACCAAGTCAAAGAAAGCACTGTAAGTTTTTTTGTTAATTTGTTTAGAAGCCTGATGTTCAGCTTTGCTAAGAGTGGCTTTTGTTCTGAACTCCTATGAGAGCATGTTCTAATGTGAACTGTCATAAAAACATTCAGTCTTGGCTTGAAAACCCTTAAAAGTTACTGTTTTACTGAAGTACTACTTCGGCTCAGCAGCAGATCTCCTGCCAAGCAACTGCCAAGCAACATTTATAGCTTTGTACTGACCAAATACATGTAACATGCTAGGGGTTGGAAGCAGAGCTTGTGTCTGGGTTTCTAGCAAGGTCAAATGTACAGCAGAGAGTCAGACAGCTACTGAAACACCCCAAATCATGCAAAGAGATCTAGCTCTTATTATGTGAGGGACTTGACTGTTAGCAAGTGAGCAAAGAAACCCCAGATGCTTTGACTCACGAGCCTCTGGAGGGAAGAGGGGTGGTGAAAGATGCAGAGAAATCCTCTGCAACCCTGATCCAGCCCTGTGTAAATCCAATTCTATACACACACACACACCCTTTTCAGATGCATTCAGTGACTGCATCCAGCGCCAACTGGACTAACCATAGCTTCTCTCCTGACAGGCACTACACTGTGCACCAAACAAGTGTATAGGCCAAGGGCTACAAGCTATACTTAATTCTGCCATAAACTAGTAAGGATGCAGCAGACCTTTTATTTACAGGGTTTTACCTCCTACTTACAAAGCACAAGGTGAACTTACTCAGAATGAGCTTCAGGTTCCTGGCACAAGCAGCATTCAGATGGAAAAGTATTTATCACCAGATAAAAAGCTGCCAGCCAAAATGCTGCCCACATGGATCATTTCTGAAAGGCTACAGCATTCCACAAGGAGACTTCTCCCCAGCATTAAAAACAATAAATAAATACAGATTGCCAAAATTCTATATGTATGTGTGTTTTGGCATTTCATCAGCAGGGTCTCAGAGTACAGAGCTTCCGTTATACAGCTGCGTATGATGTGGTCTGGTTTGGAATACTAAACTCAAGGCTAGAATGGAACTCTCAAATCCAGTCCTTAATCTGTAAGGATCTCATTTAAAGACCTACTTAGAAGACAGCATTTAATTTCCATATGCTTTGAAAACATAATCCCACCATTTTAAGATTTAGCTACCACCACTTGGTTCTTGTCTTAAATTGTACAATCAGAGTATCTGCCCTTCCTGCAGGCATTCCTAATTAATGTAACTGTATTGCTGGACAATTGTCCCAAACTACAAAGCCATACCAAATTGATAATGCAGCAACTTCTTTAGGGCTCCAATTCTCTTTAGACAAGAGGTGAAATAAACAGAAGTAATAGTTCTGCTTTTTAGAGGGTTTTTTTTTTTAATTTGATTTCATAGTATAGGTCTTTTTCAGAGGAAAAGGAAAGAAAGAATAAATCAGTCTTAAGTGTATTTTAACAACTTAAAATAGCATACACTGGAACAAGAAAGGAAACTTTTAAAGAGAAAAATACACTTAGGCAAAGGAAGTTTGTTTCATGAGGTAGTAAAAGTATTTGCAATCTCAAACCCGGAGAACCTATTCCAAGGAATTCTCCAATGCATCTTTACAGTTAATTCCACTTCCCTGGAACACAAGGGTTATTACTGTGCCACTTTCAGTATTTCAGAAACACTGAAACCAGAGAGGTACTTAAGACTCTGCTTACAGTTAGAAAGAGACATCTGTCTTTTAAGTAGAGTTTAGTGATACGGTTATTACTGAAAGAGAAAACACTTGCAAAGATGTTATTTCCAACCACAGTCTAAATGGACTAAAACACGTTTTGTCTCCATTCCATGTATCGAGTTCACCCTGGTTCTGTGCAGCCCTGGCTGCCAAGAACACACCACTGTAGGAATGGCTACCTACACAAACATTCCTAGAAACAGTAACTATGGAAACATGTCACATTCTTAACAGGATACACATTACTCAGAAAGCCTCAAACAAGTGTTTCTCAAATCTACTGATACAAAAAGACTGTGAAAGAGTTTAAAATTGTGGTTATCATCAGATATGCACTGACCCCTCCACTTAACTCCAACTTCTCTTTGGTTTACTCCAAGAGTAACTGCTGGTTGTCTGAAAGCAAAAACATGCAGCATGGCCCAATATTCTGCACCAAGAAAAGTACATTTTCAGTTATTTAAGGGAGAAGAAAAAGTATTAAGAGATGACTCTGTGCAAATCCTCCACTTCAAGGCTCCACATACTCTGATGCACAGGGTTTTCAGAAAGATCTGTCATCTTTATTGCTCGAAGAACAGGCTCAGGACTGCAGGACCGCACTACACCCATCACCATTACATATTTCCCTAAAAAGAAAAGGGAGCATGAAATTTAATTACCCTTGTATTTTAATTCAAAGCAAAATATTTAAAAACCAAGTAATTACACAGTGTGAATTAAAGCTGCCAATACTTTTGTGAAAATGCTCAAAGAACTATGATTGCTTAGAACCAGATTTCTGAAAAAGGTTTCATTATCCATGCAGCCATTTTTACACTAGATTTTATTAGATCTTCACATGCAGTAAACGTCAAAATCAGCACACAATTCATCCTCCTGCTCTGCAAGTGTAGGGAGAACAATTGAGAAGACTGAAAATTAAGCAGTATGACTATTCTGTACCATGATTCCAAATTCCTGCACTGCTGCAGTCCAGCACTTCTCCAGTTGAAATAAACATGACTGCAGAGAAGAAAAAAAAAATTCTTATCCTTGTTCCTAGACTTACAGCCCCTCAGTCTGATCAAATGCTGTGGAGATGCAGAGAACTGAAAACAGGCCCTAACCTTAGTGGAATTCATAAGGAAAAACAGCGTTAAGTCTTCCTACTGACAGCAACAAAGTCACTCCCCAGCTGCAGCACACACTGCTCCTTCTACAACTGCCACAGCAGCATAGCTTTTTCGGTAAGCCTCTTCTAGGGCTGAGGGCGTATGTGGAAGCACGACCTCTGTGCCGCTGCGCCAGCTCAGCCTGCCCCTGGCACACCCTGACACATAGGCAAGACCCACTCTTAACACTCCCTGTAGCCGTGGGCACACAAGTCCTGCTTTCAGACGAGAGCACCCAGCAGCCCCGAGTAGGCAGCACCACTACACTAGCGGGCATGCAGTGCCTCGTGTACCCAGAGAGCCACAAGCGGCGGCCCGTGCTGCAAGCCAGAACGCCCTTGGCTGCCCGCAGCTAGGCAGTAGGCAGCCGCTGCCCAGGGGCTGTGCCCCCTCCACCTGCCCCTGAGGCGTGAGGTGCGGTGTCCCATGGCCATCGCGACAGAACCGGCTGCGTTACTCTAAAACACGGGAAAGAAAAGCCCCCGGTAAAACCCGGCGGGAACCACCGCCCCCCCGCCCCGGCCGGTACCTGCACTGAGGCAGGGCCGCCCTTTGGGCACCCCATCAACCCCCAGCACGGTGAAGGGGCCGCTGCCGTCCTGCAGCCGGGCCGAGCCACCACGGGCGCCGCCGCGCTCCACGTCCAGCACAGTGCCCTGCATCCACACCACCCGCAGAGGTACCGGGCCTTGGCCCGCCTCCGCCCGACACAACCGCCACGTCCCGTCGGCGTCCCGCACCGCCCCCCGCAGCTGTGCGGCCAGCACCTTCACGGGCGGGCCCGGTGCGGCCCCGGCCATGCTGCCGCGCCAGCAGGCCGCCACCGAGAACAAGCCACAGAGAGTAGGCCGCTACCCGCCCCGTACAGCTGCCGAGACAGAAGATAGAGCGGGAAGCGGCGCGAGGCCCGCCCCGGCGGCGGTAACGAAGGGGAAGGGGCGGGGCGAGGCGTGGCCTCGTCCCAAGGCCCAGCATCGCGGCAGGCCGTGTCGCACACCGTCGGGCTTACGGTGGCGTTCGCGGTGCCTTCGCCGTGTTTGCGCAGGGCGGGGACCCTGTCCGGCACCGCCGAGCTGCCAGCGATGAACAGCTCACCTGCTGACGGTAGCAAGAACACGAACACTCCGCTCTCCAGAGCAGCACGCTTCCTACCTAGTACACTCCGCTCTCCAGAACAGCACGCTTCCTACCTAGTTTTCTGCCTTAAAAACAAGAGTGATGCGTACGGGAAATAAAGTACTTATCCCAGGTGTGCTGGCTTGGATGTTGATTACAAACGAGCAGTTACTCCCAGGTGGTTTACCTGAGCCCAGCAAGACACCCCCGCACAGCTGCCCCAGCAGCTCTGCTGCGTGACTTGCTGACAACAGTGTGCAATACATCGGGAGGCCCAGGGCCAGCACCCCCTCCCACCAGCTGTGGTTTAGTAAAAGCCTCGCCAGAGTTTTATACTAGGTGGTTCCCATTTCACCTGAGTTCAACCCAGGATCCACTCCTCTAGGTACAAAAACTAGTGGAGAAGCTGATTTGGCTTGAACAGGAAATACCTTTTGCAGTGTTTCAACTTCAGCTGAGTAAAGTCTCTCTGCAGACTGGTTTCTGCTCTCTGTCCCCAGCTCAAGGTTATGCAAGTGTAGGCCTTGCCCACGCCTCCTCCCAGGCTGTTGGAGCAGTGATTTTTCCATTGTGTGTCTTCACTGCTTGGCAAGAAAGGATCACTTAATGTTTACTGTTTAGTTGATGAAGATCCTCTGGTTCTGTGAAGAAGAAAAAAAAAAAAAAGAGAGAATGCAGATACTGATTTTTCTCAGGGATGTTTTCAGGATATCTTTTTATTGTATATACTTATGTGAAAATCTGGAGCATAATGCACTGGAAGCACAGGTAGATTTAAGCTGGGAGACTTTAATTCCAAGGCCTTTAAAATTTGTTTGCTGTCTGTTTATATTACAGATAAGCTAATTTGCACTGCTGCAATCTGAAATCCTTGAAATGTTATGGTTTCCTTTGGGTGGGTGGATCGCCATTTAGAAAATAAGCCAAGAAATAAGCTAATGGAAAAACAGAAAAATGGAACAAAGACAAGAATCAGGAAAACCAAGGAGATGGATTCCTCAATTTCACAAGCTCTGTTACCAAATCAAGTGCAAAATGGGTAAAAAAAAATGCACAGAGAACTGACTCCCCTGCAATCACTCTTCTTCAAAGCAGATTTTATTCTCCATTAAAATAACCAGTTACTTTATTTTTTTTTAAAAATCAGTTTTGAGTAGCAAAGTACATCAAAAGGCTTTTTTTCCCCCTACTTGCTCATAATGTTTTGTTTTGAATTATTTATTCAGCCTATATTTTTTCCAGAGGTATTTTCTGTTTGGGGGCATTCTGTAAGTGGGATTTTATTCCTTTGCTAGTAAGGAAGCAGTTAACTTTTTGTTACCATTTACAGTAAGAATAAAACTTAATACTGGTAATAACAATAAAAACACTGACAGCTAAGCACAATACAGAATCATGTAATCTGGCAATCAAATCATATGGCTTACAGGAATAGAAGACATTAGATCGTTACTGTATATGAATGCAAAATTTGAGTGAGGCTCACAGGAGAATATTTGTAATTTATGCTCCTAAACCACAGTCACTTGATAGCATCAATATTTAGTTTCACATTAAAAAAGATTAATTGTGCCAAATATTGATAAAAGTATTGTATTCCTATTTGTAACTGTACAATAGGAGGGGTCTAATGCTTATAAGCCATTAAATCTACAGAGGAAGGCAAGACCCCTACAAGAGTGTAATCTCCAGGAGAGACAAGAAGGTCCCTTTTAAAAGATTTTCCTTGAAGAAACTGCATTATGAGAAGAACACTGGCTATCTGCACCAAGAAATGGATTTGTTTTCCTAAACCAGAAAATGCGAAGTTATACTGAAATATCTACAAAGGTATTATCAAAGAACTGGCTCAGCATGGAGACACATTCTGCATCTGTAAGAAAAATGTCTGATGCCTCAACAGAGTGTTTTCTGATCCCACAGTGCTCATCCTCTAATTTAAGGGTAGCAGAGAAAGCTCAGCACATAGTTGGAAAAGGCAATGAGTTGGTGGCTGAAAGGGTGTAAATTAGACTGGATTAAATTTAAGCACATTTTCTGAGAGAATGCTGGATGAGAAAGTTTTGGTTTACATGAATTAAAAAGAAGGAATCGATCTTCTTTTGACTGCTACTACAGTATTGTGCCTTTCTTCAAAGCAGTCTTGAAGGACATTACTCCTCACACTGACATGCATGTAAGACGCTATCACAGTGTGAGGAAAAAAAAGGTCAGACTACACAGAGATAAGATAGTGCACAGCTCAGCAGAAGCCAGGTCTCCCTCAATTACTCTGGCATTGTTTTGTTGGTATTCTGTCAAGAGAATTCAGAAAAGAATTTGACCCTAGATCTACCTGAAAAGAGATTTCCAGAGAAGCACCAACTTGCAATTTTCTGTCCAGCTCTGAGCTTTTCACACTCTCACTGACAGTGCTACTTAAAATGGAAGCAATTCTCTGCTCCACTCTCTAATTCTGGTAAAAGGCTGACATTATACAATCAGAAAAATCCTTCTTTCCCTTGGCCAGAAATTCTGATATTTTACAGTCTTTCATCCTACCCAAAAGAGCTTTTATAAAGCTCTCTGTGCCAGTCCACTGGTTAATGTGTACAGAAAAGGTTCTTCAGATTTTTTTCTCAGTTTCTCTTTCCTAGTACTGAGAAGTCACTAACCAGGTTTCAGGAAAGTTTTAACTTTTTTTCTTTTTAAAGAATAGGAATTCAAGTAGTCAATTTTATTTTATTTTATTTTATTTTATTTTATTTTATTTTATTTTATTTTATTTTATTTTATTTTATTTTATTTTATTTTATTTTATTTTATTTTATTATTTTATTTTATTTTATTTTATTTTATTTTCTAAATGCTCACTTTAGACACAGGGCTACCTGGAAGCTCCACAGATGAATGGAAGAAAAGTCATGAAGTGTGGAACTGCTGAATACATGCATCAGTGTGGTAATGTCTGCAGGGCCCACATTGTCCATAAAACAGATACTATAGAAAAACTTACCCGTGGCAGCTCAGAAGCTCAGGGGATTCAATTGTGACAGGGATAAGCCAACAGCAGCTCTCCACCTGCTCTGTTCTGCAAGCTGCTAGCAAACAATAGTTTGTAAAAAAAAGCATTACTCTGTAATTAAGAAGAGGGATCTAAGACAAACTGTCTTCCTCTCCCTGGTATTCATACAGAGCTTCAGTGAAGGACAACTTTTAGCACAGACAAGAACTGTCAAATTTCACCTTTAAGAGATCCACCCTAGTTTATGCTTATTTTCTTATACTCAAACAGAGATATATGAAACAATCACAAGAATGTAAAATTCAATTACTTCCTTGTGTTTGTTTTCTACTGCATAGAAGATACCATGTGGACTTGCAGACATGCTGGATGAGGTCTGGAAAACCATCCTCATTCTTCAGGGGTTTGTTGTTTTGTTTTTTGCATCTTCACTAAATTTAACTAATGATTTGAAATCAATGGGTTGAAAGTCAGTCATATTTGGATCCCTAACCTGAACTTCAGCTGCTTGTAATTTTTGCTTTGGGACTAAGATAGAGATGCTAAATTGTGTTCCACCAGCAATTTCAAAAGCTCTGGAGCTAGGCAAGTCATCTGCTGCAACAAGAAAACTCTAGGTGCAACCTGCTGAAGTTTTAGTTAGCAGCTAGCTCTGAATAAGTGATATTTTATAAGTGACTTGGAGAAGGGCAGGTAAATGTGAGCAACAGACATCATACCACTACTAACAACAACAAGAATCTGGCCTGTCCCATAGTGTTGTCCTGCCATAAGTGCATGAAAGTCACTGTAACATAAGATGAACTAGCTTTTGTGGCAAAAGCTATCAAGTAAAGCACTAGCAAGGTACCCTCTCATGCTCTCTTTTCTCAAGAACCTGATATAGATGCTATATATTGCATGTTAGCATGTTTAATGAAATCAGTAGAGGATTACAGCAAGAGTCTTCCTGCAGCTGCCAGGAGCTGCCAGCTACACCCAGTATGTGGCAGAGGAAGAACAGCATCTGGCTCAGGCACCAACTCAGAGAGGGTGGAAACATTATCTTGTACAACCAGCTCTAACATGATAAATTACTTCACTGATGTCACCATCATGCAAACTTAAACCACTTCCTGTCACTCACCACACATCACTAATGATGATAGCTGACAGGCTATAAAAACAGTGAAATGCTCTCCAGCTTAGCTGACTCATTTCATTTACAAAGAAGAAGAGGAGACGCTTAGAGAGATCCAGTTGCATTCTGCAGAACTGGGTGTTACCTGTTTATTTCTTTCCATACTATAAATATGCTGGTATGTAACTGAAATAAATCAGCATCTATGGAATAGGATTATGACATGATGAAAGAAAAAAAATTGAATTAATCATAGTCTTTACCAGTATTCCTTGCTGCTCTGGAAATAGTCTGTAAAGCTGGTTTCCAGATGAGCTTATTCAAACTCTTCCACCAAGAAAAAAAGAACTCTTTCTTAAATAGCAAATATGAATGGTATCCACAGCATTAGATCTTCATCCTGACTGAAGTGAAGCCAGTAGCTAGGAGACTTCAACCATTCAGCTTTTCTGACTTAAATTCACTTCAGAAAAGAATTGGATATTTAGGAGAAGCTTAACAGGACTAGAGAGCCCCTATAACCAATGAGGGTGAATACAGACCATGGTGTCCTCCCTTGACAGCTGCTGGCTCTCTATAAATATGCTCTGATCAGCATTGCCAGCATCTAGTTCACCCAGTGGAGTGAGAGCAGAATAATTCCACTAAATAAAAGTAACCAGAAGAGTGGCATTTTATTCTTGAAAACTTAAAATCTTAGATGTCAAATATTCAAAATATATCTAGAGGCCAGCGAGGCTGAGAAGTTACAGCTGTCCCAGAGCACACATTGGCAGGGTTTTGCAATATTCAAGGCCTGTTCAAACATTCATGAAATAAACTTTTGGTGCTTAATAGTGAGAGGCTTTTACTAAGGGTTGAATTTTCAAGCAGCCAAGATCTTTCTCAGGTCTAATCAAAGAGATCATCTCTCCCTACAAGCCTAACCTTGTTTAAACTGAAAGTATCACAGCTACACCACCATCAATCAAGGTAATTTGAAATTAATAAAATGTTAGGATTAAAAGGAGTTGAGTTTTAATATAATGACTCAGTAATTCTATACCAATCTCACAATCAGCACATATTTGCATTCATTCAGGAGGAAACTTTCAGAAATTTAAGATTAACATCAAGCTACTTAGAGCGGAAAGTTTGAGGTGAGCCTCTGAGTGTTCACAGGGAGCCAGAGAGGAGAAAGCCCACATCTCTGCTGCTGTGAGGGAGTATTTTGCAGAGTCTTCAGGAGACAGACATCTGATAACAAGTTTGGTGGCAGCTGCAGGTCACACAACGAAGCAGACCAGTCAGCTCTTTCCTAGTCACTGAAAATTTGTGTGAAAAGTATTCACTCCTCACTCTTCCCTATGCTAAAGCCAATGTTTTTCACTTATATTGCCATAGAGTACCACCCAAGATACAGGTGTGGTGACTGTACCTAACTAACCAAATCTTGCTCTGAGATCAGAGAATCTCCACGGAAAATGTCTGCATTTATTTTCTATGAAGCTGTGACTAAAGCTTTGCCCTTGTGATTACCCAGGGAGGCTAGATGAAAAGCATCCTGCACTGAATGCTGGGCACCAGCAGCTCTGGCATGCTCTTTAGAAACTACCTGCAAGCAGCTGGCCTCCTGCCTCCTCTGGTGCTGGAATGGAGAGGAGAAATGGCCTTGAATGGGAAGAATACTGCTAAGTGCTGAGTGGGAAGGCACTGGTACTGGTACTTCAGAAACCAGAAGCTTAAACTCATAGCTGAAGGAACAGCTGGCCTCGTGCTCCTCCGCAGTGGGGAAGCAGAGCATGAATTCAGCACAGCTGAATAACTGAAAAAGCAAAAATATAAAAAGGAAATCAATAGTAGTGAAACTTCTGTTTAAAGCTGCTCGATAATGGCACTGACAGATTTTGATGTACCTGGATGGACTGGGGACTAAATATGTTTGATTTTTTAATTTCATGCATTTTGTAAAGCAAGGTTCAAAAATGGAAGTAGTTACAAGCACAGACTTAGAATGCATTTATTGCCATACCACCTACTGCCACACCACCTACAAACAGCAGCTCACTCCCCCAGCTAGCAGCACAAATGAATGACTGCTGTTATGTACAACAGCATTAATAGTACAAAAGTCACATCCGTGTATGGGCTATGCAAGGCCTATTTATCTCTTAATAGGTCTAAGAGAAGATATGAAATGGTAAGTAAAAATTACAGAATTCTTCCTAAATCAGGACTTCGATGTAGAATTGTTGAAAGATGTTTTCACATACTTTGACTTCTTTAAATTATTAAAAAATCAAGACATAAGATCGCATGAGCTAACTGGGAGACATCAACTTAGAAAGATATCTACAATTCCTACCAAAATGTTACATTCTAAAATGCAATTTAAAATGTCACAAGCTGCCTCTTATTTTAATCCCAGGTTCATGTCTGCATACTATATTGAAATGCTCTAATTAAGACCTATCTCTTTCTGCTAAGCAGGGTCAAATATGAATTTGATGGAATGAAGGTCAGACTTTTATTACTGGCATTCAAAGTTTTGAACAACCATCACTAACAACTCATGGTACTCAGTTCTGTTAAGGTAAATCTATCTACTGGTGCTGAAAGATTTTCATCAGCTCATTCCAGTAAGACTCTAGGCCTTGTGGTATGAACTGAATAGGGAAAACAAAATGAACCAGAGGAATATACAAAGAAAGTGTGAAATGGATCCAGTTTAAGAGAAAATATTAAAATCACTTCTTATGTACACCACCTGACATTTCTACTGAACTAATGGCTATGCTGAAGACTGCAGTGACGCAACTATGCAAACATTTATTTAGCTGAATAAAGTTAAATAATTATTAATGAATGATGTTGAAAATATATATTTAACTTTCTGTACATGGCTAAAATGTACATAGTTGTGCAACAGAATAGTTGTTTCTTAATGTAGCTCTATATAGGGCAGCCCTCAAAAATAAACAAGAAAACTTTTACTTGAAATTCAAATACAACCAAAAAGCAACTCTTCAGGGATTGAAAAAATATTGAAGCTAAAAGCTTAGCAAGCTTTCAGCCTGTCATGAAAAGCAGCAATAAATGATAAATGCAAACCAGTATGCCTTATTTTCAAAACCTGATGAGCTCACAAAACCAGACTTGCAGTTGTGCACTCTATTGCAAAAGCCAACAGTGCCTGTCTCTTCAAAATAGAAACTATTGATACTTTAAGAAGCAAACAGGAGTTATCAGTGTAGATGGTGTCTGAGATTCAGGCAAATGTCACATAGCATAAAGTGGCTGTGCAGAGCAGGTATGACAATGTGTGCACGTTTTTGCTTGCACTTTTGGGGTTTTGATGTTCCAAACATCAAGCACTTATATTCAAATAATTTCAAATTCTGTACAGGAGCACCTGAAGATCTGTAGCTCTGATACTATTGGAACAGATATGAATTTCAGGCAATAGACACTTCAGAACGGAAAAGGACAGCACATGACCTTGGCTTTGCAAGGCAAAGCTTATCGGATTATTCAGGCTCAGTTGCCGGTTACAGCTTCATTTACGAGAAACTGCAGGGTGAAAGTGAAAGGCACACAGCAGTTTCTTCTTATCTACAGATCTCTAGTCTGACTGCACTTCATCTAGACTCTTTTAAAAGAAAATACTGTGATTACTAACAAACAATCCTAACAGATGTGGGTTAGGCATTTTCATTTTCATTGTTTTCACAGATTTGAAGGCAGAGGGAGAATTGAATAGTTGAACCTTCTGTTTGACAGAGCCCACTGATTTATTTGCATTCTGGTACCTCTGGCTCTTTCTTTGCTGGGAACTCCATGGTGTTTCAGTCTACTTCAGACCACAAGAGCCTCCAGCACTCACCAGTGGAGCTAAGAAGGCTGAAGCACAGTCAGTATTGTGTTCATGCTGTCATTTGACGCAATCCCTTTTATGCTTATTTCTGCCAAATCAAATACTTGTGTGAATATCTGGCCAATAACAAAAACATTCTCCAGGCTCCTTCTTTTCCCTCCATCTAGGTTGGTTAAAAATGGTTAACCGTATTGCTGAAGGAATATGAACTTAGAGCAGATATTTTTCAAATGCAGCTGAGCTGGCCTAAATCACTCCCCAGTTCCACTGCTCCAACCCTGCCTGGTAAAATTAAGCATCTAGGTATATAGGTTAGATTCAGCATATATAAGGTGGATAAAGTTCATAAAATTCTTTGGCTGGCCCAGTTAAATTACAGTACATGCTACCTATAAAACCAGCACTACTTAGTATCAATGTACTGATTCTTCTGACTTGGGCCCCTTCTCTGAAAGGAACACAGTGCCTTTTGAGACATGCCACAGGCTTTAACCCTTCTTTGCTATCAGCCTGAGTAATGGTTGTAAGCAACTTGCAAAATCAAGGCTGGGAGGAACAGTCCTTATTAAGAAAATCTCTAAACTTTACCATCATGGGAGTGTTTAAATTTAAATAGTGCCACATTTAAATTAGTGCCACTATTTAAAATAGTGCCACTATTACATTTAAATAGTGCCACATTTTACTTAAAGCTGTCAGGATTCAGTGAATGCCCCTTTGCTTGTGGCTACTTTCCCTTCTGTTTCTTAGAAAAGTCATAGTACTACCCTGGATTCTGGCTGGACTCATGATCAGCCAGGGAAAACTAAAACTCCAGCCAAAGGAAACAGAACTGAAAGTAATGAGAGAATCTTTTTATTCATCCTTTGATCTGTAAAATCAAGAGATCTGTTTCCTCCTAAAGGCTGCATTTCCCAGCTGTAAAACAATAAAGGTCCCTCCACCAGTACTTCTGCAAACTTCATCACACAGCTGTGGAGCGTTGCAAATGGGTAACATTTGTAAAGAGTACTTGTAAAGTCATAAAAAAGCAATGCCATCAAGTTCTTTCTCCTAAACTGCTGGGAAACTTCTAAGTTTCTACTCTTCAGTTCAAAGTTGTTTGCATGTTTTGCAATGATCTCAAACTGTAGTTTATGGTCTGTAATCTTGCATTAAGCCCCATTAAATTCCTGATACATGAGTAGGAAAGGGTGTATTGTTGCTTTGTTGTTGCATCTGTTAACAGACAGATGCTTTAGGAGCAATGCTTTTTATGTTTCCTGGTAGCAATTTCTCTGCAGGCACCTCCTGAAGAACTAGTTTCCATCATGGCTTTCATTTCACTGATTTTCATTCACACTGTTATATTATCTGTAAATGTCTGAATATTAGGCACCTTAACTTAATAGCTCTAAAGGTCTATCTTCTTGTTGCAGCTCTATATAAACGGGCAGATTGTGCATTTTCAGAAGGTAAGAAATGAAAAGGCTTTGCATAAAAGGGCCTCTGGAAAGAGGCAAGTCATATCCTCGGTCAGCCCTGGTCCTCTATCCCACTTAGGACAGAGGGAGCTTCTGCCTCCTGCTCCCAGCTTTTACCAAGTGCTACAGCTTGGTTGGCCATAGTTTGGCCTCTGCAGAAGCAGGTTAGCTCTGATTATAGAAGCACAAAATTCCTGTGAAGGTGGCACTGGATGTCTAGATTGCAGACCTAGAAAATTCCAAGGTTTATCTAAGCTTGGCCAAATGCCCCAGAAGGAAGGAGTGCTTGCCCAGTTACAGAATTGTCTCTGATTGCCCACTGCTTGGGACTGAACTACTTCCTGCTTCCTTTTTTTTCCCCTTCCTCTCCTCTTCCTTCCATGTGCACAGACCCTGCAATAAAACCTTCTCATTCAGAAGGAAGGGGAACTCTTTTTGTGCTGCAATTATAAAGCAACAGATGACTTAATCCAGGGAGGCGATGTGGCTGCATGTCAGCAGACAAGAAATGTTCCCTAGTCAAAATATGTTGCATATTCAAAACTTGAGACTATTTGTATCTAACCTTCTGCCTTGTGAGTGAAGAGGCTGGGCATAAATTTCCAACACAGGCTTGGTTTTCTAGCTTCCCTAGAACTCAGGACTGTTTAGACTTCTTTCTGGGCCAAATCTGTTGTTATTTTTAGCATTTACTGCCTACTACAGCTACGACTGAATACTCACCAGGATACATACTGTGCTTACAGTACATTCCAGGAAACTTTAATTAGTTCACATTTTCATCTGAAATACAATTACTTTTAAAATTATTTTTTTAACATAAATCACCAATCCAGCACTTATTTTCTTCCCTCAGTTTTGATACAGTTTGATTTTTATGGGACAATTGCCAGTATGTTTTCAAACTGAATGAAATAATAGAGCTTTGAAATAGTTCTCATCCCTTCAGAGACTTCATCTCATCCCTTCAGAGACTTCATTAGAGATGTTTTCTCTAGGAGTACTATCAGCAATGTTCTTTTAGTTTGCTTCAGTTTTTAAAATACTGCCATTCTTCAAAGATCAATTTTTGAACAAATTCAAGAGAGGGAAAAGCTGCATACACACCTCTTCAGGCTGCCTTACTGGCTGCTTGCATGGTGTACTGGCTGCTTTGGATCTGCTTTCAAAGAAACTTAGCTCTCTATGCACACCTCAGAGGACCACAAATGGGTCCAACACTTTTTAACAGAAACTTCAAAATATTCTTGTGGCACACTTTTCTTTTTTGCCTTTTAGCCTAATTAATTAGGGCAAAGTCACCAGACAGTCTGCTTCAGAGCAGAGCTTAAATCCATGTCCTAATTTAGTGCTCAGGCTAATGGACTGTCTTTGCTTGCTGGGCCTATTTCCCAATCTGTAACATAAAGATGGTCCCTGAAAAAGGCTTTGTCATATACAAATGACAAGCATGGTTTAAACAGCACATAGTACTGTCTTTCACCTAGAGAACATTCTTTGTCACACTTCAAAGACAAGCAAAGCAGGTCTTTGCAGTTTGAATTGCCCTGGAAGAGCATGTGTGCTTCTCAGATTCAGATGTTTCTTATTTCCTGTATAGACATCTTATGCCAGTTCACTCTAACTGGGGGCAATTAGATCACTGACAGAAGATGTAAATACTACATACAAGGTACAGTGGGGGTGAAGAGGGTGGACACTACTGAAAATAACTTGGATGATAAAATAGTCAGATGACAGGATGAATTTTCAACAGACTTGTTCAAATTGAGGAATCACATTTGCAGTGATCATCCTGACCTCTAAAGCTCAATTCATGACAGATAACAATAGAGAGCAATAGAAAATAGTAATGATCTTGTAAACTCTGAGCTGTAATTACCTCAACAGTAATAAACTGGAATGCTTTTACTACATGCTGTCAGCATGCTGGGATTAAAGCTTGATTTTTCAATCCAGCAGAGGGGGCTTGGCTGTAAGTCTTCTAAACACAAACCCGAAGTACTTCCTTGGAAATTGAGTAATACTAAACATTGAACTGACTTTTATAGGAACTTGCATAGTATTATAGATAAAACCAGAACTTCCTACAAACAAGAGATTGAAATCTAAACAGACACAATTCAAATTCAGTGTTGTTCTGGCTATCTTTTTTCCCTTACTTCTCAATGTGGCATTTCTATTTCAGCAGAAAGCCCTTGCAATTATAGCTGACAGGCACACTGTGCAAATAAACAAGTTTTGCTCCCAATTCCTTTGAAAAGCTGAGTCCCAAGTTCCTATTAAACCTGTCCTTGTAAACTAATGCAACACATGTACAAGAAAAAAAAAGACGGAAGACATTTAGGTGGAAAGTTTTCCAAGCCACCACAAAGCTGTATATTTGAAGGCAGGACATGTCATCAGAGTGGTCCAGGAGTTTACAGCACAGTTATCTAATTACATGAGGCCACTCTGTGGGTTTAAGCAGTAGACATAAACCTGAATAGCCACAAAAGCCACTGGCAACCTCACAATATGGGTGAGGCCAAAAACATGGATGTAATCCAAGGAAGTGGCATAAAAAAGCACATTTAAAGCTAATGCTTAGTTTTAAGTTGCACACAGTGTTACATCAAGACAAAAGAATGACACAAAATTCTCTTGACATTAAAACAGGCTGGCTAGTCTTCTGGCAAACTCCTCTTTTTCATGGTTAACTGTTTTTGTCCCCCAAATACTTCCTTGCTTGATTTCCATGCACATAGAAGTGCAGGCAGATGCATTTGAGTACCTGGGAATTATACTCACTGTATTACTTCTGAGTAATAGCATTTTACTCCATGTGTGAATGGCACTGTTCAGTGCTGTTCGAAGTCTGATTCTTTGATTTCTAGTGACAACTAGCTCCAATTTTAATGACAGATTCTAGTGAACGTAATATTTTCACCTCAGTGGCTCCAGCTTCTGGTGAAGGAACTACTGAAAATAACAGTGCACCAGAGTAACTTCAAATGAAATTCATGCCAGATGTAGGAGAAGGTTCAAATGACTCACCATGACCAATCAAGGTACAACACTTTCTCCTGCTGATGTGAGCACGGGCTGTCTTGTTACAAAGGCAGCAGCAGTCACCTTGCAGGGAGGCTGATAGATGCAGCACTCTGCAGCAGCCTGGGCTTTGCCTGCTCACTGGTCATTCTGGTGAGCTCTTCTCAGAAGGCAGGACCTCAGCAGTCGTGTTGGTGGGGTACAAGAATCACCACTCACATAGGCCAGTTTTCCTTAGGTACTAATATACTTCAAAAAGTATGTGGAGGAGGAGAATTTTGGTCACCTGGTGAAATAAAATTATCACTTAGTGTGGGTATCAGATTATCTATTAAATCTTCTCTTTGAAATTGAATGTACTACATACTGCCATACTATATACTACCATATTTCTGAATAGAAGAAAAAGATGGGCTCTGAGAGTTACAGAAGTCCATTAGGAGGAAGGGGTCACTGTGTGTCCTCAGTCCTCAAACCAGGATCCCACACCACTTGTGACTAGTTGCCAACTAGGTTTAACTCCATTCACCACCACTCTTTGGGCTTGGCCATCCAGCCAGTTTTTTACCCAGCAGAGAGTATGTCCATCCAAGCCATGTGCAACCAGTTTCTCCAGGAGAATGCTGTGGGAGACTGCATCAAAGGCTTTACTAAGGTCCACATAGGCAACATCCACAGCCTTTCATCTACCAATCAGCCTTGTCATAGGAGATTAGGGGTAGTCAAGCAGGACCTGCCTTTTATAAACCCATGCTGGCTAGGTCTGATCCCCTGGTTTTCCTGTATTTGCCATGTGATGGCACCAAGATTATCTGGTCCATAATATTCCAGAGCACCAAGATTAGACTGACAGGTCTTTGGTTCCCCAGAGCAACCTTCCAGCCCTTCTTGTAGATGGGCATCACATTGGCTAGCCTCCAGTCACATGGGACCTCCCCAGTTAACCAGGACTACTGATAAATGAATGAGAGTGGCTTGGCAAGACCTTCTGTCAGCTCCCTCAGGACCCTCAGGTGGATCCCATCTGTCCCCACAGACTTGTGTGTGTCTACATGCAGCAGCAGGTCACTAACAGTTTCCTCCTGAATTATGGGGACTTCATTCAGCCCCTCATCTCTGTCATCCAGCTCAGGGGGCTGAGTACCCTGAGGATAATGTCCACCAGTTGCTCACAGTTCCCTCAGTCTTTGGACCTGGTGTCCTTCACATCCTTTACCTTACTTCTCCAAATCCATTTCAAAATGTCTCCCTTCTCTATAGAAACTGCCTTTCATCTCACAAAATGAAAACATCCAGCCTTCCACACAAGAGCATCCCCTCCCTGACCCAACAACCCTGGGCTATAAATCCTTTCTGGACCTTCCCTTTCTGCCTACGTGGGAACACCCCAGAGCTGGTTTCTCATAACCCTCAGGCACTCCCAGAGCTGCCCCTGCCTTCTGGCCCACTCCTCAGTGTCAGGTCCCCCAGTGCCAGCCACCCCTCTGTTCCCTTTTGGACTCTGCAACAATCTAAGCTCCTTCCAGGCACCAGCTCCTTGGGTATCCTCTCCTTGGGTGGACTCTGTGAAAACCCTGACTCCTGCTTTTCAGATGGGAGGTTTTCAAAACATACTAAATCCTCCAGCATTCACAGCAGCAGAAGAGGGCTTGTTTGAGGGAAAGCAACTGGGTGTCAGCTTTGATAAAGCAATGCACCACATAGCACTGTTCCACTGGAGAGGACTGAGGAACTTGAGAAAAGAAAAGAAAGGTGGACAGTTATGGGAATTTGCATCAAAAGAAGAATTTACTTTGATGTTCATGACTTGAGTCAAAATACAAGGAGGCTGATCTTCCCAGAAAGGAAGTTCACTAACAAGGAACCACAGATAACCTTCAGATGCTAAACTGAAAGCTCTGGAGGAGAAGGTAGACTTCATTCTCAGAAAAAAAACCTATAAGAAGTACACTTAGAGAAAGAAAGCAAAAGACAGGGAGTTTCTTGAAACTAAAACAAATATTAAACAGAAATTACATGAAGCAATTAGAAAACATCAGACTGGAGAGCAGAAAAAAGCAAAGAGGGGAGTAAATTTTAAACCTGGGGCTTTGGGATTTGTTCACACAAAGAAAGGTCAGATGGGGACAAACTTCCATCAGTATTATGGAAGAAGCCAACAGGAGTTAGCTAGAACTAGCAGAGAGAGTACAAAAAATAAAAGAACTGTGAACTAGAGGAAATGAGACAAGCTAGAAATGAAAGGGGAAAGAAAGAAGCAACAGAATAAATATTGCATGGGATAAAGAGGGCAAAAGAACAGAACAGCCCATTCCAGCTCAGCTCGTGGGAACCTGCAAATCTCCCTAATCTGCTTTATTAACTGCCAATGCCAAATTTAAAGCTGTGTGGTTACATGGGGAGGCAACTATCTGTGCAGGTTCAAAATGGACCACGGAAAAACATTATCTTAATGCCAAAGATTGTACCAAAACTATGAGCCCAGGAGAGTAAGATGACATCTGAAAGTTTCAAACATAAAATATTCTAGGGCAAGTAAGACTCTACATACTGCTGACCTAAAAGCTACTAGACATTGCTAGTTCTGTTATTTGGCATAGCTTTTTCCAAGCCAGTTCATCTTTCCAAAGATGCTAATTCTCATTACAAAATGTATTATAGGCACACATGTAATTGTCTCCCTTCCATTCAGCATATTTACATGTTACTTTTTAAAATAAAACCCTGAGTATTCCTGAGTCCTCCTCCATGTGAAATGAAAGCAATGAACATTCAATTTTTAGACAATCAAGAGATTCAGGAAAGAGCCCAGTTAAAATATGTTAATGTAGGTCTCAAGAACTTTGATGTAAAGGTCTAACAAAGATCCAAACAGACAGCCTGTTTTACAGGCATGGGTTATTGATAACCAGACAGCTTAACAAGCAGTCCAGTCTGGTTGATCTACAGTAAGATCATTACCTTAAGAAAAAAAAAAAATAATGGGTCATATAGCCTATTTAGTTCCTCCAGGGATGAATGGAGCCCTTCTTGATATGGTGCAAAAGGAGAAGTAAAAATACCAAACTAGAAAAGAGTGTCTGTGCTGAGTTCCCAGTGACTGCAGCGGCTGAGTCACAGTGGGTTCTTGGACATGCAGGGGGATTTTTAGCAGGAAACCGCCTACCCCTTTAATTACAGCTTCACTTCAGCTATGCCACTCGACTCAGCTCAGGAGCTGATTTTTATCACTTCAGATGTTGTGGATGCATTTGCACAGAGATGCTTTACAAAAGGCCACATATGTCTAGCATCATTTTTTTCTGAATTTTCTTTCACCCCAGATGGAAGAAATACCTTCTACCTCCAAACCAAAAGTACCTTTTCTCTGTCCACTCTGATTTGTTTAAGTCATACCTGACCTGCACATGTGCTTTGCACTGCTGAACTGTATCTGTTTAGAAGCTAGTGTGCAGTACTAGTATCTCAGGAGTACAGGCAGCTACAGTAGCACAAAAGCACTTCAAATTTCGGACAATTCTGGTGTCTCATCATTAATCTTAAGTAAGGCAGGAGCTCAAAGATCTAGGTAAGGTGAGGGGAACCACAGTTCTGCTAGCCTATCCTGCCTCAGCTCAGTGGTCTCTACATTCAGCACCCCGAGAGAGTCCTGCTCTCCCACATAGAGCACGTTATCTTTCTGGGAATTAATAACATAATAAAAACAACAGTAAGCTTGTATAAAAAAAATCATTCTGGAATGCTAGCAAAGTTTCTTTTTATACTTTTCTTCTTTGTAAGATACAGAATTATCTATGGAAAATTATGTTTTAAAAAGGTAATTGTTTACAAATTTCAGCCCTTAAAATTCATACAGGGCTTTCCCTATGTTTTCCTGCAAATTCTGTCCTAGTTTTGTGGAAGTGTTAAGATCATGCACTCCTGCATCACTCAGTACACAAACTGAGTGGGCAGATTGGCATGTGCAAATATAAATCTGATATTGCCCAATTTTTCAGTTCTTGGCTTTGTAAACCAAGTAACAGTGCAGAGTGCACGCCAGCGTGCAAGATGGGAGGAAGGCTGTGGTAATGATGTGCTGTGCCGAAGGGCAAACTGCTAATTAGGAGAACAGAAGAGGAAATGGGGCAATGATTCTCTGGAACAAGATGGAGTCTCTGCACAGCATCAACACTGCACTAAAATCCCATTTTCAGAGGGGAATGGCTGCTGAATCCCTGGTGATGAGGACTTGTCTCCATTTACAGAGTGCTCTTTGGCGTAGTAAACCCAGCAGAGTACAGTGTCACAACACACACCCTCACAAATCTGCTCCTTCTTGCACAAGCATGCTGTCATATTTCCCCAGCTCCGAAAATGGGGGGTGGGAAGAGATAAGGGAAGAAACATGAAGACAAGAAAATACTTCAGCTGGACCCATTTTTCTCTGCATCCATCAGCATACAGAAAAGTTTAGGCAAATTAGAATCAGCCACAGGACTTCTGGGAAGTTGCCAGTGTCTCTCAGTGTCTCAAACTTAAGGTATGAATGAAATTGAGAGAGAGAAATCTCTTTAAGCTGTTTCTAAATAGCCAGTAAACACATCCAGTTCCATCCAGCAATTGCTTTGGCAATGTGCATTGGCAGCTTTGGACATTCAGGATCCCTTTTTCTTTTTTATACTGCACAAAACTCTGCTTGTGGCTCATTTTTAAAAACCAGATTCAGCTTTAGCCCTGCCTTTCAAGGACACATTTGAGAGATCATCATACACAGAGCAGAGGAAGGATGCAGAATGAATCACAAGAGTTGTTCTATTTGCCAAAGATTTGCAGGCTGTACCATTTTTGGTGTTTTATGCAGCGGGTCTGTCACATGAAGAGGATTCATCTGTGATCTGAAACAACTCAATGAGCGCAACACTGTAAAAACCAAGGGGTTTGTCTTCCCACTCTCAAAGTCTAGTGCTCACCTCTCCCTGCCAAATCACAACCCTCCCACCTTTCTACCACAACCACATGTTGGCATACAATGAACAGAAAATAACCACAGTCAGACCTGTCTGCCACCCGCTAATGGAAACTGGGAATTCACTGGAATTCAGGGAACTGGAGGCAGGTCACATGCATTACACCCTTGATACCACAATTTATCTGCACAGTTGATATTCTGGAGTTTCATGTATGTTGTTCAGTTTCCCTGAAACTAACCTTTAAAAAAAAATAAAAGAAAAAGAAAAAAACCACAGTCTTTCAGGGGGATCAGAAACCAATTTCAGGAAACACTACCAACTTTGATAGTAAATGCAGCCACTGAGAGTAAATGTAGTCTTGTCTCTGTGTATGAGACTAAGTTTTTTACTGAGTGTTCTACAGAAAGAAAGAAGGAAAGGTGTAAAGTGCTACACAATTTACTGCTGGAATACCACATTGCTATATATTGCAGACTTATCAGTGGTAAGCTATTTTTAGTACGGCCCACGAGCAAGCAAGAAATGAGGACACGGGGTTTTTTCCATCACTTGAACCAGGCAAGCTGCTTTTTCCAGCCCTGACACCTGGAACCCTCCAGTGAAGGGATCCCTTGGTGTTGCTCTACTGGCACTGTGCACAGCCTTGCCCTGGGCTTCCCCAGTCTGCAGCCCAATGGTCAATGAGTGGGCATGGAAAACAGGACACAAAGAAAATAAGGGTAAAATATGCAAGGTATAAAAATGCAGAATGAAGAGAGGAAAACTGAGGGAGTTAGGTGGTATCTTTTCACCTAATTCAAAATTTGTAACAGAAATGTATCTGGAATTCAGCTTCAAATGTCTTTGGTTTTCATCTCTTCAAAATAAGCTATTCTTAGCAGTAAAGCTAAGGTCTGGACCCCACTGCTCTGTTCTGGGTGTAAGTTTGCTTTTCCGTTTTGCTAAAAACATCTACTTCTTTGCCTAACTGCCACTACCAGTATTTTGGATGCAAATGTTAAGTCTAACACGAAGTCATGTTTGCATCCTTCCATAGCCATGGTATATCATCACATTGCTATTAAAGAATCAGCACGTGCTACAGAGCAAAATGTTTACCTTGGTCAACAAAGAAAATCCAGAGAAATGTCCTAAGCTCAGAGACATTGTACTATTGTTACTATGTTTATAGATTACTACAACCAGAAATCTTCTGCAGAGCTCTGATGAAGCTCCAGCCAAGCCTTTAGCAAAGACATCTAAACTCACAGAAGATTTCCTCCTGACCAAAGCATATACTGTAAATATGGATGTGGGAAGATACTGGAGCATTTTTGTTGTAGCCAGAAATCCTGGGTCTCTGGCAGGCCTCTGAAGCTAGTCCAACTTCTCAGAATGTGGAGAACCTTGTCTGTAGGTGCTCTACCTTTGCTGTGTGTAAGTCACCTATATGCATTAGTAAGGGATTGACTAACTGGAAAATCCATACTCCCTGTTAGTATTTTAACCCTTCCTTATAGACTCAGATAGAGAGAGGACATAAAGCTATTTATATGGCAAATCATGACAGAGAGCACAGTATTTAAATTCACATTCATCAGTTCATTGGTAGTATTGTAGTAGGTGCTTACTTGCACCTGTTTGCCTATAAAAGTTCTTGAGGGAAATAGCCCCAATACTTGATATTTGAAGAATTATATCTGTTTTTTCTTAACAGGTTATCAGCCAGCTAGTCTGAATTTTTAAACTGGTGGTTAGAGAAATCTAATTATGGAACTTCAGCTCAGATATCATAGAATCCTAGAATGATTTAGGTTGGAAAGGGACTTTCAAGATCATCTAGTTCCAGCCCCCCAGCCACAGGCAGGGACACTTTCCACTAGAACAAGTTGGTCGGTACTAAAACAGCAGTTACCTGAAGGCTGCATTTATTTATGTTGGATGGGGCCATAATATCAGGAATATACAGATCACTCTGTTAGAAGTAAAGCCAGAAAGTCACAGACATAGTTTTGGTACTGCTGCAGTGACTGAGAGGTTACTTAGGCCATGATCCAAGTCATGGTATGAGACAGAGCCAGAACAGGACAGCTGGAACAAAGAACTAAAGAAAAGTGCAAATTTAAACTGTTTGCAAATTAGAATAGCTCAAACCACCTTACCAAAAGGATTTTCTGTGAGTAAATCACTTGTGCTTTGAGGTCATCACAAGTCACTATTTATGTGTTCAGTAAGTTTTTGAAGGTCACCTTGGCAAGTTCAATTCAATTTGTTTATATGACTAAGTATAATACTTCCTCTAGACTCATTATCAGATATTTTGCCAGTATTCTGACGTTATTAGGAACTGAAATACATCTACAATTGAAATACAGCACTGCTTTTCTCTCCAGTTTAAGGTAACTGATAATAGAGTATCTCACAGTGCGAGAGGACAAAGCTGCTCTTAAAAAGTGAGTCATCACAGACATCAAACCTCCCAGCAAGAGCAATTCAGTGAGGTGTCTCCAGAACTCCAGGAGGAAATCCTTCAGTCTGGGCACTCTTCCCACTTTCATATTCTCAATTACCTAATATACTGATAGGGGACAGCAAGGTCTGCATGCTAAGATACACTAATTTTACATAATGTAATATTTCTTCTTAATTAATCCAAAAGTGTGTGTGTGGTGAGGTCTGTATCTAACTAATATAGATCTTTCTAAAATTAAAAAATCCTTCATTAACATAATTGGACGGTGTTTCTAATTTACCACTTCAACAACAGAAGCCAAAAAGTCTATATTTAAAGGACTTTTTTGATCAGGAACAGTCAGCTTATTCTCCTGATTCCTAGAAATTCTGCTGGAGATGGAATATGCTAAAGGTAATCTATTCTGAACACATCTTGTTGAGATCAGATGTAACATTGGCTGAGGTTTGCAATAAATCTGAAGAAGGTGAATGTCTGAAGAAAAATCCAATTTTTTTTCCACAAGAGCAATTATCTATATAGGATCTATCCATATAGTAGAATGGAAGATACATATTCAGTAGTTTCAATATGTTTGGTATGGGAGTTATTAGATACTGCAGGACCCTAATATATTCTATCATCATAAGAGTTTGGGTAGTTTATGATTTTGAGCTTAGATGGCAACTGTAAAAAAGATCTGTTAATTAAGATCAATTACAATCACAGTAGGAATATGGAGGTCAGCATAGTATGCAGTGGGAAAGCCCACAAAAAGTGTTTGCTGAAGACTGAGTATTAACAGTGATTTATTCAGATCCAGGCTTGATGACTTCAAGTGCCAAATATCCAACCAAGTCATCTGAAAGTGTCTCAGTGTGTTTTGAAAGCAGTAAGATTTTCTACCTGGATCTGGGTGAGAAGTTACAAGATAATGCTATGCCATCACCTTATGATTTCCCAGCTTCCTATGTGCTACTTCTGTCTCCTATAACAGCACTGTATAAGTCTTTGTTCACTTCAAGAACAAGACCACTTTTTTCTTTTAATCTGGGCTACGGAGTCTTTCTGCATTCAAAGAAATAGAACTGAGATTTGGGTCCATTTGACCATATTAAAAATAAGTTTTAATCAGTTTCTGTGGTCTGAAAAACAAAGGCAAAGGAACACTTGAGTCATTTGCTCCACCTCAGCCCAACCATAAAAATGTCATGCATTGATTATGCTCATGAATGAAATGCATCAGAAACTGATTCCACAGCTTGTGAATTACTTCAGCAGATGCTCAGCACTTGCATGTGGTTTGAATAGATGGAATCATCTGAGCACCCAAAGGGCATCAACGGCCATTCAACTGCAGCAGAAGATGCAAATTTGCAGTCATTTAAACTATTCAGGACACATTCTAAACAGGCCTTGAAAACAAAGGGAAGTGGTAGAAAATGCCTGTAAGAATGGGAAACTACAAAAGCACAGGATAAAGACACCATTAAAATAGTAATAGAGACACTGGGGGCCTTTTTGGATTATAAATTGATGTTTTACTTGCTGTCCTCAAGGTTCCCTCTCAAAAATAAATTTTCCCCAAAGCTTATGACCTCTCTTGTGCTCTCTTTAGTCAGTTACATGGATATATAAGGGCCTGAAGATTCAATGCTTGCATGTTCAAACAGCAACCTCAGCTCCAAAACCCACAGCGCAGTCCAGTGCTACAGCTGATTTTCCTGTGCCATGTTACAACTTTCTTTTCATGGGTTTGGGATCTGGAAAGACATGAGAACAGGGAACTGGAGAAACAGAGAATGTGGCTTCAACAGCAAGGGAGAATGTTCCTGGGGCAATGAAGGAGGTAATGCAAAGGGAGCAGAGGTCTATACTGGCTTAGTTTGGGTAGCCAGACTGAAGTGAAATTGGCAGCCAGCTCTGAAATTCAAGGTCTGTGTTCCTCCAGCCAGCACTGAAACCTCTGTAGTCCAGTAAGTGTATCTGGAAGCCAAACTACCTTCATATGGTTCTGCTTAAAAATATCCAGTTCAGTATTTGTAGTAGTAGTTCTCTTGTGTGAATGGCAGCCTGGTACCTCTGCAATTAGCACCAACATTATTTTCAGAGATCAGAAGTTCCTCCATCAGTGGTGCAGTATGCACACACAGGAACACACACCATCAAGCAACACGAATCTCTCATTCATGTGAAAAAAATCACCAGAAAGCAGGCTGCCCTTTCACAAAGCTTTTATCAACATTTGAGGCTTTCCTTTTTCTTCACTCAACTAATTACCAAGAAGGGTGTTTAAACTACTGCAGTGTAGAAAACCCAAACCACATTTTTGTATGGTTAACTGTTCCATTTAGTCTGGGCTCAAGGAAACCAACATTAGCTGCCCCAGAAGAAGGAGCTAACACAATTTTGAATCCAGAATAGCCAGCTTAGAAAGAAACTTTTCTTATAGTATCAGACAAATTATTACTTATTTGAAGAATGTTTTATATCTCTTACAGAGATGTATTTCAGACAATTTAGAGTAATCAAATGAACTTATGGGATGAAGAGGTTCAAATCTTACTCAGTACACAGTTAATTCTCAGCCTTTCATTCTAGCCAGTAGACACGTGCACTTTCTCACAAATAACACAGCAATCCTTTTTAGAAGACAAACCCACTGATTTCTATCATCTATCCTAGCTGGATGGAATCTGACTTGTACATTATCTGCAGAACAGCAAGAATTCCTGTTCAGACAGAAATAATTAATTCAGTACTGACTAGCTAACCCTCACCTAGGTATAGGGATAGTACTTATAAAGCCTGATAACAAATTGGTGATATCTCAAAATCTATTTTGTTCCTGGCATAATGACTTGTCTATGCTGTGACAACTGTGCCATACATACATCATTCCTCAGTGAAATCTAGCATGACAATTAATATCAGTGTGAAGTGAGCTATTTTTATAGCCATTTCACCTGGAAGCAAGTGACTAAAAGGATGGGCATGTGCTATTTAAATATGACAATCTCTGACCTTAACACCTAGGTGAAGTGGGTGATGGAGGTTCACACTTCACTCAGTGCTGCTGGTTTCAGTGCATCTGAAAGCAGACTCAGAAACAGTGTGATGTCTAATTTACTTGCAAAATCAAAGAATTCCGATTTCAGGGGTTTCATTTAAATGAAAATTCAGATTCTGGAGAAGAAAACAAAACCCACTAAAACAGGAAGGATGGTATTGTGGTTAAGTTTCTAGTATGGGGCTCTGAAGACCTCAGTTATGTTCCGTTCCTAGCCTTTCTACAGATATCTTGTTCTGTGATGTTTAGCAAATCACTGAATCTCTTGTGCTTCATTTCCCCTTTTTTAAAGACAATGTTGCTGATTTGGCCAGTTTAGATAAAAAGCATTTTCATGTAGGAGCAATCATTTACAATATCAGTCAGTACAAGAGAGACTCTAAGCTCAAAACACTAATAGTAAAATGTGTGACCTTAACTGTTCCTACAAGCAAGTAGCAATTTATTAAACTTTGGAAAAATATTCTGATTACTCATTGACAATTGTCTTCATAACAATAACACAACTGAGCTGATTTAGCATTCCCAGATTAATTCCCACACTGATCACCCACTTACTATATCAAATTCTGAGCAATATGCTGTTCCACAGACACATTGGCCTGCCAGTTAACCTGGCTTCATAACAGAATCAGTCTTTGCTTCTGTTCTCAAAAATTAGGAACAAAGCTGGAATGGGGAGTGCCTGCTGATTTTCTAAGTCTTTCAACACTTTTTATTTTCTTTTTTTCCCCCAGAGGACTTTCCCTGCAGAAGGGGATGAATTCAGCAGGGTGTGGACTGCCCCATAAGGGAATTTATACTGGGGAATATCATACACAGGATCCTAATTGGCTCCCTCTTTGTGGTTTCACAGGGTGTGGAGAGACTTGGAGCATAAATAAAGGAAGCTCTGCTTCTATTGCAGTGCTGCAAGCAGGGCTAAGAACATGGGTTTTAAAAAAAAAAACCTAGCAAACAGGCAAATGTCTCCTGTATTCCAACACATACAGTATTCTCCTGCCTTCAAAAGCATCTTCAGAACCATGTTTTTAACCATGCTACATCCTGGTAGACCTTTCTAGGCATCCATATTCCTAGCGCTTTCTGAATAGATTTGCTCTAGCCTTTGCCCTGTTTCTAGTTAGTAAGCTGTGCTCCTGTGGCACAAATGCCTAGTAATTCCTCTGAATTTTCCAAACCAATGTTTACAAAATAAGGGTAAGGACTTTTAATTTGAACACAAGCTGAGCTTGTTCTTTATCTTAGCCTTTGGAGATTTACTGTGACAACCCTTCAGATCAAAGCCAGCTCAAATTCATGCGCTGCCCTCTACTGGGTACAGGAACTCCATTTTATCCAATCCTGCTGCCATGGAGCTCTTTCCAAAACCCAGATTATGGACATTTTAGAGAGAGGAAGAGGAGGTAAGAAAGGAAACAGAAGGATGGTAATGGAAACATGTCTGCATAAAATCTCAAGAAAACTCAACATGTGAGACCTTCGAGTCAAAACCTCTGGCTGTTTCTGTCACAAAATCTTCACTCACTGTATAAGTCTCCTTCATGAATTACAACTGATGCCCACTTCACTTGGGCAAGCCTTTTTAATGCACCTTATGGATCACCCTAGACCACTCTCATTGTGACTCATGTAGAGCTGGTATCAAACTCTGTAAGCAGCAGCCTGATGTACTTGGCTTTTGGTGTCCAAGCTGGCAGGCTCACTCCATTGCTCTGCTCAGCAACTGGGAGCTCACCTAACCATTTGAGCCAAGTTCTGAAGCTTTGCCACTAAATATTACTACCACATTCCTGCTCAGTGAAGAAGACTTTTTGGATAGCCACATTGTTAGCTGCACTACTCAGTCAGTACATGGCAGACAGAATGCACGTGCACCTGCATCTTTCTTTTCCCTGTGATCTTACAAAATTAAAAATGACATGAGAGTGGAACAACTTTCCTGGCACACTTACAGGAATCTGCAGCCAACCTCCAGGCCATCTGACAAACACCTGTACACTGTGCTGCATTACAGCCCTGCCAGGCTCCACAGGGATGGCAGGAGCTAATGAAGCAGTAGCAGGAAAGTAGCCCAGCCTTGGGCTAGGTGAGGAGTTAGAGGATCTGAGCTGTACTTCTGACTCTGATTTACTTTATTGTGACCCAGTCAGGCACTTCAGCTGTCTTTTCTTTAGAGAAGTGTCAGAAGGAAGGGGTCTTTGTCTTGCCTAAGCAGACTTTAAGCTGTTAAGGGCAAGGCCTGTTTCATGACTGAACACGAACAGTGCCTTATACAAAACAGACATTGAACCTACCTGCTGCCTGAAGTGTACCACACCAAAGCAGATAATGGCAAAACATTTCTCACTATTGCATGTTCAAATTCTAAAGCAAGTTTCAGTTCCACCATTCCTTCATGCTTTCGTTTTACACAGAAATGCAGCTGAGCTTCCCTCCCCCAGCTGCTGCTTATACCAAACCTTAGTTTAAGCTCAGCTGCTCAAAAATTGTTTAGGAGAAGATGCTGAGCACAAAGTGAATCTCTGCATCAGGTCTTCAAATTAATGATGAACTCAGTTTCTCCAAATCCTTGACACTTCCACACAACAGAACATAAACAGTAAATGTTGGTGGCTGAAGCATCATCAAAAATTTCCAGGTTCATCTGCTGCACACTGGCTGCACACCACTGTAAGGTACTATATTGCCATCAGGTTAATTCAGTCTGTGACCACACTGGATTTTGAAAGGAATATTCAGACTCAAATTAGGAAATACATTTTGACAACTGAAATCCAGTGTAGTGTCTGCACAGTCCTCTCAGTGAAAGGATCATAGATTTCACTGAGTAATTCTTCTCACTTTAAAATTATTATTGGTCTAAATTTGCTCCCCTTCTTGCACATTTGAGTTACACATAAAGTCCTCTCACCTGTTCTGTCCGTGCTGATATGTTAGCTTTGAGGAGAGCAGCCATCTTCACCTTAAAATTTCCCTCTTTGGCTGCTTGCTTGCTCGCCTTGCCATTTTTGCCCCACGTTTTAAGCCAGCTGCCAGGTCAGAGACAGTTCACCACCTACCTCTAGAGTCCCCTCTCCTCCCTGGAGCCTCAGAGCACCTCCTGCTGGGCCCGCCCGGCTCTGCAACCCGGGGCACCTCCTGCACCGCCTCTTCGCTGGGGCTGTCCAAAAAAAAAGAGAAAAGGAGTAAAACCAGAGTTAATCGGACAGAAGAAACAGGGACACCAGAGTCCGGAGACCAGCGGCAGCGGCGGAGCAGAGAGGAGCGGAGCGCGGAGCAGCCAGGGCCATACGCCGCAGCCCCACCGCCGGGGGTCGGCAGCGGGCACAGGCCTGACAGCTCTGGGCGGGCTCGGCGGGGAGCCTAAGCGCCGCTGCAGGGGTGGGCTGGGCTCGTGATTCATTCGGAAAGCGAAAGTGAAGCGAGGCCACGTGTTTTCGGAGAAAGAGGAGGAGGAGCCGGGCAAGACCGCGTCTCCACGTTAAATAGAAAGCAGAGGGGATGAGGAGGCCCAGAGTGCTGGAGGAGCCGCCTGCACGCCCGCCCTGCGGGAGCACCAGCCCCGGCTCGCTGCGGCGCCAGGCAGGGCCCCCGCGCGGAGGATGCTGAGCCGGCCGCCGGGGCCAGTACTAGCCGCCGCGNCCCCCGCCCGCCGAGACTCGGGCGAAGGTAAGGGAGGATTTCGCACTGGCGGGCGTCCATTGGAGCGCTCCTGCACTGCTCTCGGAAGAGGTCAGATTTCGGAGACACGACCAGGGAGCCCTGCCTGACTGTTGTGCAGGAATGCGGCAGCTTTGGGGGATTTTGCTTTTGGTTTGGGGTTGGGTTTTTTGTTTTGTTTATTTTCTTTACTCTCTTTTTGGCTCAATGCCCGTGCTCAAAACGGGAGCTGTCACGCCTGCTGTAAGACAGCAGCAAAGACAACAAAGAGAGCGCTCGGTGCTCTGTGCGAGACTCCGCTTCTCCCCAGGAGTCCATACCCTGCGCACTGGGAGTCGGAGTGGCCAGGTGGGACGAGCCAGGGCCGGGAGGAGCCCTCGCCCCAGGACGGCTCTGTTCCAGCGGAGCTGACGCACCCCCGTACCGACCTACCCACTCCGCCTGCCAAGCGCTGAAGACTAGCCTGCCCCGGGTGCGCTCCGCGCCCTTTGGAAGGGCATCGCAAACTCTCTTGGCTACGGACGCCTTCTGCTAGGGAGCTCTAAGGTTTTCAGATTTCGGGCTTAGTGGTTATTTCTCACTAGCGTGCCCTGAAACTTAATTTTTATTAACCTTAAAATACTGAGCGATAATCCTGCGCCACTAATTGGAAAAACTGACATCAGTTTCCTTCTGCTCTGTGAAGAAAGCCCAGTGCTGCTTTTCAGCCTGCGAAGTTATTTGCCAGGATTTTACAACCCTCTTTGCTGTTTCAGGAGGTAATACGACCTAGATGAAACCAAACATTAAGTTGTTAAATTAGCACAGACAGGAATCCAGCTGCATACTTTCTTTGAAATCCTCATTAGCCTGTTACCCTGAGCTGTAAGATGGCTGAGGGATTCATTTCTGAGAACACTTCAAGGGTTTCTCAACAAGCTGCTGCTGCAGATCTATATCTGACTAAAGGGATAAATCCTAAAATCTATGCTTGCCAGTAAGGTCAAGGCAGCCAACAGAGATGTATCGAACCACACTGTCAAGAGATAGACATTTCAGGCCAAACTCATTCCTAGTGCAGCACTGCTAATTCCTTTGAAGTAACACGAGGGATGAATTTAGTCCTTCATGCTGAAAGATATATCAATAGGAAGCAATTTAGATTGGGCCACTTAAAGTGCATGTAATACAAAAAAGAGAGAGAGAAACTGAGGAGTAATGCTTTAAGGGTTCATAGAGGTTGATTTGTGTAAGCTAGTGAGCTTGTAGCATTGTTGTCCCAGGGGATAGCTGGGGGAATGGGAAATTGCCTTTTATGGCTGAGCCTCAGGTTAACAGGAGAGAGGAAAGTAGTTTTAGGATTACTGTGTAAATTGGCAGCGTTACGGGCTGCCCTTCCAACTTACACTTCAGTGGCACAATGGCATCTATTCTCCGCACCCTCTTCCCCAGTTATCTGGAGACATACCCAGCTACATAGTTTACATTTCCTTCACCTACTTTCTCTTTCTCATGCAATGCGCCAAATAATGATGTCAGAGTTGTGACATCTCCCTTAGTATTGGGGAAGAGAGAGGTAACTCAGTTGTAAAGCCTTGTTGCTTTGTTCTCTTAAATACTGGAGTGTAACAAGATAACTTCTCATTGAGACGGTCCTGTCCTTTGACTCACTCAAAGTCCTGATAAACATTTGTGGGTTCATAGCAGGGAAACTGCATTATACTCTGTAGCTGTTAATGATCCTTGCTAAATACTTTTGGAGCTTTGGAATTTGCCATAGTGACAAACTGCTAATCTTGTCAGAAAGCAAACAGTTGTTTGCCCAGTGTAAATTGGCAAATGAATATTTTATTATTTTTATAATGGGTGGGAGGCATGTGAATGGAAGACTTGGTCATTCAGAGATTGCAGCCGCTTTTCTCTGGGGAATCTCACATTGTGTCTCTCTTTGGTGTTTCAGACTAGCTGCTGGAAAGCTGCCCTGCCGTAGCCACTGACGCTATGGAAGACCGCATCCGCTGGTCTAGGCTGTAGGATGGTAGCGCACAGCAAGGTGTCAGCAGATAATGCAGTTGCAGCAGACCCAAGACGTCTACTTGACCCTGCAGCACGGGATCGTTCGCAGGCTCGAGGCTACCACGGCCCAGGCCGGCCCAGCACTGTGCAGGCACAGAGCAACACACACTTCCGAACCTTTCGCTCGCAAGCTGATTTTAGTAGCATCACTCGAGCAAGCAGCCTGCTGGATGCCTGTGGCTTCTACTGGGGACCTCTGACTGTCAGTGCTGCCCACGAGAAGCTGAAGTCTGAGCCTGAGGGTACCTTCCTCATCAGGGACAGCACACAAAAGAATTGCTTCTTTGCCATCAGTGTTAAGACTGCAACTGGTCCCACCAGCATCCGGATAAACTTTCAGACTGGGCGTTTCAGCCTGGATGGCAGCAAAGAGACTTTTGACTGTCTTTTTAAGCTGCTGGAACATTACCTAAGCTCCCCGAGGAGGGTACTGGTTACTCCCCTGCGCAAGGTCCGTGTGCAGCCCCTGCAGGAGCTCTGCCGGAAGAGCATTGTGAAGACTTTTGGAAGAGAGAACTTAAACCAGATCCCTCTCAATCCTGTTTTAAAGGACTATCTGAAATCCTTCCCATTTCAGATATAAGTACAGCATTAACTGTATAAGGGATGCGTGAGAGATGTGTAAAGAAATCCAGCTTCTTGGGTTTTTAAACATGTTTGACAGTGAGCAAACTTATTTTTGTAGCAATTTACTGTATTTTAGGATGGAACTTGAACACTTGAGTTACGTTTACAAAAACTGTTTGCACAAACCTGGGGTTTTGCAACCCTGGCATAGATTTTCTGCCAAGCAGAATATCTTATTATTTGATAATATTTTTAATATTAACATAATAAACTTTATTGTGAAAGTTTTTAAAAAGGAGCATCTCTGGTTTGTTCTTTTTGTTTTGTTTTAAAGGCTTGGATACCTGTCCTACTGCTAATGGAGTGTCTAAGTGTAGACAGGTCTCCATGTGGGTCCTGCTCTGCCCTACTGAACTAGCCTGTTTTATTCCTAGTCCAGAAGACAGGATTCCTGCCCCCAAAAGCCTAGAATAGAAAGATGCAAGTGAGTAGAAAATGTACTCGGGATAAATCTGCCCAGGAATCTAGCTCTCCTCTAATGAGAGCAGGAACAGTGTGTTAAGACTCCAGCAGTGCATAGTTATTGAAAGAGTGAATCAAACCCTTGGCTGAGCTAATTACACCAGCTATGCCTTGCCTTATTTCTGTTAAAAGCTACAAGGCTCTAAGCAAGAAGAGGTTGCTATCTGACATAACCAAACTACATGAATGGGGGTAGGGAAAAATAAAACTGTCCAGAAATGCCATTCACAGGCTTGAAAGGCTGTGAACAATATAATTTTTAATGCATTGGGAAAAGGATAGCTTCTCTCTTTAAACTGGCAATACACAGAATTGCAAAGGTGCAGACATCTTTAGCCTTCAAAAAAGTGTTTCTTGTCTTAAATTCCTGGTGATCTACAGAGCACAGATTTTATATTTTATGAGATACCTATGACCTAGTTCCATGACAGGATTTAGAGAGCATAAGCCTGTAGATTTGAAGCTGTAATTTGTAGCAGTAAACTGCATCAAGAGAAAGTTAAAATACATTAGACTGTTTTGTAATAGCATTTGTAGGAAATTGGTGAAGGCACCACTGGGTTTCTAGCTGCACATAAAATGCAAAATCAGTGCCCCACATAACTGAATGACTTGAGATGTCTAATTTGGTAAAATGTCACCTGCATTGTGATAAAGTGATTCTCCCCTCCTCAAGCATTTCCTGAAATCCATGAAAAGCTGACTTAGAAAACCAGCTGAACCAGATCACTTCAAAGAATGCAGAGCCTTTCACAGAAATGTACTCTATCAGCACAGATCTATAGCAATTACAGTAACTGTAAGCAGTAAATGAAGTCATCTTCAGAATTTGGAAGACAAAAGGTCTCTCCCTCTACTGTAATTCACAATCCTTTTAAAGCTAAAGCCACTTCTAGGAAACACTGAGTCTGTGTTATGTAGTGTTACTCACAGAATAATTTGTTTAATATCTTTTACTCTACAAAAATCAGCTCTTACATTGTGATGTTTCCTTGGAACAAATAGATTTCCTTCTCAAACATGACTAATGATCACTCACAGTGTACTGGACATTGTGAAAAAAGAATGAACATACAGGCAGTGTCATCTGACCCTTTACTGTGCTGCTTCCCTAAAAATGTTCTTTGGATCAGCCCTATTCCCTTGTTAGCCATTCCTGGCTGAGATTAACAGACAACATTTCTGCTTAATTCTAAAGGTGGAATTAGTTGCCAAACTGCTTTTCCCCGCAGCTGCAAGGATATAAATGGCAAGCAGTGAATGCTGTGCTATGCAGCAGATACCAGAGCAAAGCAACTGCCTGAATGTCAATAGCTTTAAGAAGTTAAACTGGGAAAAAAAAGTCTTTGTAGGGTGAAGGCTGCCAAACTGGTTTGCTGTCAGCAGAGATTGTTATCCCTTTCCCAGTCCTCTTTTCCCAGCTCTACACTGCAGTATCGTTTAACCCTTCAGCCCCCAAACTTAGGACTCTTGTCCTGCTATATAAATGGGTCTCGGTATGACAGAATTAGGGATAGAACAAGCACAGTGTAGCTTAGAATGTTCTCCACTACCCCAATAAAACAAAACTGGACCTAGATATATAGTAAGAGCCTTCCTACTGAGAGGCATGGAATGAAAAGCATATAGATTGAGCCCATTTCATTTTAATTTTCTTTCTGGCTCAAACAAACTTTATTCTCTCTCTCTGTTACTGCTTTAGAGTAAATTCAGCAGAAATTATGCATATCCTTCCAAATGAAGTGCCTAAATACCTTCATTTTATCTTTAATATGAAATGCAAACATGGGATAGCACAGAAAAAATAATAAAAACTATAAATATGGATGAGAAGGTCAGAATTGTATAAAAGGTCTCTTAAAGAAAGAGGATACAAAGCTGGCTTGCATTTTTAAACTACATATGCTTTCCACCTGCCTTATTCTTCCCCTTCCTTTCTCTTCCTCTTCTTTCTCCTCCCCAGCATACAATACAGTGGCCTGGCAGATCCTCTTTCTAGCAACTAAGAAATCCTGATCACAGTATGTGTGTTCACAAATGTTATTGACTTGCCCCCTCTAAGAGGTCATAAAGGGCTCTCTAAAATGTTTGCTTACCTCTGTGCACTGCTTTAAGGGCTCTGTCACATCTAAGGAGCATAGGAGAAGTTTCCTGAAGATTTTTTTAGTAATTCCAGCTGTCAAATCTCTCATCATCTGTTTAATAAAAGTACCAGCAAGGTCAAACATGGAATTTGCTATATTCTGCACCTAAAGCAATTGAAACACATAACACTGCAGTGATTTTAATCCTCCTTGCTAGGCTCAGTAGAAGAGCAAAGCCACATTTTCTGGAGAGACTTCAGCATTTTTAGTTAGTAGGGAAGGGACAGCTTCAAAGTAACACCATTTGCAGCATGGTTGCATCATGCATGAGGACCCTTGGGGTCTCTGTCCCACAGAGAGCAACAGGATAAAATCTGTATAGCAGGATCCTACTGGGATACCACTCAGCTATGCTCCTGCGGCTACAGGCAGCAAGATTGAGATTTCCTTACTTTTTAAAGACTGAAACACACATTTGCTTTCAGAGTAGGCTAATGCTGCAGCTGTAAAACACTTGTTAATGAATAGAGCTAATTAATGTAACTGTAGGTGTCCAGAGAACCTGGTTAATTCAGCTGTAAAGAGTTACTGAATGCTCAGTAGGAGCCTCTTGAATGACAAACATAACCTTACCCACTGTGAAGCTGTGGTCACACTAATTCTGTTATGATTGAAGCCATTTACAAGAAGTAAGGCTTCAGCTGCAGTCAGCACTGATGCTATTTTCAGTAGTCAAGAAAAAAGTGTCCCCTGGGGCAACATGCTGGCCATATCTAGCCAGCATCAGTACTTCTCACACAGCTTGTACTTAATCCTCTAATGAACAGTGTATATTCACCTTCTGTACCTTTCTTTCTCCTTTTCTTTCAGCCTTTTCTGTTGTGTTGGGCTGCCACTCAGTCCTTGGCTCTCCTTCCATTCCTCCATTCATGGTGCTAACAGCTGTGAGCAATGCATTAATTCATTAATTCCACCTTTGAGACAAAGGCTGTATTACAGCAACTAAGACTCTAGATTGCTTTCTGTGGAGTCCAAGCCTAAGGTAACAACTGCATGTGCAGCAGGTTTGCAGGATATTTCTCCCAACTGTAAAGTGCAGTTCAAGACTTTTATTTGCCACTGATTTGTCTGTTGTCATACTTCCACACAGTACTCAGATCCTGCTACTGTATCTGAGTTTTCCCTCCACAGCTGTTTCCCAACTCCGCAGCCAAATTTGCTGCAGCTAGGTCCAATTTGCTATTTGTGTCACCATGGAATAACAGGAACACAGGCCAGCAGGAAGCACAGAGAACTGCCTAACTTCTCCCACATCTCCCAACATGTAACCACTGCTAAAGTATGGCAAAGCAACAAAGACCAAAGAGTCAGAATGTAAGATCCTGACTGACAGGTGAGTCAGCCACATGCTAGAAGTGTTTTCCCTGTCTGGACCTCAGTGGCATGCTTTGGATGTGGTGCTTACTGAAGACAAGAATGATAGAGAAGATGTTTGTGCATAGCAAAGCAATTATGCTATAGTCTTCAGCTATAACAAGCAGATATTATTAGGATGGAAGAGCAGCCAAAGAGAATAAAATAACTATGCCACAAGCCACATTTGCTCAGGTTCCTTCATTCTGCTCCTCTTGATAATATTAACAAGACAAAGTAGGATCACCTTTCTGTTATTACTATAATCTCCATTAGAGATATATTATTTTGTGGCTCCCAATCATGTAGAAGAATGATAAATTCAGTCATCACTCCTAAAGAGTTCTGTCTCCTATGAATCGCTACTGCCCGCCCTGCTTCTGCTTGTGAGCACAAAGGTTCATCTTCACTAATGAAGACTTTGGGGCTTTATTTTGTTCTCTGCTGCTAACTGAAACAAAACAGCTGTGAAGATTTGCTTATCTTTTGCTGAATAAGATCCACTGGTCACTGTGCTGTGCTTGTTGGTATGCATAATCCCTCCAAACATGCCTGTGGAAGTAAAGTTCTGAGTGGTAAGAAAGGGGGAACTTTCTTCACATGATTATTATGTTTTTAATCAGAGGCTTCTTACATGGTTATCTATTGCCAAAGAGATCATTCCTCTTAGTTGAGCACATTGAGAAAGGAGAGAAATTTGAAGTTGTTTTAAATCAAGTTCCTCTGTCTCTTAGGCAACTGAAATGCAGATAGTGAAGAAACTGAAATAAAATGTGCAGGCCACACAGACAAAGGACCTGGAAAGATACACCCAGCTGGAAAGATAAGTAGGTTAAGTAGTCTAGGCCTTTACTTAGATGCTTGGAATTTCTGTGCTCTTAGTTGCTTTTCATAGTATAAATGGACATCCTGGCTCTATTAAAAAAGCAAACAACTATTTGGCCCGTCCTCATTGTACTGCTAACTGGCCTCTTGATACTCTACTGTGGACTTTGAGTAGCAGAAAAGAGATCAGTGGTTCAATAGTCAAGACACATTATATGTACACAGGAGAACACATTAATGATGAGAAGAGAGAAGAATGAACTTAGTAGCAACCAAGAAAAAAAGGAAAAACAATGCCAAGATATAGTGAAAAGCTACCTGTGCACTGGCAGAGGAGTATGTTGTCATTGGAGAGGAACCTCCAAACTCAGTCACCTTTATCTTAGATTGAAGATCTTAGATAATTTCACCAATGTTTTCCATCTTTCACAACGTTTAAACTGAAAATAAGTTTCTTTACTATACTGGTCTAACAGACACTCTAGAGGTAGCTTTAGCACAGGGCAGCCTACAGCTGCATGAAGCCATAGGAGTGTGGAGCACTGTACCCAGCAGAGCACCGTTCCCACGGATCCTGAATGGAAGGATGCATGAGAGATATAGTGTGAATGCAAAGAGGTACTGAGGATATTATGTACCCATTATTTCTCATGGTAAATCTGCTCTAGTCACAATATGCACACATGTTCATGTTGTGGGAACAATAAAAATATTAACCATATTCAATTGCAGGTTTATCATATCAGAACATACAAACATCTGGAGTGAAATCTTAGCTACTGTAAAATAGTTCCTAGAAACCCAGGGAACATCAACTCTTCTATAGATAATATTATTAAATAACTGTAAATATCTTTTTAAAACTAAATCTAAGAGCTATGGTTGCATCATGATGATCTCTTACTTGATAAAGCCCCTGCTAGATCACAGGCTGACAGTGATGTGAAACCATACCTATGTTGTTCAGTTTTGATACTGAAAGTATGTATACAAGACTGTGTGCTATTTCCTGCCCCCATACCTTCCCTTGGGCCCTTCAAACTGAAACTGATAACTATGTTACATTTTCATCCTAATCAATCTTGCCCCAAATCAACTTCCATACAGCATGAACTAATTATGACTAGAATTTGAGTCAGATTGAACTTTCAGGCTGAAATTTTAGGTATCTTCTCTGGGATTTAAACAACTTCTGGTTCCCAGAAAGTGCACTGAAAACAGAAGAGAACATAAAATATTCTCCCAAAAATGTTACAACACAAACTTGACTAAGGCTTACAGATTTTGTAACACTCAGTGAAATAGTCTCCTGGTTATTTCTCAACCTGCCTGCACATTGTCACTGTCCAGGCAATCTAAAGAGATTTGGAGATGGACTATCCTGTAGACTCATGACACTAAAGCAGGATATGTATGATCTGTAACATTTTCATTAGGATGAATTTGGGATATATATATGCTAAACAAGGAGTAAGGCTACTAGCTACTTTCTTAGCTCTCCCCAGATGAAAATCAGTAAGACTTCCTGCTAGAGTCTTCTGGCATGTATTCTACATGTACAATATGTTCAGAAATAGTTTTGACAAATGCTTTAGAGATTATATTAGGTTTTCTGTCCCCCTTACACTCCCATTTACTCTCACCAGTTAAATACCAGCTACTTTCAACAGCTGATTTGGTGCAAATTAAAAGCTTTCAGAGACAGATGCCTAACTGCCAGGAGGGAATTAGATCTGTAAATTGGGTGCCTAGAAGACATTGTGAGAATCTTCCCCTGGTTCCCAACAAGGCCAGCTGTATAAAGTAAAATGAAGTGAGCCAGGAAAGCTTTACAAGTATTAAAGCAATTGCTTTCTGTTTAAAACAAACTGAAACTAAAGATGTGCATATCAGGGCAATTACTGATTTATTCCAGTAGAGGTTTATTTTCATGGCAGTTCCTTATTCACAGAAATACTGCCAAATATCAGTTGGTTTTTAATGTAATTCCCTGTTTATAATATAAACTTGCTGATTGGTTAAATCCAAGATGTGCTTTCTGCTGTCTTTCACTGGATGCTAGAAAAATACTTGAAGCGCACTTTTGCCATTTATGTAAATATGTAAATACTTTTGGATTATTAAAATGAAGCTGCTTCTTTAGGATTTTTACCACAGCAGAATTCATCCTTCAGCTCCTTTTTTAGCTTTTATTTGGAGGGTTTTTTTTAATTTGAGGTACAGTTCAGTACCTCAAAGCCTTTTCCAGCCATGACACAGGAATTCCCCTTTCTAGTAAAAGGATCTTCCTTATCTAATCTCACACAGTTAGCCAATAATTATGTGATTGATGGTAAATCCATCACTGTCCTTTGAATAAATGTACCATGTGTAAGTTATTATCTTAGGCAAACACAGGTCTCTTTGTTTTGGAAAACCAGGAAGAAGAGAAAAGCAGGAAGAATTACAGTTTTGTGGGAAGAGGAATAAATGCTTGTAAAAGTGTCTGTGTAAAACTGGCAACCAACAGAAGCTTTTTCCCAGACAAGACAGTATAACAGAACAGTAGTCCAGAGTAAAAGCTACACTTGGATAGTTCACAGCTCTGCAATGTATCATGTAGCTATCACTCATATATATTTGGCATGTACTGTATTTGTATAATTTGTATGCAAAGTAGATGGTTCCTTTCTTATAGGTAATAATTTCATTTCACTATTCTCAGCCCATCACATTTGGTAATGTAATTTCCATTTTCATACAAGAGTTTCTGGATGCTAGAGACTTTCTCATTACTGCACAGAAAAAGCTAGTGACTGGCTGAGTTGTGTTAATAGAGCATATGATCAGCCTGCTGCTCAGTGTAAGTTTGCTATAGTTTTCCTCTCTGTGGACATTAATTACAAAGTTCCAGGTGTACAATGGCATTTACAACCAATAGTTTGAGCGAAGCATTATACCTCAGACTCACAGACAGAGCCTTGAAAAAGGCATCAGGAACCCTTAGTTTCATTCTGGACTCTGCCAACAAATTATTCTATACATCATACTACTCTACCTTGTAACCACTCACAGCTTTTAACTGTATGGGTAATTTAGACCGTGTCTAGCTATCAAGAAGTATTTGCTGATTATTTTCTCATATCTTAGTATTATTTTGTATCTACTTTTAAAACAAATATGCCTAATGAGGAAGAAGTTGATTAATGAACTGTACAACCTGTACTGTTTATCTTTTTATTATGCTTTGGAACTAATAAAACCCAGGTAATCTTTCTTCCTGAGAAGTGTAATTTATGCACTGTGTGCAAAACCATACACAAGCCCATTGTGAAGGTGATTACAATGACATTTTCAATCACAGATACTGAAATAGTTTAGGACTTCCAAATCTGCATTAAAAACCACATATGAAGAGCATAGGCAAGGCTATATCAGAGGTAGCATATCAGAGGAAAGCATCCTGGAAGGCTGTGAAATTTTGGAAGGAAGTAAAGAATTCAACAGAGCCAGAGATAATATGAGCTAGGTTTTGAAAAAACTGCACAGACTGAGTAACAGCTGGAAAAGCATACAGCTGGTTCTCACAAGTTCTTTTTACTAACAGAAATAATGGCTGGCAAGAGGAGTACAAAGCACAGAACAATTACACAGCTAGCTCAGAGCTTTTTACTCCAAAATTCAGATGTTGTGTAATCCAGCACAGTCCCAAACCTGCTCAGTTTCCACTGACAACAGTGAAGGCCTGAGCCCTTAGGAAGGACTTCAAGAAGCCACTTAATTAATCACTATATAAATTATGCTACTGTTGGTCCAAATCTGTAAAGCTTGAACTTACTGTAGGCCAGTTTTAACAGTCTCTAGCACTTGAGCTGAAATGAATTCATTCTTTTTTATTCAAGCTTAGCTCACATTAAGTGCACAATTAAGATAATGGGCTGATTGCAGAGACAAAAAGGAGGGGAAAGAAACACCTATTAAACACCTTCACAGGACAGTATCTTTTTCTATAACCATGAGCAAAGTATTTATGCAACTCCCCCAGCCTGAGTCATAAAGTTGTATGTAGCAGGTAGATTATGAAAGTAGCTTAGCCTCCCTAGTTACAAAATATTACACAAGTGGCTGAATTTAAAATAGTCCATTAGGTTAGGTGGTCATTTATAATTCAGATTAGGACAGGTTTGGCCAAGTGCAGCTGAGGAAGTTCTGTAACACAGCACCTTCCAAAATTGCTCCAGAATCTATAAGTTTGACCTGTGGAGATCACATGCCACCACATCAAAACAAATTAAGGGAAAAGAAACTAAACTTAAAATAAGAATAACTTCAGTCTGTTCACTTTTACTTTAATCTTTTGCAGGTCTTCCTTTTGCTGAGTTGCATAATATGCAGCACATGTCACTTTAGCTCAACAGGCACTGGAATCCAAACACAAGAAAAACAAATCCCTTCCCTTTAATTCAAGTCTATCCAGCTTCCCATGATTTCCTGTCCTCCAGTTCAGTTCCTAGGAAGAGTTGCACAATACAAATATGCTGTTGCCTGTGCTAACAAAATAATTGACCTGCCATGAAAAAGTAGGCATAAATATTATCTCCTCTCGGTAATTACTAAACAGCTAAATTGCATGTGGTAATACTGTTTGCTATTTATATCATTTTAAAGAGACACAATGCTTACAAATCTAAACAGAAGAGCCAGCAGCCTGTTCCATGCAGGGTGTACAATGAACACCATGCTTTACTGTAAAACAGCTACATCAGAAACCCTGCAGTTAAAGAACATAACACACAGTCATAGTCCTCTAAATTTGCTGGTCAGCTATGATCCTCCAGGAAATTAAATGCTGAGAAGGGGAAGAGAGAATCATCAAACAATACTTACTAATGCTATTGATGGTGGAGGAGGGGAACAACCAGCTTTTCACTGAACTCAGTTTCTGCTTTACAAATCAATTCAGGTTTTCTGCCCTATGTGGTTCAATATTAAGAGGTCTGAGGAGGATGAGATAGTCAATATTCCAAATTTGGTCCAGTTTTATTAATTTTACTGTAATCTTAAATGAAAAAAATACCCTCATATGATCAAATTGGACCTCAGACTTGCAAATGCTAGTCCTGCATTGGAAATATTCCAGTTTGTGACCTCTGCTTCAGTCACTTCAGGAAATGCAACTGATAACCTAGGAGCAAGTCCAGGAAGGGAATTAAGCATCTGGAGACTTCAGTGTGCATAGGAGAAGGAATAAGGCTTTAACAGCAAATAACTAAAATCCAGAAATAATTCTGGAGCAATGATTAAACCATAGGATTTCTCAGGCACAGGGAGCACCTGAAGCAGCAGGTTGCAGAGGTTCCCTGCTCTATTCTGCTCAGCCCAGAGAGATGCACTACTGTTTGTACAGCTTCCACAGACCAATGTGCCTTCCCCTTCTTCACAGTAGCCTGTGTAGTGCAGGACCTTCACCTCTGAGACAGGGAATCTGTTTGGAAGCAAGTGCTCTGGCTACTAGACTTTTTTTTCTAGACTTTTGTTTTTGAGGGCTCCATGGGGAATGCAGAGGAGTTTCTTGGCAAATACAACTACCTCAGGACTCTCCTGTTTGATTGAGGAATGCTGCGAAAGGGCAAGACCATCCATTTACCTAAGATAACCTTCTTCCAAGAGCAGAAGTAGGAAAAGTACAACTTTTCAAGAACAAAATACTTCCTTGAAGCTGTGCTGAAGTTGTGTGAGTTTTGCTATTGATCATATAGGCAGCAAAATCAGAACTAGACTGTGCATGTATCAGGCTGACACAACAGGTATTCTCCTCCTAGGAATAGTCAAGCACCTTGATTTCAGTAGAAAGGCTTACTCACTGTATATGACCCATCAAACAATGCCACCTGGCCTGTGCTAATCAGATCTGACTGGAAAGTGGCTCTGACAGTAACAGAAACAGGATGTTGGTAGCTGACAGGAAGTTCAGGTGTTAGGAGTATAAGAAAGTCAGAAATGCTTCCTTGCCAACTCTTGGGTTTGCACACAGAGAGAAAGTGCATGACCTAATTTAGTAGAATCAAACTGTAGATCAAGATATTAGTCTTCTATTTGCCACCTCATCCATGATAAAATTCAATTTTGTTCCTGTTATACTTCAGCAACTTACCAGTGCTCAGATGTTTTTAGCTCATCATATGAGTAATACTGAGATTTCATTTCAGGACTTTGCTCTTTCCTTTGTTTTATTTTGAAAATCCCAAAGGACATAACTAAAAGCCATAGTCCTACCTAGTTCAGGATATTCAGATCTGATTATTAATTCTCTTGGAAAGATGATTTGCCTCAGCATAGTATTGTTTGAATGTGCTTTTGTTAGTGTTATTGAGGGGTTTTCCTTCCCTCCTCCTGTTCTATTTCACAGAAGACTCTTACTCATCTAATTGTAATCCTTTAATTCTTCAGTTCATATATGCCTTCCCTAATGCACAAGGAACTTCAGGCTTAGGTATGGTCATTTGGACAACTGCTTTGGCGTATGACTTAAGAAAGGTCTATTAAGTCTCCTATGCTGAGAATAAGGCTGCTTCTTTGAAATTCTTGTCAGTTAGTGCCCCCCAGAAATACATGATACATTTATGCTGTTCCATGTAGACTTATTTCTGCTCTGTGGCCTCATACATTGCTACTGTTGACTATGCAATCAAATTATCTGATTCTCTGTGGGCTGTGGATCATGGAGGAATGGTCCCAACAGTGAAACAGCTTCTTCTCTCCTGCTAGTACACAGCAGTCTTGCATCAAGACCCTTCCTTAATGCCAGAATTTGGTGTACTGGGAGGGCATCTTGTCCTAGGAAGGCTGCTGCTCTCTTGTCAATGCATGAAAAGGAAATGAGAGATAAATTTGTGTGTTCTATTCCACTAATGCCCTATAATTCTAATAGTTGGATTTTGACGAGTACTGAGCTACCAGTTCCTATGGAAAGGGGCTCAGTTGCTCTACGTGAACAAACAAGGCTTTACTGAGAACTTTCTACAAAAGCAACACAGGGAAATCATGTCACAAACTCATTCTCCATCTCCACCTTTTGCTTTCTCCATAGCCAATGACACTTATGTTTTTCTGCACTCAGATGTAAACTGTGGGATGGGGATCCCCTTTAAAAAAAACTGTTTGCTTCAGAAGTCTTGTAAAACTGCTGCATTGCAACCAGGCTGCAAGTAAGCAAAGCAGAGAAAGGACAGAGTGACAAGGGTTGCTGTCCTTGCTCCCTCATCCTCAAAAAGCTGTAAAATCTGGAGGTGAAGGGGGCCATGCCCTCACCTGTAAGAAGTGGGGAATCTTCCCCTATTCCTGAAGGAAAATCTATAAGGAAACTATCATGGCATTTGCCTATCTGTGTGTCTCCTCCTGTGGGACTTCCAAAATTGTTATTACACAAGTTGTGAAATTTGCCCTATCCTTTCAGAGGGGGAGGGGGCAAGTATGGACTTGCTGGAGCTGGATGACAGCAAAGGACAGAGGTAGGTAGGCTTCCTCCCTCTGTGTCTACACTGGCACCTGTATGAAGTTCTGTAGTAAAGGTGGAGCTGGCTTGGAGCCAACCTGCTCTGGTTCTCAGTAGGCATTAGTCATTTTGGCTTGATAATGGTCTAACTACAGCCAACCAGCTACTGGCTGGCAAGCTTGAATCTCCCTGCCATGGACATAACTTCTGACAGGAGGAGTCTCAGGCACTTGCATTACCTGAAACACATGCTGCCAGCAAGCAGGAGAAAGCAAAAGAAAGGTGGGTGTGGTGGACATGTGATGGGCTGATGACTCTTCCCATTCCTGGTGAGGCAATGGGAATATAGTCAGATAAGGAAAAGGCAAAGCAGAGAACGCTGGAGCTGTTTGAAAGTAATGATGGAAACATTCAGCATTGGGAAAGTGGTGCCATTCCCTCATTACGATGTTGCTATATCAAATTTCCATGATTTTCCTTAAAATGGTGATTCAATACACTTCGAAGTCCTTACTCCGAAGGGCAAATGCATTTAATCTTGGGAAGTGAAAAAGGGTCTCATTTCATCCAAGCAGCTCTAAGGTAATTCTTTTAACCCTTCATATATATATAGCACATCCTGCTCCTCTTTCTATCTATACTACGTAATTCTTCCTATTTCTCTTCTAGAGTTACATAAAGACAGTGCTTTCCTGTAACACATACATTGCACTGAGTGGTTGGTTCTTCAAACTGATCAGCAGGTAGAAGACACTCTCTGAAAAAGCAGGCTCATCTGTACTGTTTATGCAGCCCCCACACTGAAGTGTTAAAGGTCTCCTGAAGGACTTAGTCCAACTAACTTGACCCTCAACAACATGGCCAGTATAACCTTTCTTTGAATTGCTATACATCATAATGTGCCTTGTCTTAGCACACTGGTTGAGCCTGGTAAGTAAAACCAGTCCCAATCTATATTTTGCACTCCTGAAAATGGATTTCTTCTCAATAATTTTAGCTCTTTCCTATGAAGACAGTAATTAGAAGGCTACTGGCTGTATATTTGATGCTAGAAACAAGGTTTGCAGGGTGTTTTTTAAACCACTCAAGAGTATGGTACCACAGATGGCTGAGACAAACCAGCATTCCTCCCCCCAACTTGGCCTTTCACCATCTCCTCTTCTGGGCCATGGAATCCCACCTCATCCTTTAGAGTAGCTCTTGAACCCTTGCAGAGCTAAAATGGCTAAGAAAATCATTCAAGAATGACACAAAACAGCACCAGGAGCACGTGGCTGGGATAGATTTGATTGTTCTGCTGACTGTTCTGCTATTTGTGTTAATCTCCATACTGTTGTAATGAAGAAACACCCTTGTGTATTGCAGAACAAGGAGTGCTTCTAGGATGTACCAGCTCCTGTTTGCTTACCAGATCTGACAAATTAGTCATGCAGGAAGTCAATAAAAGACAAACTCCTCGATTTAGACCAGAGTCATTGAAGAGCTATCGCGGAAGCCTGCTCTTGGATTTGGCAGGATCATACCGGAAATGAAATGCTGAACTAAAGGCATCTATCCAATAGCTGAGAGAAATCATTCCGTCTATTAATAATATAGCAGGCAGCATTCAAACAAACATGTCAAGTGATCGATTTTGCTGCTTCTGCCACAAAAAGGGAATGGTATAAGAAGCCTTCTAAAGAAAGAATTGAGGGCAAAACGTTTTCTCTGTTAGGAAGGATAAGTTAAACATTTAAATGCTAAATTTAGATTTCATTGGGGGAAAAGAATCCAACCCAAACCAAAATAGCTGTAATTAAGGTTGAATATTTATGGGTAAAATAAAAGACTGACTAAGAAAAAAAACATGCCACTGACTAATCCAAGAACATTTGAGATTTGCAGCGAAGTGTATTAGCAAGCAATACAGAATTAAGGCCTGAGTTTTTCTCAGACTTCTAAGGGTAGAATTCTCATTGAACTTGCTGCAAAACATTGACAGTGACTGCAAAACTGAATTCAAGTAAGAACTCAAAAGGATTTGAGTTTTTGCTAAAATACAAGAAATTGCTTTTGCATAAAAAGTAACCAAGGGGCTGGAAAAAACTCAGCCTATTTAATTTGCCTAGTTACATCTTCAGTGTCAGGTCAGATTTAATTTGTGATTTCAAGGGTAGGGCTATCAGATGTTAGCCTTCCAGAAACTAAGTTCTCTGCAGGGGAAGGGCTGCAGCTGAGTTAGAGCCTGAGCACCTGATCCAAAGGCCACTGGCAATGGGAAGAAAGTTTCCAATGATCTCTGGAGATTTAGACCTCAGAACAGGAAGAAATAGCAGAGCTTTTCTGAGTGCAAGAAGAATTGAAGTCTTTTGGCCAAAAGCAGACATATACAAAGACTACTGCAAGGCTTCTTTTGGACAATTCATACATACAGACCATCACTGGTTCAAAGCAGGCACACAAGACAATACTGAGCTCGTAGAAAACTGTGAAGAAAAAAGCAGGAGAAAAAAGGAACAGTAACTTTTCTTTTACTTACTGGAATCTAAGATTCATCTTCATAGAAAATAAAATTGGTTACCATAATTTGGAAAATGTAATCTGTCTGTTGGTGATTCCCTGATTGTTGGTCTTTCCCTGACAAGCAAGAGCAGACTTTAGGGCAGTATGCTCTTATTTTCTTGCACAGGAGCTGTTCAGACCTTTCATATTGCAGCAGAATACTTTTTTAAAACTTTAGCTTTCTCAGTGTTTGGAACATACCTTAGGTAAGAGAATAGCACCCGAAGGAGGAAGCCCTGCAGGAGGAAGCCCTCAGAGCAGTAGTTATTATCTCACTAGAAGATGTTCATCCCCAAGCAGGGAAGCAGTGGGGAGGTGTGAGCTGAGGCCTTCAGTACATTCAGTACATTCCTGTAACACATATATTGCACTGAGTGGTTGGTTCTCCAAACTGAAACTGATCAGCAGGTAAAAGATACTCTCTGAAAAAGCAGGCTCATCTGTACTGTTTATGCAGCCCCCACACTGAAGTGTTAAAGGTCTCCTGAAGGACTTAGTCCAACTAACTTGACCCTCAACAACACGGCCAGTATAACCCTGAATCTGCTGTGCTTCACTTACACCTGGCTGAAGAAGATAGCAGGGAGAACAAAAGGGCTACAACCAGTTCCTCCTGCTAGCTTTAACATGGCAAAGCAACTGCTCTGTCACAATACAGGTCTTGCCTCATCTCAGTGTAACTGTATCAGCTTGAGCAGGGCAAATTTACTTGTTCACTGTTTCACTAAATAGCAATGCACTTCTATGACACAAAGATCCCTGCTAGGATCACAGATGTGTCTTTGTGTTTCTGCTTGTAGCAAGACTTGGTATACCTGTGCTTTCTAAAGGTGCTCTTGATGTAGCGCACGCAGCACGGAACAACTCAGCCCACCTAGGAAACACTGAAGGCATACAAGACAGGGACTTACTTGTGTCCACACATTTGCAAAATATAACAGCTCAATTTGTATTAGAAGCAAGCAGTGACCTACAAATGTGAAATGATATAGAGTACTATGCTACATCAGCAAAACGGTCCCAGGCACAGTTCTGGAGAAATGACTACTCAGCTAGTGAAAATATTTTAACTGGATTTGCATTGCTATTGTAAATATGCTCTGAAATGTCAGAAGAGAAACATCCAACATGGCACATACACATGTTGATGTCAGTTCCAGTGATACACTCTCTGCATGTTTGAATTGTTCTGACAATACTGTATCAGCAAAGGCTGCTAAAATAGTTGTTATCAAGAGGTACAGGAGGTCATCTCAACATGAGAGATGACTAACTTTCAGTAGAGCACTCGTTCAGTGAACTGAGCCTGGGATGTGTTGTGCTTTTGTAGTTCAAAGGGAGCAGCTCTCTGTCTGCATTTGGCTTTTAACACCATCCTTCCATGTGATTAAAGGAAGCCACAAGAAAGAGGTTTCTACAGTATTATCTCTTCCTGGAAAACAAACCTGACTGTTTCCCCGAAGTTTGCTGGTACAGAGTTAGGCAGCTTTAAAGGCAGACAGACGTTTTGGCCACCCATCCACTTGCCTTCCTTGCAGTTGTCATTATCTCTGGTTTACTTTACCTGGAACTTAACAATCCCTTGCTCCCTTTCCTCCTAGGTTTCAGTAACTCTTCAAAATGAAATCAATAACGTTCCTTTTACTCCAAGGCACAGCCTTACAGATAATCATGTCATATTGTGCAGCAGAAATAGCCCCTGGATGAAGAGTTTCCAGTAAAGTAGCTGCCTTTTTCTAGCATTTCACGGTATACATGTAACATCTAAGTAGACCAGCATTGGGTTTTTATGAAGCAGAAGTGATTCAAGTAACATGTTAGTGGTATGGCTAATAACACTTAAAAAATTGGGGTTTGGTTGGTTGGTTGACTTTTTTTTTTAATTGCTTCACCTTAGAGACTCTAAGTGAAGATGAGGCAGTGGATTTCATTCCTGTCAAATGGCCATTGAATTAAAACCAAATAATCTCAGACCTCTCATGAGCAGAACTGCATGTGTAATTTCAGTTTCTGTTTTGCTATTAACAGGCTTGTAAATGGGTTATAGCAATCCTACTTCTTTTTTAAGAAACTTGTCATCATGACAGATACATAAGAGGCCTCAGGAAACCCCCCTCCTTCTTCCCCCAGAAGTGTCAAGTTTGTGAGGAAGAGTGGGCAATTGCAAAAGTCTGGACATAATGTAACAAATTTTCTCAGTAGACAGAGCCAGAGCCTTACCCAATGAAGATTCAGGGCAGTCTCCTGATGCAGATGGAGCTGTGCAGATGAATGGCCTTACCCTTCCCTGGAAACACAGAGCACAAACTCAAAGAACTGAGCACTGAAAGTGAATGTGCTGCGGCTGATTGATAGTTCTCATAATCCAAATGATCTGAAATATCAACTGTGACCTCAGAGACAAACCAGGTTTCTGTTAGTACTGTTGTGAAGCTGACATATATAAAACTTTTAAGGAGTTCACAGTATGTCACACATGGAAAAGCTGAAAGTGGCATATTCTTAGAAATACAGTGGCAGGGCTAAGGGGAGGGGGTTGTGGGCGAAGGGCTGCACCAAGGCAAATTGTCACATTTGGTTTGGCTTGGGTCTTTTTGAAAAAGAAAATAAAACTTTCTGAAATGTTACACATGTATTTATATTTATGCTACAAATAGGAGCATAACTGTTCCCTGTCCTGTCTGTGAGACAAAAGTTACCCTGATTTCTTTCATGATCAACAAAAGTGGACTATTTCCTTAAGTTTTACTTGCCTCATCTGTTGCAGTCACAGAGTGAAGATCAGAAATAGCAGCAGAAGACAGGAGTTTTAATCTGTAAAAGATCCAAAGCTTTCCTTTCAGATACTCATCTCTTTTAGTAAGAATTTAGTAATTGAACTTTAACATTGCCAGAATACAGCTTGTGATTAAGCTGTTTTCTTTAATCTAGAAAAGATTTCTAATAGGAAGTTGTTGTAATTTTCCTTTCCTTTTCCCTCAGTGTTGATTTCTGCAAAACACAGGACTATAAAGCCATCTCAGCTGGCAGCTTCTAGAACTGTGATGGTCATTGAGGACACTGACTGATACAGATACTGTTTTTCCTCAAAATCCAGAGTGATTTTGAAATACATCCAGACATAGGAAACTTTCCTTTAAGCAATAACCTCACATACCAAAAACTCCCTCCCATACAGGAGATAAGTGCAACACAGAAAGTGATAAAATTTATCCCAGTATTCTATAGCCTAGTCTGACTAGGGTAGAGCTGAAATGCTTTTTTTATGGAAGCCTTCAAGACACAGATTCTAAGCTGAAGTCTTTAACCAGGACTTGAGTCCTGTTTTCTCTAGACTCAGCTATTTTCTACCCATATCCAAAATTCATACCTCATTGAATGATTCTATCCAGTGTACTTCAAAGTCTAACCATTTTGAGTGTCACCCTCACTAATGTTCAAAAGCAGTTTAACATTTGACTTACATTTTATTTTTTCCCATATTCAAATTCTCTGCTCTAATCACCATTTCCAGTTAACCCTTATCCATTTCTGGAGATCTATGTGTTCGCTAGTTGGAGAGAGGAATCTCTGGACTTAAGCACCAGAACTAGTCAGTAATGGAACAAGAGTTTGTTTTGTGGCCAAAAAAAGCTAGACTGGAAAAACCCCTCCCTCTGTGGTACTGCTCAATGTGATGAGCAGTGGCAGAAGATAGTACTGTTCTCAGGTCATTCCCTAACAGGTTACTTCAATGTTGCAATAGAAATTACAGGAATTGGGAATAGCTTGAGACACAATCCACACCTTTGCAACAGATAACAAGGCTCAAAGGTGGATTACATGCTTATGTGCTGTTTGAGTACAGGAAGAAAAATAACTTGCTAATTTTTAGAAGACAGAGCATTTCTTTCAAGCCCTGTTACCAGGAATACTCAGAAATGTATTGCTGCAATGCCTTAGTGCTGACCCCACCAGAACTCATGCCACTCACCTATTTTGAAACAGGAACTGATATAGCTTGTGCACACATGTCCTGTTTCCCATGTCCTTCAGCCAGGTGGATACCTGAATCACCCAGCAGCTGTTTAGCCAAACTGGCTTGGTGGTTAGATGTGGAGGGTATGCTAAATAGTGCTAATTCTGGCTGGCTGCTCATTTAGATGTGCATCTACCAGCTGTGGATTGAAACTCTTCATGATTAGAGGCCCTTCCTCTCCAGAGCATATCCTTGTGATGTAGTAAATAGTAACTAAAAATCAAGATTAATGGTGTGGAGGACCACTAAAGAGCAATAGAAGAGTAAGCAAAGAAGAATTCAACATCACCAAAAGAAAAAAATAATTCAATAGCACTGAGCTTAACTAGCTTGGGAAAATGTCCCAGAGGAATAATCCCTAACTGGCAGTTAAAATTATTGGTAAAAGCAGTGGGAAGCATGCTAGAGAGACAGGGAAATCCTGCTTCTATGTCAGAGACAAGTTGAACATAATTTCTATTTTCACTCTAGGTCATAGTCTGTGCCACTCACTCCTACTGACAAAAACACACACACCTTCAGTTACTATCAAGATCACACTAAGCAGAAAACCTGCACAAAGTCTAGCTCCAGTAAATGACAAAATGAAATATCTCACATGGCAAGTACTCCTATTCACAGCTCCATGAGTGTGTTTTATATAGGTGGATATTTACACTTACATCTGACAGATCTGAATTTTTTAGCTAGTTTATACTTCCTTTGGAAAAAGCTATATTTATAATAGCTTTTTATAGAGCACAGTCAATGGAACTAATATATAGTACTTTAGCTAACTTATACCTGAAAGGACACTGCTTTAATATTTTAAGAGCAGGGGCAATGCACATAGGTCTAGAGAAGCAAAAAGGCAATTTTTGAAGAGACTGATAATATGAAAAAGGGAAGAAACAACATGTGGCTTCAAATCCAGTTCCCAGATTGCTGCTATAGAGAGCAGAACACTGCAGAGTTTGTGTGCACGTGCAACCCGTGAAAGGTTTCCACAGCAGCTGCAAACCAGATCCACTGCCTTAGGGTAGTCACCTCCTCACTCTGCATTTGACTGGAACAGATTGACCACAGATCCATTGATAACAGAAAGAGTATCAATTAGCACATGCAGCAGTCGTTTGTTTCAGGGACTCCTAGCTTTGTGTGTTGATGAGAATTCTACTGATAGCAGCAACAGCAGAAGTAGAGCGCTAATGGGTATTGTTTTAGGTTAAAACTAATAACACTAGCAAACAATCCACTGTTTACAACACTTATACTCTTTTGTTGATACCAAGTCTCACAATGAGATCACACTTGCTATGAAAGGCTCCACCCATCCTACAATCTTAAGTCTTATCCTCAAGCCAAATTTCTTCTTTAAGCACAAGACTGCCAGCAGCAAAAAGCCAGATACTTGGTTGTGGATGAAAAGAGAAAGACTTGTCATTCAGCTGGGACAATCCTTTTTCTTCATTTTACTGCTCTCAGCTTTATCTCCTAACTGGTTCCTATCTGGTTCCTTTCCCATTGCTTTATCTGGGCCTAATCTACCCTGTACCTTGAGGGGAAAACCAGTTTGCAAATATTTAAACCATTTTAGTTGTCTCAAAGATAAGAATACATCAAAACTCTGTCTACAAAACAAATATATTAAGTTCTTCCTGTTTTCTAAGTCTTTGGCTTTCAGCCTTATGAACCTTATGAGGTGACAACTCAGAAAGACTACTGTGCAGGAATCAGGAGTTTAAGCACAAACTGTTTGACAAGGTCAGCCACTACTAATCAATCTCCACACTAACTTTTGGCCTAATCAAGCCTGGTTTTATACTGCTACGATTATTTGGTCAGAGTTATGCTGGTATATGCCCCAATATGGAGTCCACTCTCCACTCCAGTTTCAATTAACTGGTCTAGCCTAAGGCATCTCCAGCTCAGTGCATTTTTAATGCTCTCATGCTGCTGGACTCCCTTCATTTCAACGCCATAAGCATGAACAAGATTTCTGCCTTTAGATAGACACCAGTCTCTATTCTAGAGTGAGATGTAGAAACTAGAAAGAGTAACAGCTTCATACTTCTTACAAATACCTCCTCTTAAGCACTTATGCTTCTGTTTGAGAACAGCTTTTTCTTTTTAACTTTTGGTAACAAGTTGTTTAAACTACAAAGCAAAGGGCTTGAATGCACCTGTAGGAAGAGCAGAACAAGTCACCTGAGGGAGAAGTGTAAGCAGCTTCTCTGCACTACAACTGCTTCTGTGGTCCTTGCTCTTCTGGGTTTGCTTTTTGCTCAGGTGATGGGAAGGAAGTGAAAGGAGAGACAATGTAATTAAAGGGGTTTGCATTGAGAAGCTGTTCTTTTCTCAAGCACTTTTTTTACCCCACCTTCATAGCATGAGATTTTTCCAGCAGCAGTCTTTGAAAGCTGTAAATCTTTGGGCTAACAAGGATCAAAGTTCTTGCAGACCTAACTGACAAACTTAAAAATGCTATCCCAGAATGCACTGCACAACATCAGAACCATTATGTCTTATTTCAATCCTGATGTTCTGACACGTGCAGGCCATTTTTTTACCTGTGGTCTAACATATATGAGCTAGATTGCAAATTGCTGAACCAGCACAGCACCTGCTAACTGTGGGCATTTCAAACTGCAGCTGTTTTGCCTGTCAAGAAGAGGTGAAAGAGCAGGGAGTCCCTGCAAATGCCACCACAGTGAGCAGATGTATGAAGCTGTCACCATATTGATGACAGCTTTCCCTTGTACCAAAAGCCAGAAATGCATAAGAAAGCCAATAACCAGATATCTTGTTATTTCATCTGTCATGCATGGAACTGAACATGTGAGATTTGGGTTTTTTTAAGGACATTTCCAGTACCTCAACTTACAGAGACTGTAAACCCTATGGTGATAAAGATTCCTTCCCTTTATAAGTCAGGATGTTCCTGTGGAGAAATCATATATGGTAGAATCCAACCTGGCAGGGAATTGTATGGGAAAAAAAGAATTTGGCAAAGCTGTGGGATGAAAAAATGAAGAATATAAATGTTGTTGGGTAAAAGTCAACATGGATGAAAATAGCAGAAAGGTTTCAATTGTGCTAATCTGCAGTTCATTAATTGTGCAAAAGCAAGCACAGCTACATCTGGTCACCTCAGATTTGAGATGCAATTAAAAATGGGATAAAGCAAGGACTGAGAAAGAAAATATCATGAGGTGACCTCAATGTGTCTTAACACTCAACAAAACAGAGTAGACATATGAATGCTCAAAATCTCTGAATTGGACCCTAGAAATTGATAGGATTGGGTTAAGTTGTGAAATTTTACAGTTAACTTTGGATCCTGTTGGCAAACTTTGTTTTGGTCTGGAGTCTCAGACTTTTGGCTGGTATATGGCAGATTTCCTTCTTGACATAAACTTGGTTTTGTTTGGGGAGTTTGTTTTTGAGAACAGACTGGGAATTTTATATCCCTAAATATCCATACGAAACTGAGAGACCTGGTAACACTGCCAAAGCCACTGGATCAGGCAGGTTTTCTGCTGAGCATTCTGCTCAGCCCTTCTCCCATGCATTGTGCATTGTCCAAGTTTAGGTGCTCTTACCCAGCCGCAGTGCTCTGGGCACTGCATGACCTGTTGATGCTTCCTGCTGATCCACCCTTACCTTCTTTCACAGAGGAAAAAATGAGGGGCAAACTCTGGCCAGCTTGTTGCTTACCACCTCTTCTACCTGCCACAGCTTGGAAGGCTGTTTTGATGCAGGGAACCCTCCTAGTGTCCTCCTGTATGGAGGACAGGAAACTGCTGCTAAGCAAAGAGAAAAGCACTTGATGTCTTCTGTCACTCTCTTCCCCAAAAGTGCAGTAGATCTCTGAGAGGAAGGAGTTAGCCGCTTTCTGGACAAAGGAAGCTGTTTCCTGTAAAGAGAAGGGTCTTCTTGAACTCCAGCTCTATGGATGCAGATGTTGGACCAGCGCTTGCCAATTAAAGAAATGACACAACTTCCTATTGCAAAAGAGTCCAAAGGTTAAAAAAGAAGGCAAAAGTAACAACATAGGGTAACAGCACTGCAGAAAGCCAAATCCTGCTGTAGCCAAAGTAAAACATAACCAAGTTAGTCTTTAGTAAACTCACAACATTATCCCACTTGCAGATTAGTGACTTGCCCAAGTCGTCCGCTACGTCAGTAGTAGACTCAAAGAGTGACGTATTGATTAAATACACTCATGACCCTGACTGATCTGTACACTGAAGAGTTTGGTGTGTGTCACCTCGATCTAAAGCATAATGTAACACACTTTGTGTCATTTGTGCCCTCAGAATGCTTATTTCTCTGCACTGACTATAAAAAGAGCTTAGAGCACACATGCCCATGCTCTAAGTAGCTAGCAGCCAGGAAGGGGAATCCCACCTCTCCTCTCCTACATCCCAATATCTCTTCTACTCCAGAAGGCAGCAGTGTGTGGTGGTGCTAGCTCTTCCAGTTGCATTTTGTGACAAGGAGAAAGCAGGTAAAAAACCCAAAAAACAGGCTAGAAAAAGGGAGACTTTTTCCAAGAACAAAACAATGAATCAATTCAGCAGAAGAAAAAAGCAAAGAGAAAAGTAGCCTAAGGAAAACTTTGCCTCTGAAAAACAATGGACCAAGATGAAGAAGGAAAATCATATGCCTCTCCTACTCATGTTTACTTCAGTTTCTGTGTTACAACATGTGATTTACAGGAATACAAATTTCCTTTCAAGAGAAACTGCTATTCCTAACACTGTCCTCTCTTCTGAGAAGTTTTCTGAGCTCATGGCAAGGATGTGCCAGCATTCTGCTCCTTAGGTGGCCCATCCAGGTATTGATGATCCCTTGTTTTCCTTGGAAATCCATTAGCAGGTATACAGAACTGCCTGCTCTATGCTGCAGCTGTTACACATAAAACATCCCTTCAGGGGATATGATCAGCTCCTGGCTTGACCTATTACCTGGCAAATCCCCAGCAGCTAGTCTTTGTATTTTGGGAAGGAGGGAAGAGTATTTTGTTTCTACAGGGATTAAAACTGAAGTCTGGAAGGAGAAATTCAGTTCTTTTTTTCTTAAACCTTGAGGTCTTAGTCATGCATCAGTTATGACAACACTGGGCTCCAGGAGGAGGTCTAGGCATAAGCCACAGATGAGGTGAGTGCAGCACGGCTGATACACTCACACAGCTGTTAGTGCTCTGCAAGGAACTCCCTGAGCAGTGTTGGAACACAGTCAGCAAAACGTCACACAAGTGACTCAGGGGCCTCCCACTACTGGCACTCATCAGCAAAGGACACCATCTTGAAAATTAGCTGAAAGCAGTTCTGTTATTGCCCTGTAGCAGTCTGCTTAGAGTCACAAGTTACCTTCACTGATCACATGTACAGGCATGCTTAAGCAAAACAGAGAGCATGTGCTAAACCTCCTGTTCCTTGACTCCTTTTCAAGCTTGTTTGCTCTGTTGTATCCTGCTTTTTCCATGTCCCTGGCACTCCTACTTTCACCACCATCACTAATGTAGTGTTTGCAATGTCAGTTATCTCTTAATTTGTACTTTTAAAAAATTAATTGGCAAAGGAAATAATAAAAAAACCCACAACCAAAACAACCAACCAAAGAGTGCTGCACAGACAGCCCTTGAAACTGCTCTGCACTAACTCAGCTTATGGAGCTTTGTAACCATACTGCAAATCAACACCCTTATGTGTCACACCTCCCTGGTGTAACACCACATGCACACTCAAATTGTGTCTCAGCCTCTTCCTCTCGTGAGAAGGTTAATGCCTTAGCAACCTCCAGCACAGTTGTATGACACATGTAAATGATTTTATGAACACTATTTATAAAAATATCTCTATGTCCTTAAATTACGATTTAAGGGTGGAGATGTTATTCCATCAGAAGATAAATCATGTTTAATTTGATGGCAGTTTTAAAAAGAAACCGCCCTACAGCATTTGGACAAGTTCATTAGATATTTTCCTCCTGAGCTTACAGGCTGGCCCCAGAAATGAAGCTGCTGAGCAGAACTGAGCCCATGCCAAGTCATTGTTATGCCAGGACAAGCACTGAGTTCCTCCCCTTGCTCTTGACATAATACATTATCCCTGCACAAATATAACTGCTTTGCAAGTCCCTTCCCACCTGAGAGAAAATCCCGAAACAGCTGGGATTTTTATCACCAGGGCATCAAGCCTATTTCATTCATGTGACAGGAGATCTGTGCATGTGTTGGCAGATAGGGAGCTTTAAAGCCCTCCCTTTCTCCTAAAAGAAACTTACTTAACTGTTTCATTTTGATGAAGTCATTCATGCTCACATCTCCTGAATTTAAGCTGATGCTCTTTTCATTCTCACCGCTGAGGTTTGGAGCATATAAATATGCTTGCTAAAAAATAAGGAAGAGGCCACAGTCTTTCAGGACTGACTATCATAGAGGAAAACTACTGCATTGTTCCTACTGTAATTTGTGGTCAGTGGGTAAAATGAGCATCTTGGCCAGAATTCTTCATTTGCTGAGCTTGGATTCAGAAAAAAGTGGAGCTGGATTTTTAATTTGAAATAGAAGGAGGGAGTTTCTGGTCTTTTCTGCATCTACCACCAATGAACTGTTAGGCTGCAGACTGCAGCCAACACACAGTGAAACCAGGCTGCTCCAGACACTGCATTTTGGCAGGAATTGTGACTGCCATGTGCCTGCCAGCCAAGACCAGTGCTTTCCTTGCTCAGAAGATGTGCCAATAGGTGTCAAAGCTTTGAATGTGAGAAGTGTATAAACAATGTTGTTGGTATGGTAGAGTCATAAGTGCCTAAAGATGAGGAAAAATGACTCACAGCATCACGTGTATACCTCTCAACATGAAAGCTTTAACTTGCGAAGTTTAGAGGAAGAGAAGCCTCATTAATCCTAGCAGTCCTTGATCCACTGTGTCTAGGGAAGGGGTCACTATCTGTCTGATAATATAGAGGAAGGAGGCTCCTTCCCAACTTTCCCTCCTTCTTCTCACATCTCCCTATTCCCCCATCCTCAAATCTGATATTCAGCTCTGCCAGGTATGCTGCTGTCACACTTGTCCTTGTGATGCCTAAAGATTTAAGTGTATTTTTTAGAACTTCTAGGATTATGTGAAGCTTCCTGGATTGTTCACATATTAGAAGCCACTAGGCACATTCCTGGGTACTATCTTGGACTTTCCCATGCCTTGCCAAGGATGTGATGTTTTGAAGAAACAAAACAAATGTTTCAGGTTAGACATTTGAGCTGCTATAAAGTAAATCATAGCGAGGAGCCTTGTAAAACACAACTGCTTGTTTTGCATGGTGCAACTCAATATAATGTGGTGTTCCTACAGCTATGCAATGCTTTGTCTTTATATCCCCTGCATGGCTAGGATGACTGCACTGATGCTGAAGCACAACAGCAAATGATTCCACTGAAAGCATTTCTGCCATTCAATCTCATTTCCAAGTAGCCATCAGAATTTTCTAAGGTTCTTTCAAACATTTCTTAAAAAACAACAATGGTTTTAATAGAAAATAAAGGGCCTGGGGTCCTGGTGGACACCAAGTTGAACATGAGCCAGCAACAGGTCCTTGCAGAAAAGACAGCAAATAGTATCCCAGGCTGCACTATAGAAAGCACTGCTAGCAGGTCAAGGGAGGTGATCCTTCCCCTGTGCTCAGTACTGCTGAGGCCTCACCTGAGCATTGTGCCCAGGTCTAGGCTCACTAGTACAAGAAAGACATGGACATACTGGAGAGTGCCCAATAAAGGGCTACAAAGATGACTAAGGAACTGGAGCAGCTCTCCTGTGAGGAAAGGCTAAGAGAGCTTGAACTGTTCAGCCTGGAGAAAAGGTTCAGGGGGATCTTAATGTATGTAAACACCTGAAGGGAGATTGTAAAGATGACAGAGTCAGGTTCTTCTCAGTGGTGCCCAGTAACAGGAAACATTCTTTTACCAGAATGGTGACAGCACTGGCACAGGTTGCCCAGAGAGGCTGTGGAGTCTCCATCCTTGGAGATATTAAACTGTCTGCACATGATCTTGGGCAATCAGTATTAATTAGTCCTGCTTCAGCAGGTGGCACTTGGACCAGATAACCTCTAAAGGTTCCTTCCAACCTCACATATTAGAATCACAGTCTGATTCTGTGGTAATGATACCACCCAGTAAGTAACACTAGCACAAATATTCCTATGCCTACTCCACTTATCAGCAGTTGGAAGTCTAACTAAAAGCCGTGTTCAAGCCTACTGTAAGCATAAAATTCTTTCATTCAAATTCCACCAAGTCTGAACAAATTTTCATCTTAGCTGGAAACAAGTAGAGGAACTGTATCTCCATGAACTTAAAAAGCTGGTTTTCATGTACAAGTAGAAGCCCATAAACAAAAAAAAATAGCAATTTGAGCTCTGTTTTCAATTCAGTATTTAAATAAATAATTCCTGGCAAGGGCAGAATCCAAAAACATAGATAATAGAAACTGATTTCCCATTCACCTGTAAACATCTTATTTTCAAATGTATCTTCCTTTTCAACCATAACAATCACCTTTCTACATAGCACAGCAACAAACTACCAGAAAATCTGTGAGTGAAGCTGAGACTAGTGGATCTTTTAGTTCTCATTGACACAGACTGTTTTACAACCAGAAACTCCTATGCTGTGTGACTTCCATTAAAAGTGGATGAAGGTAGAATTCAGAAAGCCAACTGGTCTAACAAGATGGCAGCATCCAGCAGGCACTCAGGAGACATTAAAAAAACCTAGTAATGTTGCACACCACTTACAGTGCAATATTTAATAAGAAACATACTTACCAGCTGAATCCTCGGGTTGGTAGAACGTGACACCCCTCAATCTGCTATACAGTACTATCAGTTGCAGTGAAATCCTTTCTTCCAGGGGGATGAGAGATCATTTCACTGGATATGATGAACTGTAAAGAAATAGGAAAGATGTTAAGAGTGAAAAAAAGCTTACCTGATACAAAGTTACTTTAAGAAAGTCAACAACAGTGCATCTAATGGAAAGTACTGAGAGTGCTATATACCTCCAGACTTGCTATAGGTAGAGTTCTTTCCTTATAAGAGACAAAGATACTGTGAGGAACCAATTAATCATGGGTTGCTTTAATTTCCCAGATAACTTTGATCTTGCTTCATGCAGAATTTTAGCTTTGGATCCCAAGAGCTGTATCACACCCACTCTGCTTCTCTATCCTGTTCTATAGCATTCATGGCAGGCTCCCTGGTAGCATACCCTGCTCTGTAACATACCTGGATAATTATGACAAAACACTACTAAATCCAAGAAAAAGCACATGTAAATAGCCCAATCTGGGCAGTATTTAAACAGGAAAGTAATGCCCACACAACATAATCCTAGCACAGTAGACGCATGCAAGTTTTGACACACACAACCACAAAGTGTTCTATAGCCTGATTGTATGTATGGTGGTGCCAAACTTTCAGTAAAGCTTCTCAGAAAACTGTTCTACTTCCAACAAAAGCTTAGATAGCAAAAAAATGTAAACACCTTTAGAATTTAATTTAAAATACATGCAAGCTGCTGCACAGGTTGAGAAGCTGAAAATATGTGANCTGGCTCTGTATCTATGCTTATATATATATATATATTTGCCTCTGCCATTGTTTTCTATTAAAATAGTTAAACTTGTTCAGCCTTTTCCAATCCACAAGTCTCGTTATTTCATCCAAACTATAACAATAGAGATAGCTGAACAATATCTAGAAATATTTGGATAACAAGCCTCTACTGGTTTTCAGGGGAATTTCATCCAGCTGCTAAACATCTTTAAACATGGAAACACCTCTGCAACAAAAATAGATCCTTGGGAACGGAGAGATCCCATATGGCAGTAGGAAGACATGAGGCAACAGCTGGCTAAGAAAGCAGCATCTACTTGTCTCCTTGGAACACTTTCTGACCAAAGTGCTCCACAAGCAGCACTTTATTAAACATGGCTTTTTGCAACTGTCCAAACAGCCTCCTAGGTTTTTAGTCAATGACTTAAAGTGAGAAATCCTCTCAAAGCCTTTCTCAGTAGCTTTCTGAGCTTCTTAGTCTTCTGATCACCCTGCCCTCTCCTACTGCCCTTTGACACTTGCTGCCTTCTGTTTTATTGCAGAAGTTTTCCTCTCGTCAGCTTTTGCTAAAATGCTTTTTTGAAGAGAGAGATGTGCACATATACGTATCTCATACTTACACAGCCTGAACTGCTCGTGTGCAGTAGAGCAGTCTTTCTAACACAGTTTCTCTCTCTCCTAAAAAGGTATTTCAGAAACATCCTTTTCATTACTCTTTGTAATTTCTATGATTTCTATGAAATCTCTATGATTTCTGTTGACTTACTTTCAATATCCAAAATAAACAGAAAAAATAGCAGAAAATTGGCTCCTGCAAAAACCCAACTCCCTTTTCTTCCCGCTTCTCAATTACATTTGGAAGTGCAATTGCATCTGAGTGACCTCTAAAGTGCAGCAGGAGCCCAGGGAATGCTCACACACTGGGAGAAAGATTTGCTCCCTAACAGAGAAGCTTATCAGACCTAGGAGGATCCTGAGGGAGCATGTAACATGCACAAACCACTTTATTTTGTATACCTTTCTCCTCCCCCAGTCATAATGCTTACACTGAGCTCAGCCTCAAAAGTGAACATGTAAAGAATCCCTCTCTGGACAAGGATTGCAGTAGCATTGCAAGGAATGCTTCTATTTTGGCATTGCTTTACACAAAGGAATTGTCTCTGTTACAGGCTTCATTCTACTGACTTGCTAGGAAGTTACAGAAAATGGGGCTTATTTTTGGTCCTTTCCTTATTATCAAGCGTTGGTCCTAGCTTACAATTTCCATTTAATGGTCATTGTAGTGTCTTGGCATTGTCCTTGCAATGTCATGCACAATTGCAAAACTCTGAGCTGTACTAGCTTCAATAAAGAAGTCTATAACCTTATCATTCCAGGAAAAGGAACTGTCTAAAACTTCAACTATTCCCTGGCCTTGCCCTATTTGCTTATCATGGGCTGGGCATTTGGTTACAAAGCCTACACAGTCAAATTTTTTACTGAATGGCAATTAGGAAAAGCAAGTTTTACCTTCTGATGAGTAAGACACTACTTCAGTGTTCCCAAAGGCTTCAGTTGAGCAAGCAATTGTCTGCTCATTTACTAGAATGAAAACAATTAGCAGAAACAGAAAGTGGGTTCTCCCTCTTTGGGAAACATTTGCTGGGGAATTTTGGTGATATTAACCAGAAAAGAGGAAGCAGCGGCAATGATTTAACTTCGAAATCATGAAAACCTCTGTGTTTTTATATTAACAAAGTTTCTGCTGAATATATTCCTTACTGTTAAGGCCAATCCACACACATTCATCCACACTAGATATCCATCAGCACTGTAAGTCTCCTTCAATTACACTAAGATTGTAGCTCTCTAGCTCAAATGCCAAGCAGCAGCCCCATAAACCCCCTCAAAATTGTTTACCTTCTGTACCTTCTGGATATGAAGATGTGCCTACCTTTATCCAGTCACTTCTCAGCCCAATCTGTTATTTCCTCCTCCCAACTCACCTAAGTTCTGACTCTACTCCCCCAACCTGGTGCAAACCAGAAGTGCCTTGGGAAAATACAGTATAAAAGAACCTGGAGTGCATCATACTGCTGTGTTCAAGATGCAGGCATCAGAGCTGAATGGCTTTGGTACAGTCAAAAGATGATATAGATGGGAGAAAAGAGGTGAGAGTTCATATAGCTCTGGTTAGACAGGATCACCCTCTAGTCAACTCTCTATATAGACCCTTTTGTTGTATGGGTTATATAGCCTCCTTGTTCCCCAGAAGCACCTTTTTTGTGTGAATTCTAGTTAGATGTGATCAGAAATCTACTGTAATCAGAAAACCTCCACAGCACTTGGGTCCTTGACTGCATGAAAACATCCACAGTTGTTTAAGGCTACCTGCATATTAAGGGCAAGATGTAAGAGAGGGGAGAGTTGTAGATAAGCTTTTCAGAACTCAAGGATTTGAAGGTACTGGGGTCATAAATCATCATATGGATACACAGATTTGATTTTAATACAAATACTTAATGTTACCTTACTTGTGCTTCAGATTTCTTCAGATTTCTGAATTTTAATATGGAGCAGTGAACAAGGAGCTCAAGTTCAAACAAGGATTACTATTTCAATATGTCTATATCCAATTACAGCCTAAGGATCAGCTTAGTGGTTAGTGTTTGATTTCAAGTTTGTTACTTTTTTCAATTTTTTTTCTTCCCTGGAGCACAAAAACAATTATCTAAGTTGACAATGAGCTCTTTGCTATGTCCAAACTACACAAGTTATTCTCAGGCTGGGATCCTGTCTAAAATGGAGAGTAGGTGTGTGCTATTTCCTCCTTTCATATTTTTCAAAATAATTAAAAAAAAAAATCTTACTGTATCTATGGTAATATCTCATTGAAAATCCAAGGTTAGTTGCCATGTAATAAAGGGAGGCCAGAGAAGGTGTCAAACTCATTAACTTATATACAAACTGTGGCTTTTTGAGTGCTAATACCTTTGCACTGTATCTAGGCAGAGAAGAGGGAAAAAGCAAAATCCAGCTGACTAAGAAGTAATTAACTTTGGTACCTCATCTTGTAACATTTTAATGTAGAAGGAGGCCATTTTCACAATGTCACTGTGACCATTTCACTGTAGTTAGGAGTTTCTCAATTCAAGAATCTTTAAAAAGACCATTGTTTTGTTCTTAGTAACACATCCTAAAATGTGGTGAATAATACTAACCAGATAAGAATGTCTTAGAAAAATGGCATGAAAGCAACTAGGAAAACAATAGGACGAGATGTAGGGAGAGTAGTTAAGTGGTTTTTTGGATGCCTAGTTGGCCAGAAAAAAATATTGTGCAACTTCAGTTCCCAGGCATGGGCAAGTAAAAATACCTGCTGGCAGTAAGCTGATCTCCTATGTTTTGAACCATTAAATCAACACTGTCTGTATTTTGTGTTCAGCACACAGACACACAAGTTTTCTGCTGTATTATTTGTGAGCACAGGGGCAATTACAGTAGCATGAAAGACATTCTATAGCTATAGGTAAACACCACAAAACTCTCTGGTTTACTGGGTTTCTCATTTTAACTGCAGTGTTGCAGCTGAGGCACAGAGACAAGAGAGATGCAGGCTTAGACTCAAGCAGATGGTACATAGTACTGAGGAGTTTGTTTTGATTTTTGTTTGGTTTTCTGGGGTTTTTTGTTGTTGATGTTGGTAGGGTTTTTTTAAACTAGCATTAGACTATTTTTTTTTCTCAGGGAAGCTCAGCACTGACTTACAGCCAATAGAGCCTTACTGGGTAGCTGCCAGATGACAGTATCACCTCTCAAAGACAGTTTCTCTTTCTAGCTATCTTTGTGTTATTTACGGACAAAAAGCAATGGATAAAAGAACTCCAGGGAAAAGGAAGGGACAGCATCAAGCAACTTGGGACTTTAGTCAATCATTGCCTGACAGAGAAATATTTGCTTAGGTCTCTCTGAATAGATTTAAAAAAAAAAGTTTCTAGTTCAGGGAAAGAATTTGCATTATTCATAGATCTGGTAGCCTGGAGATAAAGAAGAGGCTTTAATTTCTAGACAAATGACCCCTGGTATTAAAACCACCTGCAACATACTCAGTTCTAGAAAATGAGGAAAGGTTGGTTTGTTTGTTTTCTTCTTCTCTCTTTTCTTTTTTTTTAATGGAGGGGGTGGGGGGAAAGTGTTAGCTTACTTTAGAAAAAGTGCCTAGGACAGAAAAATAGCTTGAGGAGAAATACAGTGTAGGCAGAAATGCATTTCCATGGGACAGCCAGGAAATTTCACTGGAACTGCTCCCTTATTTTAGATTAGGCAGCTGCTTACACACATAGCAGGCACTTTGCCAAAGTGCATTGGTTTATTGTCTTGATTTTCTGAGGAAATGTTTATGTTATTCTGCTTCCTCTTCTGCTTCCTATTCCTGCCCTGAATGGTTCAATGAGTTGGTCAATTCCAATCCAGTGTTCTAAAAAAGCTTGAAATACCAGTTACCTTCTGCTTCCAGCCCTCTGAAGACACGAAGTTATGAAGAGAGGGAAACTATTCTGGACTTAATCTTAGAGGAAAAAGTACAAACAGTTCAACTTAAGTTTATTTGGAATGGCTTACTTTGTATTTGGGAGGCAACAGTCAGCATCTACTCTGCTCTTAACCATGTATGTTTTTTGGCATACATGTGTGCACACGTGCATGGCAAGAGTAGAAGGCTAGGCCACCACATACTGAGATGGAGAAGGAGCGAAAAGTACATCTGTGTAGGAGTTTACTCAAGACTTGAGATGGAGCTCAGAAATGTAGGGCAAATTCATAGGAATTTGGTCTGTTAATGGTCTAGGCTGCTCTCCCACTGCACTTGTCACTCAAGAGGCAGAGAGCCCTGTCTCTCAAATAGTCTTTTTTATTTTATGAAAGCAAGTTTATTTACTTAAACTAAATTGAAATATTTGAGATTATTACTTCTGTTTCAAAACTCAAGAAGAAAAATTAGAAACCAGTGCCCTCTCTTTCACTGCACCAGGGAAATGCAGTAAATCCAAGAACCTGAAAGTGAAACTTAGTCTCGTTAAAAAATAACTGACTCCACTGAGCTGTAGCATCTCAAGAACTAATAACAGAAACCAGGGCATTTACTGGAACACTTGCATACTGGTTTTCAACAGCCAAACACATACAAAACAGCTGCAAAAGAACTCACGTGGCTTCCCACCCCCAAAGCTGCTATGAGACAATTCAGTGTCTACACAAAGAAACACCTTAAATAAATCAGTGGGTAAGCAAAAAAACACTCAGTGGAAAAGTAACTCTCTTTTCAGTTTTAGGAAAAGCTTATGTATAGAAGCAGCCTTGCTTGGTGCTGAGGGAACACTGGCCAGTACTGAAACTACTGTGCAATTCCTTCTTATCCAACATTGCCTTCCCAACGACTGTGCTAATGCCAGTCTCCCAACAGCAGTACAGATCACAACTGGGCTTGCTCTGTAGGAAGTTACTTTAACGGCTAGGACTGGCCCAAATACTCATCCGGGAGAAGAGCTTCATCCCATTTGTAACAAAAAAGCACTAAGTGTACTTTATGGGCACAAGGTAGAAGTCTGGGCTGTAATTAAAGTAACTGTGTTACTCTGATAAGTCATACTCAGCCCATACTGCCACTCCTGCCTTTGAAGTTTTCAAAAAATATTCATCTGACCTGCCAGACATCTCCTCCAGCACTCACTCCAACAGCCTAGGAGTGCTCTGCACCTCAGCACGCTTCCAATGCACTGGGGCTGGATTCTGTGGGCAACACACAGATGGAGACAGTGTCCAGACTTCAGAGGGAAGAGCCTAAATGCAACTGCACAGTGTAGTTGTGCCTAAAATGAGTGTAGAATGAGTGCAGGAGTGAGCACTTGAGACATGATAATTTTTGCACTTGGAACTGAGCCCCTGGATCACAAACCCTGCATCTGCTGAGCCAGTACCTTCCCTTCTCTCACACTCCAAAGAACAAACCCAACCAGAACAAAAAGCAGAAGAGTATCCACTGCGCTAGCTCTGACACTGGATACAGTGACTCAAAAATGAGGCACTCTGCTTTTCTCCTTCCCCTCCTCCCAGGCATTTAGAAGAAGTGTGTTCCATATGATCCAACCCCTTGTTTTAAATGGGAAGGATACTATCAACTTGCCATTAAGGACTGCTTGCAAGTACAGTTTTGATCCGTAGCCAATGCAAATTCCACAGATCTACTCAGCACTTCTCACTCAATACTTCAGACAAAGAACAGAAGTAATTCTGTCGCTTTGTATGCAGATATTTGTACAATAGATAAAAACAAAAGGAGGCTACAGTCCCACATACTGGTGCACACACCCCAAGTCTTGACAAGGACTAAATCATAGCTCTGAAGGCTTTCTTTAAACTGGATACTGGTGTAGTAGTCACAAAATGAATGATAGATTTCATTATAGAGGTATTAAGGCAGCAGAAAGCAGCAGCAGTAGTAGTAAAGACTATCTGTAGCTCAGAGAAAGCATGTGCTTGGCACCCGGGGCCTAGGACATGCTGAGAGTTTTGAGTAAGATTTCACAGAAGTTTAAGGGATTCTCAGTCAAGATGCTGTGGCCCTCTGCCTGTTCTCCTCATGTCTCTTGTGCCAGCAGTAAAGTTCATGTGGCACTACAATGAAAAAGGTCTGGCAAAGTAAGAAGAAATAAATAATTGTGGATTTTTTTTTCTTCCAGTTAGAGTTCAGCCAGATTAGCTCCCTCACCACAGTCACAGGAGCAGTATTATAAATGTAGAGGAGAGGAGAGGCAGGGCTGTACAGCAGATGCCAAGGATAAAGGGCTGCCAGGACCCACAGCAGACCAGCTGAAGCTGACATAGAATCATGTGGCTATCACTTGGTTACAGAATCATAGAATGGCCTAGGTTGGAAGGGGCCTTAAGGATCACCTAGTTCCAACCCCTCTGCCATAGGTAGGGAAGCCACCCACCAGACCAGGCTGCCCAGGGTCACATCCAACCTGACCTTGAACACTGCCAGGGATGGAGCATCCACATCATCTCTGGGCAACCTGTTCCAGTGCCTTTCCTCTGAGTGAAGAATTTCTTCCTCACTTTCAATGAATTCTAATCCTAGAAGAGAATTTCATAGAGTATTCTCCCAAGAATACTGTGACCTATCTTCAGTGACCAGAAGACAACATAATCAAATGATCTGAGAGAGTTGGGCTCAAAGATGAGTCTGTTTGGCATAAATACCTGTTTCTCCATTTTCTGTGCACACTGAACATATAGGAGGACAGCTTCCAACACTAATTTGCAGATTCTGGCTGGTGTATCTATATTGTCCCTTTTCTCCTACTGTTCTGCTTCTTCTCTCATTTGCCCTGAAGTTCCCTTGGTTGGTCCTCTGCTGCATTACTGCTCCACACTACCATCAATCCACACCCACACACCTGCAAGAAAACAAAGAGAAACAAAAGTTTCTCCAATTTTTCTCCAAAATTTTCTCCAAAAATCTTCTCCAATCCTACCCTTTTCCACTTCACCACTTGGAGCACTGTTTCTTAGAGAAGGTCTCAGAACCAGAAATCAACATGGGGCACTGCTAGGTGCTGTTCAAGTAGTGTCTCATCTAAGCAGGCAGAACAGACCCAGATTGGGGAAGGGACAAAACCTAAGTGGATCTATAACTGATGTGATAGTTCCTACATACTCCAAATACTTTTTGGCTTTAGGATCAACCCCCTTCTGGGAAACTGTGTCAAAGGACATTAGGTAAACAAAAGGTTGGAGTAAGAGTGCAGAAGATCAAACAACTCAGAAGATGGTGATCAGCAAGACTGCTTCAGAAAGCAACTCAGGCACATCAATGTCAGTGGTATCAAAGGGTTGTTTTCCAAAAAGCTTCAACAGCTGTTTTTCTGTAAGCTGTGTCAAGTGAACATTTTAGTATCNTCAGCAAGACTGCTTCAGAAAGCAACTCAGGGATGTCAGTGGTATCAAAGTGTTGTTTTCCAAAAAGCTTCAACAGCTGTTCNCATCATCTCTGGGCAACCTGTTCCAGTGCCTTTCCTCTGAGTGAAGAATTTCTTCCTCACTTTCAATGAATTCTAATCCTAGAAGAGAATTTCATAGAGTATTCTCCCAAGAATACTGTGACCTATCTTCAGTGACCAGAAGACAACATAATCAAATGATCTGAGAGAGTTGGGCTCAAAGATGAGTCTGTTTGGCATAAATACCTGTTTCTCCATTTTCTGTGCACACTGAACATATAGGAGGACAGCTTCCAACACTAATTTGCAGATTCTGGCTGGTGTATCTATATTGTCCCTTTTCTCCTACTGTTCTGCTTCTTCTCTCATTTGCCCTGAAGTTCCCTTGGTTGGTCCTCTGCTGCATTACTGCTCCACACTACCATCAATCCACACCCACACACCTGCAAGAAAACATTCTGTAAGCTGTGTCAAGTGAACATTTTAGTATCAGCACATAGTGTCATGTATAGGTGCAAGTACCTTGTGTGAAGGCTGGAAGGCAGGCGAAATCAGGCCATTTGGTAGCATCAAAGTCAGCACCAGTATAACCCATCCAGGCTCAAAACTAGCTAATATAAAAGATCTCTATCTAGTTTTTTTGGAACTCAAATACCATATTTAAATGAATAAATATATGTTTTAATACATTTTCACAAGTGGTTTAATAAAAAAGCAGTTTGAACTTTGAAATGACATACCTATTTCCGTGGTGGGCATGTGAGAGCACAGTTTGCAGATAGGCTTTTCACCACCTGTTGACTCCTGTGTTTTGAGTCATTAACTGCTGTAGCTGCATCAGCAGAAAGCTAGAGGGTGAATGAGCAGAATAACAATTGATAAATTGAACCAGCTCTGAGTTCAAATTCAGGTAAAACATAAAATTTGTTTACCATTGACTATGCTGAAATCCTTGAAGTGACAAGGATAGTTTCAGTTTTCATTCTCCTGTTCAGCTGCTGTGCCCAGCACCAAGGGATGAGCTCAGTTTCTATTTTTCAGCAATATCATCTTCACCCTTAGGCTTCCTGCACTCTGGGGAGGAAAGTTTCTAAACTGAAGGATTCTTAAACATTTCCACAAACATTCCCATGTTCCTTAAGGCAAGCAAGGCCATTGACCACCCACATCTATTGTTTTCAATGGACAAGCAGGTGCAAGGCTGTTCCTTCAAAGCAATTGTTCAGAGCAGTGGGTCAGTTTTAAATGTCCTTATCCATTTCCTGCACTTTGCTGAAACAGCTCAAAACATACATGTTGTGATGGGAACCACAGCATGAACTTACAGGCATGATTTGTTTCACCAACAGACAAAGAAGGATGATTAGATACTTTTTTCTATCCAGAAGTGGTTTGGAGTTTAACTAATACATTTTGGCAGGGCAAGGAGCCAGTAGTGGGTATTACTGTCTTGATGCATTGAAGAACACTTTTTTCCCTATTCCCACAGAAAGTAATTTGAACGACAAAAATCCCCTTTGCTTTGTATGTAACAAATGGCTATGGCCAAAACCAATAAGAGCTGAAAATTAGGGCTTCTAATGTGACCACTGAGACATTTCAAACTTAATTATATCTGAAGTAGACTTAACCATCCATTTCTCTCCAGTTTCACACAAACAGTAATTGCCTCTGTAGCCACACTGCAATATTGTAGAATTAACCACATCCTAGAGGAGCTGAGGAAAAAAAAAAAAAGGAAACAAAGCAGACTTTAGACTTTCTGTCCAGGCAGAACAGACTCATTGAACAGTCGTGCATGTCTCCCCTCTGCACTGAGAATTAGAGCCTTTGCAAAACAAACAAACTACACCAAAACAAAACAAAAAATTAAAATCACAACAGTAACCTAATAACTGACCTAGAGCTCAAGCCTGAGCTGTACCTCAAGCACAGATAAAGGCAGTGTATTTTGGTGTTTGTACTGCAATGTCTGCAAACTGCCCATTTGCAGAAGTAACTATGCTTTAATTCTCAGAGTTGAGAAATACTGTGGTTTTCTTTCCCATTGTTTCCCTAATCTAGAAGCAGTTCAGAGACATGACAGCTCCACATGTAAAACAGAGTAACAAGAGCTACCATGGACATGTCCCTAGCCAGAACAATATCTGTATGTCTGCTTCCCTTTCCCCTCTGATACAGCTCTCTTCAGAGGAAAAAAAAAAAGTGTATCCTACTGAACTCTGAAAGACACCTTGTGCCTCTGGTCCATTTGGAGAGAAAAGTTCTTGCAAGATTTCTCATGAAGTAATTTTGGCTAAAGCAGGCTTGCATGAAAGTTGCTTAATATGGAAATTTACCCACAGTCCCCTTCTGGCACAGCAAAGTAACACACTACATGACCTGAACTACAGTCTGCACAGGAAAGAAGAGACACAGGCAACCATAAAGGTATGAAGATTTCTCAGCTACTATTCCCCACGAGGTTCTGCAGAAGTGTAGTTGGACTGATTCAGGATCATCACTTGGTGTCAACATTAATGTTTTTCTGAACTTTCCAGGTTACAGAGGAGATAGGAAACTGCTCTTCAGTCAACTCTTCTTGGCAGCTGAGGCAATACTCCAGATGATCCTCCTCCTGACTGGCTGAAAATCATTAGAGATTTTTCCTGTCACTTTTCTTGAAACATCTATCTCCTCATTGTAACAGGCTATTCTAAGGAATAGCATTACACAGAAAAGTTTCCTCAGACACATTAGTCGTGATGTATTTTTACATTTTGTATTTGGCAATACAAAGCAGCCATCAGTAAAGGCAGCTGCTCTGGGTTCAGTTCCTGAGTCATCCACAGACCTTACATACAGTTTTGAGCAATCAGTCTGTGATATGCTTTCCTTATCTTTAACACAGAAATGAAAACACTACCTTACACTCAAATGCTCTACCTCCCCCCCCACCGTCGTCACTGCAGTCTTTAAAGTCTTTGTAACAAGGTTTGACTCTTAATTCACACCTGTACAACACCTAGTACAACACAACTTCAGTTTTCAGTGTGATCAGGGATACCTGTGCAATACAGCAGTGGAGAATGACAATTTCTTGAGTCAGCTACTAGTCATCCAGCTTGGATTCAGTAAGGAATTAAGAATAAGCATTAAATGTTTCACAGTAGCAAGGTTATTCATGGGATTATCCACAAATTTCAGATCCAGAATGAATGGCACATTATCGACCATGGATCTAAGGAAATTCTGCCAACAGACAGGGGTACATTCTAATACCAGGCTATGGTGACTTCTGTGTTTGTTTCCTTGAAAATACTGAAAAACAGCCTGGCTTTCCTCAGACACATTAATTTAATTCACTCAGGATAATGTTTAAATTATCGTTATAAGAAATGAGTGAGTCTTGGTTAAATCTCATAACTTGGAGTCATGGTGCAAAAAAAACACCAACAAACCCAAAAGCTTTTTTTTTTAGTGGTTTTCTAAGTTACAGGTTCTTACTGGGAACTACATTACCTGATAGAATCAATACGACTGGAATGACAATTTTAACAACATCCCTTTATGACAAGGAATTAAAACCATAAATGCTTAGCATCAATTTCAAAGCACATTAAAAAGTCAAAATAAGCTTCACAAGTGCACCACTAATTGTTTGATATAAATAAATGTGAAAAGGGTGAACTAAGAAACAGACAGTCTGGTGACCTGTCCAAAGACCTATCAAGCTAAAGCAAAGGTGAAGCCTGCTGATGCCAGGATAACACACACACTGTACATCCAATGTGAACTAATCTAAATGCAGCTATGGAAAAGTCAGGTTTGGTTTCCCATAAAAAGTCTCATTACCTTTTCAGATTTAAATTAAAAACAGAGAAAGCTTAGGTCCAAGACTATGGTTCAAAGAGGTTTGTGGTTTTGAGGAATTTTGACAAGTTTTCCTGCCCCATAAAACTTCTAATATGAAGATCTATTCAGAGCCTCACAAAGAAGTAAGCAAGACCTATTTAAAACAAAATTTAGCTGAGCGAAGCACGACTATTTTCCTCTGAAGTATTTTGGCAGCTATGTAAGAATTACAAGTTATCTATCAGACAGTGGTTGCAAACAACACTTTCACAGGAAAGCTTTGAAGCTGATGAACTGTGATAAGCAAATTCAAGTGAACTACACGATGGAGAAGCAGCAAAGCCAAGTCACTCACATCTTGTTCCCAAGAACTCTGGACCTAAGTTACATCCCTCTCACATCAGCAACAAGGTTTGCATAGGATAACATGCATGTTGTGTAGAAAGAGTAAGACTTAAAGGCAAGTGTGGCCGTGGATGGCTAAATCTGATGTTCTTACAGATGGCATTTTTTATGTTATCTGTTAAGTAACTGATACCCTGAATAGAGGTCAAGGTTCCATACAGCATGTTATATACTGATGTTTCTTTTATCTTGAGCTGTCCTGTCCATTTAGCTACTGTTTTCTTTCTTTATATGAGGTAGAAGTCTTCTCTTTAAAGGCTAAAAATGTTAATACTTGAAACAATATCTAGCTACATAGAGGTTAAAGTGTTTCAAATTTACTATCAGAGAAGTCAAAATGGAACAGCAAAGTCTGTGACCAGACAGACGAAGCAAAGAGACTTTATTCTGAGGTTATGGTATGACCTACTATGAAAAACAGATGTCTACACATTGTGGAGAAAATGGCTCTGCTTTGAGTGATGCAGGAAGTCCTAAACATTCAAAAGGTTGTTAGCATATAAGCAACATGATATGTCTATCTTAAAGATTCTGGAAACGACTGCATTATTTTAAAGATTTCTTTTTAAAGATAAGAAACTTTTTGAACTCTCATCCACTAGAAATGTATGTAAAAACCTCCTGATTTGGTTATACAGAATTGTAAGACCTCAAAATGCTAACTTCAAATTTTGCGTCAGACTCTTCTGTTTTACTAAAATGATACACAGAGTAGCCAAGATTTTTGGTATGAATTCTTGAAATCACTCTGAAACTTTTAAATGCCTCTTAACATGTATCACTAGCAATAATGAATCAGTGGGCAAGGAGCACCTCAGAACTACTTAGGCCTTAAGCAAAGTATCTTCATTCTGCCACCCTTACAGACCGCGCAGAAAGGAGATGACTAAAGCTACCAATAGGCTAGAATAAAGTAACGACCCAGGGTGAATTTCAGAAACTTGCTCCTTCCTGTCCTCATTTGGCACCACATTTTAGTATTTGCATCTTGGAGTAAATCACAGTGTTGTTGCCTGCCTATGATATCTAGCTTGCTTATTTCACAGCCTCTGGAATAATGCCTAGTTTGAGAAACATATCACAAGGAATGTATATAGACTGTAATGAATTCCTATAGATGAAGAGGTTAATTAATGAGAATCCAACTAATAACCTAGTTGGATTTAATCCATATACTAAACTGGCAACAAGCACAAGAGAAAGAGGCAGAGGGTACAAGGATATATTTGGGGAAGAAACCACACGACAGGGCACTTTCAAAGTGGTTTGGAGATGTTATGTTGCTCAGCCACTCTTAACCCTTGGTCTCGTGGACTTTCCATCACCCCTACAGAAAGCTTTTCTGCTGTGTCTCAAATGCTATGTCTTTCCTGCATACACAATGCAAAAAAAAAAAACAAACCATAGCTATTTCAGTTTTCAGCCTAAATATTAAAATGCCTGATATTTACATATGCACACCACTCTTCTTAACAAAAGCAAGCTTCAGCAAATTTTGCATTTCACTGTTACTGAAAGTCCTTGTCCATCAAATCCAGCAACAGAATATGAAAGGGAAGGAAGTTTTCTTAGTAACACCAATTTTTATTGTTAATTCCATTTACAAAGAAAGTCTGTTATTCATTCTTGTCCAGGTTTTTCATAGCTACAACAAATGATTAATGTGAGCAAATCGAGATTCAACTATAGAAATTGGGATTTCAGAAAACTACATTAATATTTTCTAATTTCACTCCCTTCCCAGTCATTTATTTACATTTGTCTTTAAATTAAGATAAGATATTGTCACATTTACTCCAAATGTCTAAGACAACTCACATTAAATACTTATTAACATTTCATTCTATGATTTCAGAATTCGATTTACCCTGTTTGGGCACTTAATCAAACTTACAAAACAGCTCAAAATGAAGTAAAAATTTTGCAACAAAAATATCAACTCACCTATTCACAAGTGGAGATGCCTAAAGTTATCCCCTAAAGTTCAAAATATTTCCAGCAGGCCACCTAGAGTTGTAACTGTATTTTTCAGTGCTATAGCTGGGAGAAACAAAGCTCCTACAGCCTGTGTATTACACACTTCAATCCTTTTCAAAACTATCTTGTGAATATTTATCCCACACACAGTTTTTAAAAACCCCCAAACACAAGTCCTCAGATCTTATCTCATATATACTTAAGGTATCAGATTGCAATTACTGTTTTAAACTCACTTTAGTATGAGTATCCATAACCAAGACTAATGGGGAACAAGAGGAAAAAACCCTCTTCAATATGTTTTAAGATTACAATCTCAAAAGAAGCCAAGGAACTACTCTGAACTTTATTTAACTTGAACTTTGGTCATCAACAATATTTTTAGTCATTACCTGCTTCTTAAGCCCTTTTCAGTTAAATAAATGCACTCCACACATTTATTTATGCTGCAAAGACAATAACAATGACTGAAGTTTTTCCTTTTCATATGAAGAATGAATAAACTCAAGTTAGCAATACAATAAAGAAGTATCACCACAGTGCACGTTTATTAGACAAGCAAAATTTAACTTTACATTTATAATACATTAACAAACAAAAATTACAAACCTTATAACATCTTGCAAAAGAAATTGTATCTGAGCAATGTGCAAATCTAAAAACTTTGGGAGATCAAAATAGGGAAAATTCTGTACAAATGTAATATAAAAATACATTTCCATATGAAAGAACCTTCTGTTTGAGACTCAGTCCAGAACTGCATCTCCCATGTTTTTGTTGCTGCTCAAAAAATTCTGAGCAGCAGGAAAAAACCCCAAGCATATCCCCCCTCCCACACCCTAAAAACATCCCACCCTAGCAAGCCCTGCTTGGATCACCATCTGCTTTTCAGAAGCCAATAGGAGATAGTAAGAGTTATTATTAGGAGACAGTAAGAACTACTATATTTGTTTCTAATTCATGCTGCAAATGTTGAGAGAGTTCAGAGCAACAGGGCAGGCAAGGAGAACCACCCCAAAGACTTCTACATAACAGAAAAGCAAAGCCCAGGTTAGTGATATCTCCTAGGGTAGGCCAGCGATAGTTGAATATTGACATACCAAAAAGCTCTTTCAAGAAGAATGACAGGAACAGTTCAGAAGAGAGTTTTCAACATATATTTAGATGCCTAACATTAAGTAGAGAAGAAGACTCATCATCTTAGAGGCAAAATGCCTAGATCTCACTAATCTCCATCAGATGCCTCTGTGCAAATCTTTGATTCAATTATAGGACTAAAACAGTTTCCAAGATGACAGCTGCCTGTGCAATGTCCTTTTAAAAGCAACTCCCTATCTAACTAGTTAGTGAAGACAATATCAGAAAGTTTAGCCTTTTTTTTAGAGTACTACATGCAGGTTAGTGAAACTATTGATTAGGCTATTCTGTAGTTATTTACCTATAAAGTGTGCAGCAAAAAGTGACTGATTACACTAGAGCACTAACAGCACCATGTGATCCAAGTGTTTACTTTTATGAAGTGGCTTCATCTTTACACATACAGTTTGACCTGCTTGTCTGACAGCTTACCCAGGACTTCAAGCACACAGTTTTTAAATTTAGCTTACTACTAGTAAAATGACATTCAACTGCAGGGCAACTACTGCATGCTTAGACTGCTTAAGTAATCATCTGGGGCCACTTGTAGTAAGTGTGGAAATTATAGTCAATCATGTCTTGCTGCTTAATTGAAAAAAAAAACCCAACAACACAGTAATTTCAATCCTAAAGATTGTTGATTTTGCTATAAACAATTTTAACCATCAATTTTAGAATTCTACATACAAGAATCACTCAAATCCACTAAGGAACATTATTTCCCCTGTATTCTGTTGGGCAAAGGGCTCATTAGAATCACTGGTCGCTGACTCAAATCTAGGTCAGTATTCAGAGCTTGAGTCTTAAATTCTGGATATAAAAGAAGAGTTTTGAAAGTCACGTACCTGTCCTTTAGCAACAATATCGGAAAACAACAAAGGAATTCTGGAAGAGACTCCAAATTTTTCCTGACATAGTGACTTCAAGGCTAATTCCAATTGTCTTCTAAGCGAAGAATGTTGAGGAACCTCCTTAACAGGCGTAATTCTATTTTTTTTTAGCCTAGCTTAATTTAAGGAAGAAAAGTCAGAATTTTAGTTTATAGTGAATTAGCAGCAGTGAATACAAATGAGCTCAATCTTATATTGTATATAATTCATGACTTCACACACAAGATACAGCCTGTAGTATTAATACACTAATGAATTTGATTTAATACACAGAGCTTGTAAAATGAATTGCTGGAAGTTTAGCCTTTGATTTCTTTCTATATCAAGGAATTTCTATAGAACAATTTTTGTACATAAGTACAGGGGAATCATTGCTTTCATGGTGAAGCAGACATTAGAATTGGGTACTACTGTTTCCACCCTCCCTTTCTTTAACATTCATTACTCTCTCCAGAAATGCAAACCTTGAGCCTTGTTCATTGTTGTATTCTGGATGAGAGTAAAAGGGGACCAAGAAGAGGCAGTGAGACCTAATAGTGAAGGCAACACATAATTCTGTTAAGCAAGTATATTGGTGTAACGTGGTAAAGTGAGACACACAGACCATAAAATAGCAAAGCAACATTCAGTATGCCATAGCTTCTTTGGCTTCTCTCCTCAAAAGAGAGTAACAGAACTGGAGATTAACAAAATATGGCTGAAGACAGGCATAGTCTCTACAAACACACAATAAGAATTTAGCATCTCTCTCTAGAATTCTGGTATTTTGCTCTGGAACATTGCTATAGTTAGAGTGATTCCACCTCTCTCTGCAGAAGTACACTGAAATAGAGAGCCTTTTGAATGGTCAGTTGTTCAGCTGCTGCTCTCACTTGCAACTTGGTATTCAGATTTGGTTAAAAAGACTGATGTTACATTGACTCAAATCAACTTTTGTTTAGAGGAAAAAAAAAAAAGCCATTTGTGGCTAATGTGCTAGTGCTTTCTTGGTTGAATTTCCTTTTTACAGTGAAAGGGGGATACGGAAACAGCCCTTGAGTTTTTTTGATAAGGGAAAGAGATACACGATACCCTTCAAGGAATTGTAGATGTGTAACACCATACTTGCAGAGATAAAAGACTGCCAATAACAGATTATTTCAGCATCTCCAGAGCTTTTACATTCTAAAGCCTCTTAATGCAGCATGAAGCACAGTCTAATTGTATACATATATGCCTTAATACTACAAGTAAACAAGTGGCATAATCATTCAGCAATTTAGGCTGGTCTGTACCAGTTGTAGCATTTATATTACAACATACTGGCAGAGCTGGTGCAGTCAGAGCTCACCTCGTGTAATTCCATCTTTGCAGGGAGCTTTTACTGCTGAAAGATATCCCAGCTTACCACTCCTGACCAGCAAGACTGTGCCAGCAGCAGACTGAACAGTAGACCTAGTCTTCCATTTTCCTAGTAATAGTATCTATGTCAGTTATTTCCTGTGATGCTCTCAGTAGACAACTTATGAGATTTAGAAGCCACTCCAAGGCAATGAAAAGCACAAAGTCAGCTTTCTTTCCTTTGTCCCATTTCTTGTGCAGTGCAGCTCAAGGATGAGATTATGCATACCCATTAAAAAGACTCCTTGTGGGAGGTCCTAATCTTACTGGAAGTGAATTTGAAGTTAGATGAATAAAGATCAAGGATTTCCTGCCTAAAATTAATTTTGCTGTAGGGAACTCAGCCTGCACAGTGGCATTTTGTGTAATCTAGGTCAAGAGCTAAGGTTAACAACTAACACAAAATGCTTTCAAAGTAAGCCATCATTTTTTGTAATAATCTTCAGAATATTACTGGGACTACAGTGTAATGCTGTAACATACTAGAGGAAGTCTAGACTGCAGTCAGTTCAGCTAATAAAAATTTATGTAGTCCTTGTGCCCAAATTGTTACTGATGTCTAGGCTTGTGCAGGTACACACACATTAGCTGCAACAGTGACTGCAGTGTAAACTCACTCTAAGCAGGCTCTTACTCCAGCAATGCCAAATCTGCATCCCATATCCATAGCAGGGCTGAGGACAACTGACTCTCAGAATTCATTTAGAGCCCAAGCCACTCTGGAATGGTTAGAATATTGGTTAATTCAATTTGAGACAAAGCAGAAGTCACATAAAGCTAGAAATCAACAAAACTGCATGTAAAAGTTAACAAGAAAAAAAAAAGCACTGGTGTTCAATAGCAGACACCTTGTATACACATCTTACAAAGATTATTACACGAAGGAAAAGATGGAAAAAGCTAGCAAAATTATACTTGTGGAATAGTCACTCATTTACAAATACAACATTTAAAATCACTTCAAGTATTCCATCTGACAGCCAGGAAAAGGTACAGTAAGACTGGGAAGTAGTTAAAAGTTTTTCAGATTCATCTGCTTGATATGAAATCAATGTTAACATAGATAGGATACGGAAACAGACTGCACTGATGACTGAAATCACAATAGCATGTAAATAGTAGTCTTCAATCTTTGAGAGCCAGAAAGCACTCAATGTTATGAGCAGACCAGTAAAGACAATCTGCTCATTTTACTGTTATTTTAAATTAACACAGATGGGCATTTATGAAAAATCTTCAATATTATTCATGTTAAATTATGCATCACATCAGCAAAGAACATTCCAAACTAATCCAACACTCTTCTACTACTTTGTGGCAGCTTGGTATTGGGATCTAGGAAGCAAAGCAGGGCAAGCATAAACTCAGGATCACTTTTATGTAGCAATGTTGTTTAACTGTGATACTATCCCAGATAAGAAAAAAACCTACAGAATACCTTTCCTTCCAAGTTTCAGACTTGCAAAGGTTTTATCAGTTAAATGTGGTAACCTTCCCTATCCCCCCCAAAGATGAAAAATATAAAAAACCTTTTCCATCTGCTTCTAGAAGTTGTCCTTCAGTAGAAAGGATATCATCATTCCTCAGAACTGTAGCTATTTAACTGTCAGAAGCAAACAAACAAGCTATAGCAATCTTAAAATATGTCACATTCTTCTGGTTAAGCAAAGACTAAAGTAGTCTCAAAAATCCCTTATGTTAATTTGAATAAGCATTTGTCATTAAATTTCAGGCTTTTACCTTTTAAAAAATTGTTTGATAAATATCTTGCTTTAAATCAAATCCTAAAATAAATATTACACATGGAAAACATAATACTGAAATCTGGAGTCCTACAAAGACAACACTAATAGTGGCCAAGTCTGCTATAAAGATGAATGAGAAACAAACAAACAACAAAAACCACCCCAATCCCCCAAACAGAAAAACACATCAAGTCTCAAATGGAAATGTTATCTATATACTACAACATATAATTTTTTCTTGTCAGTGGCATGTCTCCAGTTTCAGAGAAGTTAATGATACAATACCCAGGTATTCAAAAATTTCTTCAGTTTGCCATAATACTGTAGACCTTTTACAATTAACTCAGTTCCTGCAGCTGGAACTCTGTAACAGAAAGAAAGTAGGTGCTCTGAAATACTTTCATATTTTTGTATAACAGAAATTGGTAGGAAACGACCAATCCATATTCAAAAGTTGTTGGTTTTTCTTTCTTTCTTCTTTTAAATTTTCCAGTTTAAGTATGCTGAGCATCTGATATTTGCTCTAAAAGTTCCCCACATTCCCCTTCATCAGTGAGTTTCTTCTTGTGGACCAGACGACATTTCAGCCTTCAGGAGGTATCTGCACTCCCAAAGAAAAAATCAACAAAGAACCTGGTTGCATTTGCTTCACTGTTTATTACAGTCTCTAGGTTGGCCTTAGTCAGAGCATTCCTCCTTTCTCTCTTTTACCTTGCAAACTTCAATTTCAGATTGCAAAGAGGACTGAGGAATGCAGCCAAATGTCCGAATACTGTATGGATCGACTGGTGGCACCAGTGTGAGCGACTCTACGCTCAGTGCATCTGTATTGTCATCTGTTAGTAATGATATTGTGGGCTGCTGTGCAGGAATCAGGCTAGGAGACAGGTTTGCTGTTTCTATGTCACTGTTTTTTACAGCGCTCTTGCTAGACTTTGAGATAGCTGGAATAGTTTCATCAGTCAACATCATCTGACCAGAAATGGTCATCTGAGGCTGCTCTGGAGCTGAAGCATCATCTAATAAAAGAAAACACCAAGAAACAATCAATATTCAACTTAGTATGCATGCTAAGCCTAACAGTATACTATTACTTATGAATATTTAAGAATAATTGAGTGGAAAATGTAGTTTGGTTAAGCATTATGCTTAAGCATTCACTTTTCAGTAATTAGAAATAAAATAGAATATTATGATGAAGGCAAAACATAAGATGTCAACAGGCATCTGTTCAAATTAGGAACCAGGAAATTCTACACATTTAGTATTGGAATATACAGCAATATCAGAAATATTCCTAGAGAGAGGAAATTGAAGGGAAGAATAAGAAAGCCTCTCCAATAGTTAGTACAGATTAAAATGAATAGCCACCCCATACCAAGAAGCTCTTTAGAAATAAAATAAGTAAACTAAACAAACAAAAAACCAACAAAACCAAACCCAAAACCCTTGTACAACTATTTTTCCCCAAGAGGTGGCTTGTTTATTACAAAAATTTGGAAGTCACTCTCTCATTTCATTCTCCAGATTCACATTTAAGTGACACCTTAACCGCAGAAAGCAGAACTATGGAAGAACAGGAAGGGCAATAATGTGCTACTGTAATTGAAAAGTGCTGCAAACTAGGCCTGTTTTTATGCAGGCATGTGTTACATGATTTTTTTTTTTAGTGCTCCTAAGCATGGAACACTCCACACATAAAACTGGGAATAAGCATTACATACCACAGAAAACTGATATGCTACACCTTCCCACACAGTGAAAAAAACCCCAAACATTAACAGCTGTTTGTACTGTCCTTTCCCCCCTTAAAATCCTAGCTAATTATGAAGGAAACTGCTTATTTGACTCAGATGGATAGTGAAATGAGGGGGATGAGGCAATACAGCCTTATAGGAGCAAGTATGTCCAGAAAAGTTAGGGGTTTCTTTTTCTTCAGACTAGAGTCATAGATGCCGTTTAAGTAAGAGATATCCAGCTTCAAAACAGACCATTTCTAGAGCTCTTATAAGAAACAGCATGTGTTCAAGTGTACAGGCATCTACAGAGAAGTCTACAAGGCAATGTAGTGAATAGAGAAGCTAGGAATTAGGTTCTGGTTTTAATAAAGTGACCTTACAAATGTTTCATTTTCAGTATGATCCCAATTGATCCCATAAAATAACAAAGAGCATGAACATAAGGCAAAAAAACCCAAAAAGACAGACAAAGCTGAGAATGGAATGGATATCAGTAAAGTATCAGTGGGATAACAGTAAGATTTATTTTTACCTTTCTGGTCAGATAACCCCAAACAATGGTGTATTCTCACTTCAGTAAACCACTCAATTTTACTTTTTTGCTGAATCGGTGGCTAAAGCTTCTCGCTTTAATAAAAACAAAATTTATAGATTGTAAAAAAAGTCTCCTTTTAAGTAAAAGGGACATCACTGGTTATTTTTGAAAAATAAGGACAGATTCAAAGTAACTCTGCAGATTCTTTTTAGTTGTCAAGGAGCTGCAGTGAGAATGTAGTGATTGATAACACAGAAGTGATGCAAGACCTGCATGGAAAAGGAACTGCTAAAAACGTTGAGATAAAGCCTCATCTCTCTGAATTCCAAGAGCAATACTAACACGTAAGTATGCACAAAGCTGTGAGTCTGTGATGATTTTACCTTCTGAATTTATAAAATCTTAAAAGAATATAAAATATTCTTTGCAAAGATTATTGTTAATCTTAATTATAGTATGACTATTCACCAAAAATACAAGATTCAGAAATCTAAGACATTCTGGTAAATGAAGTATTATCAATGAATGTCATTCTGCTTAGGAATGCTACATACAGCACATTTCTGTTGCACTTCTGCTATTTCACTTCTGATCCTGCAGTTCATTCTTTAAATCATTCCTCCCTATCTCCCAACAAAATATTAATACATTTCCTCAATACTTCCATTTCCTGAAATCATGACAGACATACATATTTTGTTGTGCTGTACTGTCCCCAAATCCTACTGTGTAGAATCTAAATTAACACTAAAGAGATACCCTTTCCTAGTGTTACAAAGAAAAAGGAAGTGTTTGAAAAAAGTCTCCATTAAAAATAAAAATCTAAAAAAAGTTTCTCTCCTCTACTTTCAATGTTTCATTAGTCACTGTCAGAGCTTCTCTTTTGTTAACCTACTGCTGTATTTAAGGGTAGCTGTGACAGAGTTCTGTAACTCAGCATGGCATTACTGCCAAAATGACAATAGTGACTTGACTCACAATAGTCAACAGCTCTCACTATTATTTTGCAATATATTATCCCTTCTTGACTAATACTTAACTACAAATCTTACTCTTCAGTCACCACTACAAGCTACTGCTGTGAGAGCAGTATTTAAAAAAGGCTCACAAAAGTGTTATTACAAGAATGTGTGTCCCTAAAACCCAGACAGGTACCAAGCTCTTGATTCAAGGAGTTTCAAGGCACCCAGTATGTTTAGAGATTAAGTTCTTTGCACATTACCTGGAATGTCTGTCTATATTACACATAAAAATACTAACTGGCTTCAAAAAACCCTAAACTCCTAGTATTTGGTTCCAGTTTGACTTCTGGATAGAAAGAGCAAAGATAACTGTCATTTTTACCCAAATAAAATCACCAGTTACTGAGATATGCTCTACTTTTAAATAACAAAATGTTCTTATCTAATATGGGAAAATGGCATTTCTATTTACCTCTCCCCAACCCCCATATATTAAAGCAAGAATATTCTTTAAAAAAAATAAGCCAGATCTGCAACAAAACCAGGAAGAGTGAAGTCAGTTTCTTAAAACAGTTGTGATATTAACATTTACTTCTAACAAACACCCCTATGCATATACCCCCAAATTTAAGTACTACACAAGGTTTGAAAATAGGGTGTTATTTGGCAGGTTTTTGGGGTATTATTAGCTCTCTCTGGTTTCAGTGGCTTCAGCAACCTTAGACATTCTTAAGCACTTCTAAAATGCTACCAAGATTATCACTAAGAAAAAAAATCCAAACCAAATCACTCAACTTCTATTAACTTATAAGGGTGATTATTAGTGAAAGAAGGAATATCTACAGAGAAGTGTCCTAAGCTGTACAGCAACACATTATGAAAGGATAACAAAAATAACTAACGAGATATTAACTGAAAAGACACAAAGTAAACCTACAAAGATGAAAAAGGGTAGTTACAGAAATAAGAGTGAAATGTCTACATACCATGATAGTAAGAAAAAAAAATAAATTAGACAGAAGTTAAAACAGGTTATATAATTAAGAAGATAATCAGAAGTGTATTTTGATCTTTTTTGCATCTGCTTGTTTTCCTCACCTCCTCAGGCAATTAAGAGTCCATAAGGCCATCTGCCTGAGTTCAATGATTAAAGGAATGTTAAACTCATACCATCACAGTCCAAGGACAATCTTATGCTGAATGCTTGTCCATTTTACTTAAGTTATAAATAGATTTCTTGCTGCTAGCCAAGTACTTGCATTACTGTCCATTCAGGAGCTTGTGCTTACTAAATTCCACTACAGCCACGACTGTCCCTGTGCAAATGAAGACATAGCTGCTTTGAAGCTGGAGGCTTGATAACAGAATTTCCTTCTTTGGCAAGAGAGCAAAAAAACCAGGGAGAAACTGCAGGTAAGGCTTTCAGAAACAGCTAATTATTGCTTTACCATTCTCCCCAAAAGAACCCAGTAGAGACAAATATTTATGATGCTTTCTACAGTTTCCTACCTCAGTGTCATTGCTGTCAGCATGGAAACCAAGTATGTTCTATTAACTGTTATGGGCTTTTGAAAGCTTATGGAGGAACCTGCCTGAATTGATATTGCGCGAGTTTCTGTTGCAGCTGCTGCTTGAAGACCTAAACCCAGTGTCCACCGTGACTGTCAGCCTCCGACAGACTAAACACCCGCCGGCGTCCTTTCCTGCCAGACCTTACTAGAGGAAAACACAGCCATAGATCATACAAAGGCTTTAACAATGAAACAAGGAAGGGAAACTGGAATGAAGACAAAGGATAAATGTTAGAGTAGCAACAGGAGTAAGTGACAAGGACACATGCATAACTGCTGGTATCTTGAGTACAATGTGACACCACACCAAGAGTCCAGTAAGTTTGGGAAATACTTCTGAAGCTGGAAGTATTCATTCTTTAGAAATAAACGAGTTTAAAGGAATTTAATTTTTTGCTTACCTATCTGGAAATGTCCATAATATAGTTTGGGCTATGATCTAGCAATACAAACTGCATTTACACTGAGGAGGGACTGGCAGGCATTTATTCACATTACAATCTTCTCACATGCTTTAGAAATCTGGAAAGAAGCTATTAATCACAAATTCTGGCGAGATAGAATTCTTCTGATTTCTACTGGCCAAAAAATTAAATGAGGTGCATTATTGTGCAGGTGACAGTACTTCATTAAGCCCTACTATCCTGTGATAGGAAACTGAAGATCTGGCTTATAATAAAGCCAGAGCATTTTAAAAGATAGCAGCAGTTCAAGTGATGATGATTGGTGCATAGAAAGTTTCTAGAAATGACATTTTCTAGAAACAAAAGAACTTCCTCACCTAGTTAGAAAACTACTAGCATCATAGAACAGAAGAGATCAAACCACATTTACATTAATGACTACAGAGGGAAGAGACGGGGATAGTTTCACAGGCTCTCCTTGTTTGATTAATTGCCCTCTCCTTGGAATATTAACATTTATTTTTACAAGCTGCAATCCAATATATTCTCTGCAACAAGGGACAGCTCTGTGTGCTTATTTTAGACCTTTTACTATCAGTATCTGCCAGAGATGTGAAATACAGCATAAGTGGAATAGAAGAACAATGCCTTCTGGAGTCCTCAATATCCACTGCTCCAGTGTAAACATTTTCTCATGTATTGAAACCAATTACATATTACAGCTGAAGACAAAAAGTGGTAAAATACAGTGTAGATGACATTAGACATACATAATCCTGGAACACTGTTAAAGTAAGAGAGCTTCTTTATCTTAATCCTTGGCATATATAAAAATAAGCACTTTGAAGAAGTGCACAGTTTCAGCAAGTGTAGCCAAGAAAAGTCTGTAGTCTAAGCTCAGAAGCTTGCCGATTAAAGTCTACCTGCAAGAGAATATTTCTATCTTATGCATAGCAACATTTCAAATAGACAAAATTACAAAAAAAAAAAATCATTTAAGTACAAGGAAAAAACCCCAACTCAATAGCAGTATTTGCAGAACCTGATACTGCTTTTTCTGTCTTGCTACGATTCTGCTTTCTTTAAGAGATGACTACTTCTTCTGTTTTAAGGAACAGAGGTCTTGTAAAGGACTAGGCTTAATTACCAAATACTGCAAATGAGGGAGTTGCTAGGTTTTAAAAATATCAGTGCTATGAAGTACTGTGACAATTATTAGGTAGGATAGCTGATAAACTCAGAAATCATAAGAGTTTATTTTACTCATGACAAAGCAGTTCATGCAACTATTGCTCTCTTTCAGTGACTGAAACATGCATACGAGTCATATGACTCTCTGTAAGTTCAGTGACCCTCCCATCTCACATTCAGATACTATGTGATTGATTGATGCAGACAGGAGTGATAGTGAGTGCAGTATTTTTACAAAACACCAAATTCTTTTTTCTGTGATACATTTTTGAAAGCTCTTTTACTGTTTGACCCTTAATATATAGGCTATCTTTTAACATTGTTTCCTCTCAACTAACAATTATGCAATTTGTCTTTAATTTGTTCTTATCTATCACTGTTTTATGTAAAAGCCAGTGTGTACGTTTTAAATCTTATTTCCTGAAACAACACTGTGAAGATTACAAGTACCATCTCAAATATATCAAACTGAACACAATTGTCTGGGAAAGAACCTGAGTAACATGCTCCAGGAGACCCTGCTAGAGCAGGGAAGTTGGACTAGACAGTCTCTGGCAGTCCCTTCCAACCATAACCATTCTCTGATTCTGTGAACAGTTTAAATCTGTCAGTTAGCTTAGGGCACTATAATCACAAGTTTACAGTAGAAACAGTTGTTGTGGTTTTAAGATGTTTCTCTTAAGGAAGGTAGCTGAGGTAGTCCTTGAAGTCCACATACATATCTCCCCTTTATCTTGTCTGGCCTTCATGACTGAAGTTCCTGAGCAACCTAAAATGTTCTTCATGGTCAACAACCAAATAATTGCCAGAGAGGGGAGCAGGGAACGAGGGAGGGACAGAGAACACTTGTGTGCTCATGCGAGTGTTTAAAATGGAATGAGAAATGAGAAGGCAGATTCAAATGCAACAGATGGTGGCAGCATTCAATTTCTACCTGGGGGCATAAAACAGATCTTAGTAACTGCTTGCCCTTCATCAGGTACTTGTTACCTCCTCCTTTGCAGGAGACACTTCCCATTATGCAAGCCTCCTCTTCTGCTTTACAGCAGATAAAGGCAGTTCAGTTTCAACTGTCCTCAACAGGTTAAGGGAAAAACCACACTGTTTTAAATCAAAAAAGGTGAATATCAACAATTGCTTCTGTAACTCAGCTGAGTGGTCATTAAGACCTGATGTAACACAGACAGTGATCAAGAGACTACTGCTGATTTCAGCAGTGTACTTCTGTTCAGGCAGAAGCCTATGGAACAGCTATTTGGATATACCAAACAATCTCTTTCACAGTCATGCTCCTGGCAAGTTTCCTGTATAGATCACATTTATATATGAATACTATAAAAGGGAGAACATTAATAAGAACATTCCACATGAACTTGCAGTAAACCAGTCAAATCACTTAATGCAGAATAGACAACAGTATAGATCTGACACTGAAGTGATGCCTAAAGATTTAAGTGTATTTTGTAGATTTTTAGAACTTTGAGGATTATGTGAAGCTTCCTGGATTGTTTGCATATTAGAAGCCACTAGACACATTTTTAGGTACTATCTCAGACTTTCCCATGTCTTGCCAAGGACATCATGTTTTGAAGAAGACACCTGCAGATAGCTTGAAGACAACACAGAACAAGAGGGCCAAACCCCATGTGGGCCCTCTCCGAGGGGCAGAGCTGAAGACCACTGGGGGTGAGCCATTGGAAAACCTAATGCCAGGGTTGGCTATAGATATCTATATGTTAATTACTAATAAAACATATGAAGAAGTGTAATCCCTTGGGGTGGTGTACATCCATGTACAGGATCCTGAAGGTGTGGAAGTTTCCAATTAAAGGTAACTCTATCTTTCTCCATTAATTTTGTGCTGAGTGTCTATTTTCCAGAAAATTTGGTATCAGAAGATTAGCAAAAAGTGTTAACAAAGCTCTCTGGGTTGGGAAGGCAAACAGCCCAGCCAGCCCACCTCTAGGGATTTCAGAATTCTTTCTATACTAAGGACCTTGAGACACTGTCAGCCACTCAGCTATAACTATTAAAGTATCACTTCTTTATTATTGGCTGCAACTACATTAGCAGTTTGGTTCACACTTACTGCTTTGGTCAGATTATAGGAACAGTTTCTGTGCATTAATGAGATTCACAAGGAAACTAAACGATAAAATATGCTGCAACTATGCACCAAATAGACTTCAAATATTAGTAGCAATGTAAGTCTGAACTAATAGTTAGTCCTTCAGTCACATACATGGCAGGGATGCTTGGTTCAAAGCTCAGAGTAAATACAGTCCACAGCAAAATCCCTAAGCCACGTGCAGATTAGATGCATGCACCTCAGTATCAACTATTCATTGTCCTACTGCACCGAATTACCTGCTCATGCACATACACTCACTGTCTTTCTCTTTGTAACTGCTGTCTGAGGAGAGTTGGCAGAACAAAATACAGGAATTGAGCTCAAAAGTCATCCCTGCAGCAGGTTAACACAATCTGCTGACTTGGGACTCAAGTAGCTGATGCAGATTCTCACATTCATTTCCACTGACTTCGCTGAGGGTTACTATGCTCATAGTGGTAGGGCACAGAACTGTATCCTCACCACCAGATTTGCTAAAGCATCTACATGACCACACCTGGATCTGATACAAAAAAATCAAAACCTATTCAAAAATCTATTTTCCTGTGTGACGTGGCATTTTGAACACACTTTGTGATTAAGCCACAATGAAGGTCATACTAAGTGTGGCTAGTTCATGCAACCTGGCTGGTAAAGTGCAGACTGAAACCAGGTATTTAAAAATAGCAAAGGACATGGACAGGCCTTTTTACACTGCTAAGGAGAAACATGCCAAACAAATGTTTTCTTAATGCTTTACATAGACTTCATAAACTTCATAGGCAGCTTTTGCTTATCCTTTCCAGAAATATTTCTTGTGAGGATAGTCACTCTGGACACAAAACGTACATTGATCTCCTGGCACTGTTCAGTGAAACCTACAAAACTCTAAATGCCTAACAAGTCCTGTAGGACTGCAAAAAAGTTTAGATCTACATGAGGCCTCCAAACAAAGGCTGTAGAAGGGGGAACCAGAACAGCGATTTCAAGGAGTGATCAACACTGGAAGTGACTGTTAAAATGAGGAGGTTGTTTGAAGAAGTCTTGAGAATCAAGTTATCTCTACTGTTTTATAAACAAAATGAGACTGAGTAGGTCAGTTCTAGCATGAAAGCATTTCAGTATGCACCCTTCAGGATTTACTTCTTGTTTTTTCTCCAGCTTGAGGCTTTACCTCACAGTTTGCAATCGGAACAAACACCATTATAATATTCTCTACAAATACTATGCAAAAAGAAGGAGGAACGAAGGTGTTCTAATGCAACAGTAGTCTCAGTACAAAGATACTAAATGTACTCACAAACACATGGCAGCTACATTTGTGAAATTTATATTGTCAGGCTATTTATACAGCAGCTCATTCTGCATCAATGAAACGGCCTTCTCAAGTGTGGTGTTCAACCAGAACAGTGTTATTGCAAAAGCTTTACAGTACTAGTATCCTAAATAACTATTTTCAAATAGTTCATATTTGGTCCATTGTTCCAAATTAACATGAGTATGAAATTAGCATACAAAAGCAAATGTCACTCAGTTCAAAAAAGGTGCTTCATGTGGTGATCAACTTATCCACTATGGCGAAAGGCTAACAATTTACAATACAAATTTATGCAGGACAGGCCTTCATTTAAAAAACAACAACAACAACAACAACAAAAACATCCAGTGTTTTAAATTTTATGTGGCAGGAGACAAGTCAGACAAGCAGGACATTAATTCACCAGTACTTAAAACCACTGCTGAAAGATGGCAAGTATTTATTAGAGTTCTAGAAAGATGAAGAAATCATTAAAAGTTGTACCACAATTTAATTGGCTTAGTTGAATGGTAAGTGATCTAAAAAACATAAAGCTCTACTGGTTTTAATCCAGTAACACAGTAACTTAATTTTACAGTAAACTACTCTACATCCCTGAGTGCCTAGGCTGAAAATTGTGATTTAATACCTGATGGGCTCTGTGCAGCAGGAGTGGATGTTGAGCTTGCAGTCACTGAATCACAGCGCCCTGTACTTCCACTACCACTGGAAGGTGATGGTGATGAGAGTGGTGATGGATTGTGCTGATTTATACACTGGGCTACAGCAAAGCCTACAAAACAGGACAGTGAAGAGTATGAGTTAATAATTAGCTGAAAGAGTCAACCTAGATTAAAAAAAACAAAAACAAACTCACGAAAGAGCAAGAGTAAATATTGCATCAAAGTGGTGCTAATTTCATGTAGGGACCCAGAGGATGTACCCTTTCCCACATTCATCTTAGAAGCTTGAATCTGAATGCGTCTTACTGGAAACATGCTACAAATGCTGATCGATGAACAAGAAAGTAGAGGTTAAGGGATTCAAAGCATTTCAAAACTTAAAAGCTTGCACAAACCATCCAAATATGTCAGAACTATTCAGTTTTTGATATACTCAATAAATTCATGGGTCACAGACTTTAATGTGATACGGAAAATGGTTAAGTCAAAAGTGAACAAAACATCTCTCAGATAAAATGCCTGCACTACTTTTTTTAATTGCAGAATAACTTCAGAAACTTTTAATCAATTTAATCTAATGCTGGTACTGGTTTTCATTCACCTTCTCACAAGTCAAAATTTTCTAGTCTGAAGATTGGAAAGGTCTATAGTCTGACAGCAACTTTTAAGTAATTCGTCTTCTGGATTTCAGTCTAGTATTTCTTCAGATTCTTTAAAATTGTAGCATCCTATTCTGCAATCCTCTGCTTCTACCTTTGATGTCTTTAAAAAAAAAAAAAAGGTCTTAATTTGAGTTCCTTCCTTCCCCACAATGAGTCATGCACTTTCTCTTTCAAGATGCAATTTCAGAAACTGTTGACAACCTGCTGCAGAGGGAAATCCATTGAAAGTATGTAATTTGGGAAAGAAACACTTATGTCAGGTAATGTACACAATTCAGATGCTTCTGCAGCTCTTCTCACTCTCCCATTGGCAAGTGTTAAAGCAAAAGTTCACTCTCTGAACACTGAAAAGGAAAGCATCTGACAATCGGGTATGACAGAAAACAAATACACCACACAATTCTTTCTTCTTTTATACGTGAAATCTCCCACAGCATTGGATGGATCATTCACTCATCATAGGGAATCTCCTGTATGGAAAATTTGCTGGTGCCATGCAGCAGGCAGGCAGTCAAAACTTGATTTAAATGGGCTTGCTACAAGGAGCGTAATAAAGCTTTAAGACAGACATGACAAGTCAAGAAAATGCTGTTAGCAGCAACATGTACTGACAGGTTGTGTTACAAGGAAAAAATCAGAATGGCTGAAGGAAGGAAGACACAGAAAAAATCTAACAAATACCAGTCTTATTAATAATGTGACTTAATCTGTGGTCCCACCTCTTACTTTCTACCTCCAATGCTTATACTCAACAATAAGACTTAAAACCACTTGCAGAACACAATATTGTCTGAATTGCTGTAGTACTTGTATCAGCTTTAGATAAGTGAGCACCACTTTTACCAAGCTTTTCTTTTATATTACTGCAATTCATTATGTCCAAGATGAACACCACTTTAAAGAATTAAATAACCAACATGGCAAGGGACATCTATTCATATATTTTAGTTTAAAACAAAATAGTTTGTTAACAAGCTAATTATTCCATAAATGCAAATAAATCACAGAATATTCTGAGCTGGAAGGGACCCACAAACATCATTGAGTCCTGTGTAGAACACCCTAAGAGTCACCTCCCTTGACCAGCTGGCAATGCTGTTCCTAATACACCCCAGGACTGGGTTGGCCCTCCTGGCTGCCAGAGCACACTGCTGACTCATGTTCATGTTCAATCTGCCATTGACCAGGACCAGGACCCCCCATTTCTTTCTATCCTGTTCTTGTCAGTATAGTTATCTCATTAAAAATTCTCCTGTCTTTCCACATGTTGGTCCCCAGTTAAATCAAGGAAACACTGAACTTAAGCTTTTTTGAAAAACAAAACACCTCTTACATGCAAAAACTTCTTTGCCTAGTTGTTTCGCATCTTTGCAAAGTGCTACTCTGCCTCAGAAAACCTGATACACTTTACAAAAATTTCAACTTATAGAGATGGTTTACATTTAAGAAACTCTGTTATAAGCTCTTAAAACTGAAGAATAACTGTTATAATACAAAAAATGTTTTTGCTGCCAAAATACACGTACAAAAACTGGTCACTTGGACCTCTGCTGCCAGTAGCTGCTTCAACTTCAACCAGCATTAAAAAAAATGGACCAACTGACATTTTTAGTCTCCACATTTGCCACATAATGCCAATGCATGACAACTGTAGCTTTATTCACAGCTCTTCTAATCAGTTTAGTATACCTAACAACCTAGTTTCAAGTCCAGTGATCAGGTGGCTTAATTCTTTGCCATGGCTGATACTCTTTATGCCTTGCCAGCACATCCTCATTAGGAGTGATTCTTTGTTGAGACAGCATTTATTTTGACTGTCCTTTAATGCACAAAGAAACTCTGGTATTGAAGTATGCCACAATTTCTTCCACTAACCAGACAAGTCCTTTCTACAAGTTGAAAGAAGTTAGAATATTTACTGTAGTTCAGCTGGCGTGGAGAGAGCTAAAGCATATGTCAACACTATAACAGAAGACTTGAGAATCCTCAGTCTCAGAATATGCTATTTTGAAGTAGAGTTTTTTTAACTGAAAATAATCCTTGTAAATAGTAAACTACCCAAAGAGTTAACAGTCAAAGACTATTTTTGAACTTGCCTCTTACTAAAAATAAACCAAATCCACACCCTAACTGGCAGCCCTGTATATTTAACTCAGTTTCAATGGTGTCTTTTCATTTCTTGCATATAAGTAGTAATTCATAGTACATAAATCAAGTTATTATACCTTGTGTAATCTAAGTGCTGTCAAACTATCTTAATTAGGCACTTCTGCTTGAATACCTCTGCACAGAAATGATTTAGTTCTACATTATTCTGATGATGACAGGATAATTAGTATCTAGTTCATACCCCACAATTCTGATGACCAGATAATAAATAAGTACGAAAAAGGCAGCAGAGCTGGGTTTTTAACAGCAGCAGCCATAACTAAATATCAAACTTGGAATGGTTCAGAGAACATAAATTAACAGAAACAAGCCTGAGTGATAAAACTGAGCTAGTAGTTCTCTATTATTCTTGCACAGAACAAAGGAATCAAAAAATCCTTTAAATATACTTAGAGGCTATAAAAGCAACTGTCCTGGAATTATGGAGCATGGGACACCCGACATTTCACATTGGAAGCAACTTAGTACTGCTTAAGTAAACTACCCAAATGTGATGTTCCTACAGTAACTGTGGTTGACAATGAACATGAAAGGGTTGATCAGAGTCACATACTACCATTCCAAAATAAATTGTATCTAACACACAAATGTGCTGAGCAACCTAACCTCATAACATCAGTAACAAGTGCAGATGCTCATCTGCTGTGAATGTCAAGTACTTTGATCAAAAGGTTCTGTTTTCTTACTGTAGATGGAGAAGGCAAATAAATTACAAGAGTTTATACACATTTCAAGGATGCATTCATATTATTCATTAAAAAGCATTAAACCACTGGAAACTAACAAACATGACTATACTAAAAAAAAATTACTCTTCTAAAAATATTGCTGAAAACATAGCTCTCTTAAATCAACAAAACCCACAACCACCACCAGAAAGCATAGCTTATTTCTTATAAGTACAATCAAATTAACAGACTGTATGAGCTTTGCAGAAATTTTGAACACCACTTAAAGTTGTGGCATGAAGAAATGAATATATGAAGCCAGTAATTTAACTGCATCTTTTCCAGTCATTTTTTCAAAAGACACAAAATCTTTAAGTAGAAATTACTGTAAGCCTGATTAAGGGGAGAAACACAGATTCCTATGAAAGCCACTAAGAAACCTCATTCATTCATTAGTGAAGATAAGGGGAGAAAGAAGTATTTGTTACTTATTTTGTGATCAGATGTCAACCAATATATTAATCTATTTTTATTATATTAGTGGCTATAATAAAATGCATTTCAAAAAAGCAGCATTTGAAATACTTCCTGTTCTATGCCTTGTTTCTCATACCTGGTATCAAATAAAAGCATCAAAGTACTTCTTCCTCTGGATTTACATGTGCATACAGTGGAAACCTCCATTTTCTGGAATTCCAAGTAAGTATGTCATTGTTTGAAGAAGCTACCATGTTATGAACACAAGAACACTCTTCTTAGAGAAGCCTGATACTGGAACAGCAACACTGGCATCTTTTCAACCACACCTTTTCCATGGAAGTCAGGTCAAATAAGGAAATACATTCCCATCCTACAATGTACACTTGTCCTTTGAAAACCCTGAGCGGCAATATAAATGCTTTGATGATTTCTGTTCCCCAGACACAGGACTTAGAAGAGCTGAGCTCGTTTAGTCTAAAGGCAGTAGAAAACCTGCTTTTTAAGTAGGGCATTTAAATTTTCCATCACTGAATCACATTTAAAGAGAAATGCTGAGCTTAGTGAAATGATTGGCAGGTAGTGGTAACCAAAGTTTTGCATAATACAGCAAAACTAAATACTTTCAACAGTATGAGATTCAACTTTAAAATAATTCAATCCAAAAAGAGAACAGTTCACCATTTGGAAAAAAAACACTCTGCAGAAAAGTCAATTTGTGAAACATACAATAAGGAGACAAAACAGCAAAGAGCTCACTGATTTAGAGTAATTCCTTTAATCCCAATTTCAAGATAATGTTTTAGGAATAGCTGTGGCCTTTTTCTATCTTGCGAGCTCTAAGGTAAAGGAAGCAGTGCACAGTATCCCAGCTGTTTTTACTAACTGTCAAGAAAATCATCATAACTAAATTAAAGGAGGAACTATGCACAACTGACAGATGCCTGGCATAAATACTGAGTATGTGAAACATGATTTAAACTAATTCAACTTGTAAAGGAAGGCAAAGTATTAAGATATTTCCAGTGTAACTGGAGAAACTGCCATGGGTGTATTGCTCACAACATACCTGGACACACACCCAGCTATCACTTGTTTCTTTAGGAGTAAATTTTTCCATAAGCCTCCTCCTGGAGTTGTGTGTTCAGAAACGTATCACTGTAAGATCTTTATTGCTTAGTCAAGTTACAGTTCAGCTTTTGTAGGTACAAATCACAAAGCAAAAACTGCTTTATAATGAATGCTAATCTTACCTGGAACTTTGTCAACAGATGCAAAAACAGAGCGTTGCACTGTAGGATCACTGCTACCACGTCGTGACTGATCATAAAATCTAAATGGGAGGTGCTGGGTTGCAGAGCTGTGTCCAAAACCCATAACAACTTCAGTTGAAGGCTGAACAGGAAGATCCAGGAGAGCTATGTTTAATCACAATTGATAACTTTTGTTACTCAAAAATACATAAAAGGAAGAGTAGGTGAAAACAAAATTAGTATTTCACTCAGGATCTTAAGACTAAACGATTTTGTTTAACATAACTTGCCTTGGACAACGCAAGTAACTAAGACAGCTAGTATCCTTTTTAATTTACCCACCTATTTTCCTTCCAGTATTTCAGTTTCTTTTTCTATACTCACCAATTTGTTCAGTTTACTGGTAAGCTTCAATTAATTCTTCAATAATTTAATATTCAAGTAATATTTTAATCACTCTTTGCATTTAATCGAATTAACTCTTCCCTTCATCTCTTCACATGCATTTCCACCAAACACAGAAATCTAGCTACTGATATTCCACTTAACATTTCTGATCACTCATCATCACCACATCCAAGCATTAAGCATTATCATCAACACCATCAGGACACCATCCAACTCAGGACTCATGGAATCAAGCTCAAATTTAGTCCTAAGGCATTAGAACACCTGCTTTTCAAGTTGGGTATTTGGATTTTCCATCACTGAATCACATCTAAAGAGAAACTTATTGGCAGCTGGTGGTAACAAAATAGAATTCGTTCTTTTTCATGCTCTCTTTAATGCACTAAACCCACATATCTTACTCCAATAAAAACTACTGCTTCGAAACTAGACACTGGTTTACAGTTTTCTATAGCAGACCAGTTTTCAGATGTTTCTAAGGCATGGAAATGTTAACAGTGGATAACATAACATGTAAGTCTTGTTCCTCAGAATCATTCCAGAATAAGCACTCACCTGCTATTCTCTGCATTTTCATGCGCCGAGCCTGGATGCGGCCTTTTGCCAGGCGCTGCTTTGCAATAATGCAGCGAATGTGATCAGAAAAAATAAATGTAGCTTGAAGGATAGGGAAGGGCTTAGAATGAGGACTTGAGGCAGGCTTGTGAATTATTATGTTCAGAGCTCTACTGTCATCCTCTACTCCTGTCACCTGCATATCCTAAAAACAAACAGAAGACAAGTAGCTAATGAAAAAGCAAGCATTATAAACTATAGATTAAATATCAACATTAAAAGAGAACCCTACGAATGCTCCACTAAAGCCCCCAAAAGCCCCTAAGTTTGTGTTAAAATGGAGAAAAACAACCAACCAACCAAACAAAACCTATACAAGTTGCACACCCTTGAGTTTAATTCTTCAGAAACTGGTACTCAGAGATTAACTCAGTTTAAAATTCAATTAGGTTATTTGAGCATGGCGAATTTTCAGGAAATACGAAGTGTTGGCTAAGGCAAGAAAGAGACATAAGAGAAGCTTCTAAAAGTTTTTGAAATCAATTAGACAAGTACAGATAATTTTGGAGTTACTACCTGTCACCCTCCTTATCTGTGTAGGAAGATCATAACTTTAGGAGAGTTCATTACTATGCCACTCAAGCAAAGTGCTTGGGACTCGAACTTAATTGTATGTAATTTCAGCATTCAAATGAGCACAGCCCAGTAGGTATTGGGGAAGTTACTTTAGTTTTAAGTGTGTCCCTAGTTAGCTATGTAAATATCTTCAGAAAACCAAAAATAGTTTAAAAGGCAGGAACCACACAAAAAAGACTAGTAACAGAAGAAACAAGTAAGCATGGTACAGAGTTTAAATATATAAGCTAATATTGGTATTACTCTTTAGTCAACAAAAATGCAGTTTTTCAGCTGAGAAAGCAACAACCCAGATTAAGACTTCTCTTACCTGCAAAAGGCCTGCAAACTTAACTACTCCCCATCCAAGTCTGGCAATATCTGGCTCAACCAAACTCATCTGGTAAATATCCACAGCCAGGAATCTTTGAACCTGACCCCCATCCTTTGTTATGACTGTGCAAGCAATCAGATCACTGTTATCTGAAGGAAGGAAGAAAAAACATTACACAGCTACTTAAGAATTCTGGGTTTTGATTGGTTTATGTAACATAAAATGTTAATACACAAAAGTGCAAATGTCTTTACAACACATGTTTAGAAATATTCAAGGTTGGGTTTTTATTTTCAGTATGTATTTTGCATTTCCCTATCCTATTTATAGTTACATAGAAAGGGCAGGATATAATTTAACAGATAGCTTACACAAGATGTGTATTATCTGCACCTTGCCTTCTCTCACCACCTTCCTTACCTTTTAGCACAAAAGTCACTTCATTTTATGGTGAAAATGCAATAGTTTTGATTTCTCTCACTAAGTGGAAGTCTCAAAAAGTGTTGTCAAAAGACCACAGATACAGCCCCACGCTGCACAAAATTATGCAGATGTAACTGCAAACTTTCATTACAAAGTGGTACAACTTATACTTCTACAGGTTTGAAACCTGCCTATTCTGACTCTCTCAGAGAGAGCAGTGATAGGACAAGGGGTAATGGTTTTAAACTGACAGAGGGTAGGTTTAGATTAGAAAGCAGGAAGAAATTTTTTCAGTGAGGGTGGTGATACACTGGAACACGCTGCCCCAAAGAGTTCTGGATAACGTCCCTTTTAACCCAAACCATTCTATGATTCTACAATAACATACCTTTTTTTTTGAAGCAGTTTAAAACATAAACATCAAATGTTATCAGTGTTTCTAAGCCCTTAAGACTTCCAATAATTACAGATGTGTTTCAAAACAGGACTCTGGAACATATCTGGTTACTTCTTAACTTGGGACCCTTTATTGCCTCTTTCATTCTTTAATCCAATTAGTCTGTCAACGTATTTCAGTCAATACAATTCCTGAATAGCCCTATTCTTCTTAAGATCCAAAGTAACTGGATTTGGATCCCTCCAAATACATAATATGAGGTTGCTGAATTTTGTGGATAATCTATTGTGAGATTCTCCACATGCAGGCCAGAATGCCAAATATAGTTGAGAAGTTCTCAACTTTTGATTTTGTCCAGTATTCATACAGTTTTAGTGCAACAGCAAGCAGATTAAAATACTTGGAACTACTGCTTGTACAAATTCAATGGCCTGGCTACAAAAATGCAGTACTTGGGTAAAGATCTCAAAGAGCAGAAGTTGTTTTCCAGAGCAGAAAGTTTTCATTTTAGAGCTGACAAAAACTTAGAAGTATTGCATTACTGTAAGAGTTGATCAAAGAATGGAAAGGAAAATTACTCATTTATTAGGCAACTGTTACAGGAATCTCTTGAGTTTATACAACTGAATGTAGCCCATTTACATGACTGTTTCAAGTTCACAGCTGCTGAAGGTTCATCAGCTACAGTCATCCTTTATGACAAAACCAGAAGAGAAAGTGTGGTTAAGCAGATTTCTAGTGAACTGATCTGAGAATACTTATAGCTATGCTATAAAACAGTTAGATACCCAACCACACTTAGATGAAAGAATTTCAAGCCCAGTAAACTTCACTTCAGTACTACTGAAATTTGATATGGGGATTGAATTGAATCACACACTGAATGGCTCACTGATGTAACGCTGCTGCAAAAAAAAAACATAGCGTCATTTTTGAAACTAGAATCATAGAATCATAGAATCATAGAATGGCCAGGTTGGAAGGGACCTCAAAGATCATCTAGTTCCAACCCCCCCGCCACAAGCAGGGATGCCAAAACACTAGACCATGTTGCCCAGTGCCACATCCAGCCTGGCCTAACTAACTGCAATGCTTAATTTTCCTCATGCAAAATGAAACTTGTAAGCATTTTGGACACTACACCTCCAAGATATGGATCCAAGATTTCTCTGGACATTCTCCAAGAAGGAAAAAAACTTTTAGGAAATACAGCCTAGGAAGGAGAGTTCAAACACTTCATCTGCCTGAAGCAAAGATGATCTAAATTAGGTGAAAACATTGCATGAACACAGCCAACTATTTGCCTGGAAAGACTGTATTACATGAAGTCTTTACAAATATAACAATTACTTTAGGAAATAGTTTATATGTATCTGACCTGTCTCAGGGTTTGGTCTTTACTGATGTTATCATTTACAGTCATCCCAGTTATAGAAATCATCTGTAGACATAAGAAGTTCTCACAGAAAACTTTTAGCACTTTGTGTGCATAGTTGACAGTCCAACATAAGCATGAGGCTGCAGACAGTTAATGCACCACTTCCCACAAAGATCTTTTCCCAACAGCATGTAGCCTGCATAGGATCACCTTCTGCTTTACTACTTACTATTACTGTCTTTAATTACAAAGAACTTCAGAGTTAAAGCTTTGCACTTGGATTAAATGAGTTTAGAGAGGAATCCTTGACAGAACTACAACATATTCCCCTAATATACTCAGAGTTTACAAAGTCATTTCAAATTTTATGTAAGTCCTGTGAAGATTGTCTATATCATACTGTTCAAAATGTTTTTGAAAACCTGTATTTTGCCGATGGTGAAGAGCTTAAAACTATTAGCAAACAAGCAAGACAGTCAAATTAAGCTCTTTCCATTACCACCAATGAATGCAAGATTTGAACACCATACACACTACAAATGCGTTATGCCACTAAATCCAGAAAAATATCTTGCCTCCTGATATATTCATAAACAGGTGGATATTGGCATTTAAAAAGGAGCATCTGTTGCAATTTCTTATACAAGATGCAATTTCCTCTCAGATGCTTATAAAGTTTCAATCACGCTGAACATAATCCATTTTCTTGTACCATGTGTACCAGTACTCACCAACTTACTAGTGTAGGCTAGGGAAAAAAAATTAGTTGTCAGAATATCATGAAACCTTGACTCTCACCTCAGTATTTCATACTCCAGACTAGTGTTTACTACAGTGATGCAGCAAGACAAAACCAGATATGATAGTCTCTTCTGCAAAGTGTAAACCTGAAATGATTAGCTGTTTTCCATCAACCTGCCTTTTTTTAACAGCAGTCTATATGCAAGTCTTTTGTGTGTGTGTGTGTGCTCACACATACAAAAAGCATTTAAACAGATGCTGTTAAAAAGATATTTTTGCCTCTTAAATGCACTATAAAAATATTAGAGAAATATACAGGAAAATAAGCTGTCATATCAATAAAACCCATGATTCTGAGGCAAATGAGAACTGATAAAAGTTTAATCTTTATCTTGTAATGAGTATATGGATTTTAACATTGGCGTAAAGTTCAGACAGGCCAGTTTTCAAATCAATAAATCCAATTCACTCATGTTTGCTTTATTAAGCTGTATATAAATAAACTTCACCAAGCACTAAGCATTAAACGGCAGTGCTTAACAAAACCCCTTTGTGTAGTTAGCAGTTTACATAATGGAGTTTTCCCTCTTGGAGTGACTATACTTTTGAATTGATGTTCTTGTACATGAGTAGGAAAGGGTTCTGTGAAGGCAGAGTTGGTGTTAACTGTTATGTTCTACCTGTGAACAGAAATCAGTTTTGTGTATTTTTTCATATTCTAAGGCATCTATGGGATTTGCTCATGCTGTTTGGATGTCAAGCATGTTTCGATTCAGGGATGGCTTGAAAGCTACTGAGAGCTGTATGTCATCAGAAGGGTGAAACTCAGCAGGACAAGCTTGGTTGTGGGTGAGAACACTGGACATTGGTTGCTAGAGACTGACCCAGAGATGACAGTCTCTTTTGGCAGCATCCTGAATGACCAAGCAGCCTTATTTAAGGAGAGCACTGCTTGCTCCATGCGGAGAAGGGCCTAGAAAAGGTGGCCTAACCAAAGCTCATCTCCCTCTCCACCTGGTTGGTTAACCGCGGCGAACAGGCATCTTCCTATAATGCGGTCACACAAAGATTAAGAGACAAAGGCATACACCTGCCTCTAAAGGTGTACCTAAATCAACTCTCTCGCTTGTTGGAATATCAGAACTATGCTTGATACTGCAGATAGTGGTCATTCTGCCCTAATTGCCTATGAACTACCACATCTCAACACTGATATTGCTGCTCTTAGTGAGGTTTGTTTCCACGAGGAAGGCAGCCTTAGAGAACATGGGGCCGGTTACACACTCTTTTGGTTAGATAAACCTAGAACTGAAAGGCATCTTTCAGGGGTTGGTTTTATGATTAAAAACTCCATTGTTCCTAGACTTGAAAATCTGCTGATGGGTCATTCTGATCGTGGTATCTCCTTACGCCTTCCACTACACAATAAGCAACATGTTGTCCTCTTTAGTATATATGCTCCAACTCTCCAAGCTGACCCTGCTGAAAAAGATAAATTTTACACCGACCTGCCCTGCCTTATCCAAAAGGTCCCTGCTGATGATAAGATCATTGTCCTTGGTGATTTCAACGTCAGAGCAGGAAAAAATTTTGAAGCCTGGAAAGGAGTATTAGGCAGGCATGGTGTGGGAAATTGCAACAATAATGGTTGTCTGCTGCTAGAATTCTGTGCGGAACAGCAGCTCACCATCACTAATACTGTCTTTCAGCAGAAAGATTCTGGACAGAATCTGTAAGGAATTTGACAGTAAATCAGAGAAACTTCTAGGGAGAAAGCTTTCCTAAGAAGTAGTATCTGCAGAAGCATGAGGAATGACAAAGTCCTTGTTTTACATTCAGGTCTTTGTAACAGGACAGTAGCCTTTAAAGAGTTAAAATTTTATCTGGAAAAGTATGCCTGTCTTGCTCTGAAATAACCTCTTTTTAACCTAATACCTCACTTTGAAAGTGAGAACGAAATGACACTCATTTAATGACACTGAAGAAAGTTTAGCACTGTACACTCTGAAACCTCCAAAGCATCTGTCAAACTGGGAAAATCCTGGGATTTCACTCACAGAAATGTCTTTATTTAAGAAACAGGGAAATGGAGATCAGTCTATTACACAGCATTATACTTCACGGACTAAGCAACTGAAAGACTATGCAGAGGCATTTGCATCAAAAATGCTACAAATCAAGCATCTACCTAGGTATTCCCATGAAGTACATTTAGGTGAAATTAGAGGATGTGTCTCTGGTCATACACCTATATACACTTTGGCTTACTCTCTTTTTCTCAAATATGGCAATATATTTAGAAATGAGACTGACAAACCTCAAACATTTTGGAAAGAAAAATAATAAAAAAAATTCTTTTACCCCAGGTAACACTCTTGAAATTAAGTTACTTAAAAATATTTGTGAAAATGAAAAGCTAAAAATTGTACTGTTACCTACACACAGTGAGATGTCTTACTAAACTGTAGAAGGAAGCTTTCATTTGCCTAGGTTGTTTATGTTCAAATTAAATGCTACTTACGCAACTAGGTTGAACTAAGTTTCATTTTCCTGACCATAGTGTACTGTTTATGTTTGCTGAACAGACCAAGTCACTGGATTAGGACTCAAAAGACTAGCTGTATTCCTTGGAACATATTAAATAGAAGAAAAATGTATGTGCTTTATGATAAAACCTCTTAACATCTACAAAAACCTGTCTGTGGAAGTAAAGATGATGAAGCTAGCGGCATCCAATAACAAGATGAGAAGCTCAGATGACACACTGAATTACAGGAAATTCCACAAAAATATTGCAGGGAAAAAGCCCAACAGAATCCCACAAACCTTTCACCTTTTGTGAAGGTGGTCACACACAAACAGGCTGCCCAGTGATGGTGCAAAATCACCCTTCTTAACAAAAAGCAAAACCTGAGCACCTTGCCCTAGCTGACCTTGTTTGGAGCAGGGGCCTTAGAGTAAATGATCTCTTGACGTTCCTTCCAACCTCAATTATTCTATGGTAAATTTTCCTCTATCTTATTAAAAAAATCGTTGACTATGATGGCCTTTATAAAGCCTGTTAATTTGTTCAAGAGAGTGAACAAGGAAACTTAACTCAAATGCTACTTTTTCCAGTTTTAGCAATGAAATAATGGCTTTAAAGGTATCATCTTTACCTCTTGGCCATAGCATTTAAAACTGACACTGTTAACAGAATCAGCAGCCTGAAACGAAGCACTGAGCTTGGTTTGAATTTTAACTTCACACCAACACTGAGCTGCTGAATAAGATTAAAGAAGCCACCTACATGAGACACCTACAAATTCACATGCAGCATAGGGCAGGCAGTTATCACATAATAATTGAGTGCTTCTAAACTATTTCCAGTAAAACCAATACTGAACAGTAACACTATATATCATTCTGATGGCAGCATACCCAGCGATAGGGAACTAACCTTCTGCGGAATATCTGACTCATTTCTGAATGTACAGTCATACATAGCACTGACAACCTGGCAAATACACACACTTGAAGGTTTACAATGAACACATGCACATCAAAACATTAAAATGCTTCTTTACAAGAAACTTCGTCCTTTCTCATCAAGCTCTCATGAAACACCAGCATTGTATTCAGGTGGAATAAAAAAAGGCAAGCCATTTTGGTAAGGTGAGTTTTAGAGGATTTTTCAAAACCAAAGCAGTAGCTGAAATAATTACTGGATCTTATTAACTTTTACTCCATGACACTGTATGTATATGAATGAGCATAACCACTGGAGTCATCTCAATGATCAGAAAAATGTTAAAAGCATTGTAATACAGATGGAAGAAAATTTGCCAGATCAAAGGTATCCCTAAAGTGATATTTAAAAAAGGTACACAACTATAACTTTGTGCATTATGTTTTGCCAACAGCTAAGTCTCCTCTCAAGATATGACACCTATGCAACGGTATGTACCTCAGATGCCTCATACCAAAATGTTAGTATTTTCCTTGCCTAGGAGAGACAAGAGAAGACCTGAACTGGAAACTATGTCTTTATGCTGTAGCACACACACAGGGAGTTCCTTGCTGTACTATCTCAATTCAGGTAGTGTAAGTAGCAATAGCACTGATAGCAGTTTAGAAAGTGTTACTAACCAAAATACATAAACTGATGCACGTGTAAATGGGGAACTTCACTCAAAGGTCCTAGTGAATGCAGAGTATTTGCTAGTAGCCTTAAAAGTATTAGATTTAAAAGTAAAAGAAAAATAAATACAAAAAAATCACAAAACACCTCTGATAACTTTGAACAAAGAGGTTGCAGGTTTGTAGACAGGATGACGTTATGGAGGGGAAAAAGGTAAACACCTCAAGGATGTCTCTGAAAGTTAATATGTGAGTTACCAAATAAACTGTAGAAAAATAAAAGATTTCCATATAAAGGCTTCTTCTAAGTCTCTTGAGCACCAGCACAACTTTTTTGTTTCTTCAGAATGGCAAGTGGAGTAGTATTCTATGATACTGCAGAAAGAAGGTACCTCGCCTTTATTTCATCATAAATACTACCTAATATCACAAAGTCAAAAGCAAAAGCTTCCATATACCAACTTTTAAATGGCAGGAGAGATGGGATGAAAAAAAGAACTCTAGGGTGGGAAGGAACATGATGATGATCAAACCCCAGCATGGGTAAAACAGCATAGTGTAGCTGTTATTTGGAGTAATTACCTGCATTCTCTTTAAGTTCATGAATAGTCTAAGTACATTCCGAATAGGTGAAAGCAAAAGAGAAGGAAATCCTTCTAGGATCTGTTCATTTAGAAAACTAACATACCAGGATACCAGATGATGGACTCCAAATCTTTTGTGTGCTAATATTTAAACCCTGGAATAATAGCCTCCTTGAAAACCAACCAACCAAAAAAACCACAAAGCATGTTCCAAGTCCAGTAGAAGACAAACTTAATACAATCATCCTTGATAATCAAGTACACAAACAAGACACTATTTGGAGTTAAAGTCAGCAATTTTTCCATGTCATAGACTATTTGGGAAATTGAGAGACTACTTACTCAAGTCAAGAACATCATCTGTCTTTATCAAATCTTCCTCCCTTGTGAGTGGTAATTGAGTTTCCGGCTCATCTTGCAAGTGCAGTGACAGTGAACGAAGCATGAAGAAAACTCTGATTGCCTTAAGAAATTGAAAAAAAAAATAAAAAAAAATATTGCTACACTAAATACTAGTTAACAGAATCTTTAAAATGCATTCTTTCTTCTACAAACCCCAAGTTCAGTGTCATGTAGCAAATTACTTTTTAAATTGGGAGGACAGAATGTAATTTCAAAGTTAGTTAAAGGATATGGCAGAAGTTGAAGTATAGTATTTATTTTCAATGAAGTAGAAGCAGCAGAGCTTTTCTCCCACTGGCACACTTGCATAGGTGCTGACTGACAGGCAAATGATTACAAGAGCTGTTTAAGCAAAACCAACAATCTCGGATTTTTTTTTAATCATTATTTTACGATCGATTGTATTTACAAGACCTGTGTGCTACAGACAACTATACAACCAACCTTCAGAGCCTCTCACATTTGAACTTCAAACAGTACATTTTCTGGCTGAGACTACCTGTCTACAATTTTGAGAGAAAACAGTGGGGATTTTTGAGTTTTAATTTGCTGTGTTCATGAAAACTTACCACATGCAATACAGCATTGTCAGAGAACTTAATCTATATTCTCTGAAGGTCTACATCATGGCACAGCTTTCTGAAAGCTACATCAGTCCTAAGGAACTTCCAACAGCTGCTCTGTGAAATTAATATTCTTGTTTTGGCTTAGAAATTAATGATATAAGCTATGCAAAGACTAGATAAAGTGCCAAAGAAAAATCATCATTTTATTAGCCACATTTGGAAGGGCACCATTTATAATCTTCTTCTACAGTAAGAACTGTACTTTCAGTACAGCAAATGAAAAAATCATTTTTTATTACTTCCAGTGTTCTGTTTTTTAAAATAGTTTCCCACATAGGAATTCTGTGGCATACTGTAAAGTAACTGCTGCCTTACAGTAAAAGCACTGAATTCATGGAACAGCTGCAGTGCCCAGGAACTCCCAGATTGCAAGAAGTATTAGGAAAAACAGATCTAAATTTCTTTAAGGGAAAACCCTTCACCCTTCTATTTTTAAAATCAACAGAATTGTGGTTCCTGTGAACCAAAAATGCAAGTGCTTGGCCAACTATCCTAGTGGTTTGTTTCAGAAACTTCTGGCAGAACAGGGAAGAAGGGAGGGAACTCATGTATCTAGCTCTTCCATGGACTGGCAACAGAGCAGATGAACTTTGTATGCTGTTGAAATCTAATAGGGTAATATGATGATTTGGAGCAAAGAATGTCAAGGACATCTAACAAAACCATGATATTAACACTCCCTTATGAATAAGAGCAGAGTCATTTCATAATGGGAGATGATTAATGCAATGTATTGAGGATTTACTGAAATTAAATAGCAGTACTACAAAAGAGCTTTACTACAAGATGCTTCAAAAAGAATTCATGGTATCGGTTTAAAAAGTTTCCAAACTCAATCAGAAACCACAACATCCTTGCATTTGGTAACCCAAAAAAATCAAACCCAAGAGTTTTTTTTTTAAATTTAGAGGACAGCCACCACTCAGCCTGCTTTCACGTATTTTCTTCTCAATCCTCTCTCCCTCCTGGACAGAGTATTAATTTTCCTCACATACATTCCCTCTAAAACTAATGTCACCCATCTCCAAACATGTATTCATGTTTATTGCACAACAATCAAAAGGAGAGGATGTTGTGGTTTAACAGCAGAAAAAAAATAGCATTTTAGTCTTTGCAAGAAAAAAAATAATCAAGATCAGATGAAAAGGGAACTACACTGTGCTTCCTACAATGCTGATAGCCCTCAGTTTGCTAGCAATAGCAATACAAACCCCAAAGTATGCAATTTGTGACTTCTTACAGTATTTTATTAGATCTCAATAAAACAGAGTAGCTCAGTGGCATAGTATTTTTTCAGCTGACTTCTGTTTTCTTGGTTAGTTAGGAACAAACACAAATTGCTATACTGCATTAAAATGAAGTACACTTTGTGCTGATTCCTTCTTTAATATACACATACCATGTGCAAAGAAACAGTAATTTGCAGGGAAATCTACCAGTATCTTACTACATTCCCATGAAATAGCATTTTTACATGTACTTCAAAACCTTCTGTCAAAGTCCTTATTTGTTATGTACTCCAAGATGCAGAGTTCAAGATCCATGCTGTTTATTACTTCCCAAAGAAGTAAAAGATTCTGGATTATTCTGGATGATTGTTAAGCAGTACCATCTTCAGGACTACAGAAATCAGAAAGCAGAGATGCAACCAACAAGCAGTAATTGGACTATCAACAATTCAAAAGAGCATCTGATTTTAGGCAGAGGACTTGGCCAAGCAGTAGTAGCTGATTTCTGAAAGCAGCCTACCAATTCCTGGTCATTTTAATATTTTAAGTCAGAGGTGCTGGCTGTCTGGATTTTGAAGATGTGTTTTTGATAACATGAGAGATATCTGATTTCTGAGAGTTCCTCCTGAATTTGTTAAGGAGAAAAGAATTGCCACTCAAAGGGACTTTCTATAGTAAAAGAAGTGGTGAGAGCCCGGAAAGATCTGGTCTCTAACAGCTCTTGATATAATCAAAGTACAGTACTTCTACACTTACAAGTCAATTAAAATTGAGAACTTTTTTAGATCATGTCATGGAATGCTCAGAATGGAATTACTATCTATTTGAAACTGTCAGCAAAAAGGACTTTCAGTAGGTTAAGTGGCAGCAGCAATGTCACAAGATACACTGAATTTCAGCAGCATATTGTTATGGCAATTCAGTCTTAAAAGAGGTAGCCTTGCTGGAAGGAAGAAGAAAAGGGATTTTAAGAAATTCTAAAAACTTCTAGAACAATGCAGTTGGGGAAGGAGAACCAACAAGGAAGCATTCTCTGTTCTTGCCAATTAGGAAGACCCATCCCAAAGAACTTACAGGAACATTCCTATTGATTTTTGAATTTCCACCAACAGTAGCTAAGCTATTCCTTATTTAGCACATGAAAAACCATGGAGCAGTTAGCTTCCATTAACATGCATTTCTAAGCATCATTCTGTTAAATGCCTCAGAGAGCATTTTTGCTTTCTAAGAACAGTACTTTTCAAGATAATTCATTGTACTTTATCAAACTCAATTTGCTGTGATAGCAAAAGTTGTGTGGCTTATGACAAGAAATGAAAACAAAAGTTTTCAGAAGATTCCTGGAAATAAGTTTTTTCTTCACGAGTACTTTAACATACTTACATATACACTTACATAAATGCAAAGCTACCCAAAGAACAGCACTTCTCAAGCAATAATGTTGTACAGTAACATAGCTTTAAGACTTACTAGCCCTGAAATGCTTATAACACTGCCAGATAAGGGCCAAGAATTGATTATCCCAAGGAATGCTGTTAATGCTGTTATTCAGGTTATCACCTCAACAGATTGTTTCAGTCATAAAAATAGATATTTTGCTATTTTTCTCCTCACTCTCATGATCTCTAGCATCATTTGGCAAGATGAACAATACTGAGTAGAATTATATTTTTTGCTATGTCTAGACACATAAGCAATATGAAGCCAGGTAGGCTTCCAGTGGAGATTCTTATTATAGGAATATAATGGAAGATGAACTGAGATATCACATCACAAAGGAAACTGACAATATAGTAAGTGCCATCAAAATGCTTTTTTAGGTAGATGCCTCCACAGCCTAAAAAATTAAAACCTCAGTGCAGGCACATTGAATTGATTAGACAAGAGAAGTGAGGAAAAAGTTTCTCCACTGGGACAGGCTGATTTTATATACTCTACACACATGTCTGTCTCCCTCAAGTCTGATTTTTATGGATGAAGCTTCCAATCAAGCAGCTTTCAAGGAAAAACATTTGTATTTCTAGAACTGTTTAAAGCCTTTGGTGTCATTTTGTCATGAGTAAATGTGAGAAAAATAGTCACACTCACTCTTCGTGTTCTCTCCACATCTCCACAAGGCAATCTTTTCACAAAATCAATACCAGTCAGTGGTGTCCCCGTTGGAGGCAGTAAGATTGAGGCATCCATCATCAAGTACTCTACATTCATGGGTTTAATCTAGAAAAATATTTTATCATTGATTACTATACAGAACAATAAGCACTTTAATCTTTTCTTTCAAATACAACTCATGGTTGCACATTTTAAGAGGAAGGAATTTTGAGAGTTCTGAGAATTTTTAATACCATTAAGCTCTTTTTATATTTGTTCATCATTCCCTAACACACTGTTGAAGTTCCCATACCGAAAAAAACCCACCATACCACAGGAAAAAACTCTGAAGATTACAGAAGAAAAGCTATTTCATGAATACTAAACCCCAAAGTTTGTCAGGTTTAAGTTTTGACTCAAATTTGTAATTACTTCAATCACAAGAAAGATTCCTGTATATTTTTCTCTCCAAAAAGAACTCTCTACTCTCTAGTATTGCAGTAACGTTCACACTAGATTAATATTAGAGTCTCTCCCTTATACAGTTCTTTATTTTCATGAATAAATGATGTCTGAACTACCTATCATTCTGTACCTTCAGGCAATTTCATCTGAGTTCTATTATATACATACGCAATGGAGACATGAGCTTCTTTTTGCCAGAAAGCCAGCTATAATGGCTAAAAGATAAAAGCCAAAAAAGCATTCCAAAAATAGCCATCTGGAACTAGAGGCATTACTGGTCACTTTGCCATGGTCAGATAGCATAAAAGCAGCAGACTTAAACAAGGTTCAGAATTTTCACAGTCCAGTTTTGAACTGCTGCCTTCCTTACACACATACAAACTCAAAGACAGTCTTTAGTCAATTTTTCTGATCTCAGAACAATTTATCTTCTATGTCTAAAACACTGCATTAATAAATGCAATTGATGTGTGGAAAGATACAGAAATCTACACAGACAATGAGAACAAATGAGACAGAACCAAAATTTCTAACAAATATCTACTTCAGATGCAATTCACATGAGTGTACACTGACTACAGAGAATGCTTGTATCTATGGAGAAGTACTAGTTCTTGCTCCTGTGCTCCTATAGATCTGAGGACTTGTCAGAGTGGAAGGGGTGTCACTTACTGTCATACTCCGGTACTCATCTTCAAACATATCCAGAAAAATTTCTTCTCCCTTTCAAAAAAAAGGGGATATGCTTTAAGAGGAAGGAATATTATGAATGCTTATAGCTATGGAGCCATGCTTGCTAAGTGTTTTTAATCATGTACTGGTGTTCCTGTCCAGGTGCTGGCAGGAGGCTGAGCGATCCTCTGTGAGGAGCTGAGGGGCTGCCCTGTGCTGGGCACAGCCACTTCCAGCTGGTTCCAGTTGCCTCAGTGCAAGGCACAGCTGAGCCTCTCAGCCAGGCTGGTGGCAACTCTGGGAGGTGTTTGAGAAGGGAAAGAAATTCCTCTGCAGCCCATGGAGAGGACCACGGCAGAGCAGATACCCACACTGCAGCATCGGAGCAAGTGGACATGCCCTGAAGGAACTGCAGTCCCTGCAGGACACACACACTGATGCAGGCTTTCCTGAAGGACTGCAATCTGTAGAGAAGAGGATCCACACACGAGCAGGGAAAAAGCGTGTGAGAAGGAAGAAGCAGCAGAGATGAACCGTTATGGACTGACCCCCAACTCCCATTTCCCATTCCCCCTGCACCACTCAGCATGGGGGAGAAGAGTCAGGAATGGAGTAAAGTTGAATCTGGAAAAAAGAGAGGAGCTGGGGGAAGGTGTTTCAATTTGCCCTTGTTTCTCACTATCTAAATTTATTTTAATTGGCATTAAATTAATTTTCACCAAGTTGGGTCTGTTTTACCCATGACAGTAATTGTTAAGTGAATTCCCTGTCTTTATCTTGACTACAAGATTTTTTCATCTTGTATTCTCCATCCACTGTGGTGAGGAGGACATTGAGAGAACAGCTGGTTGAACATCTGGCAGCCAGCCAAGGTCAGCCCACCACAAGTTACTTATTTTTGTAAGCCACATTGAGAAAATATTCTTCAAAAGAATTCTAACAGAAATAGGAGGATGCTTTAGACACTTGAAATCTGTTATGGATTTACTGCTTGTTACACAGAATTTAACGTCTAGGGCTGAAAAGTATTTCTCACATTGTTTACAACGCAGAAAAGAAAAAAAAAGACAAAAGGCTACAGAGGTCTCCAACAAGAAAAAATGATAAAGTAAAATTTTAGATCATAATTTCAGGTAAGACAGAAATAAAAAGCAATGCCAAGAAGAAACACATTCCATTGACACGTCAATGATAAAATCCCAGGAATATTTTAGTAGGGAGTCTCTGTTCCATGAAACACACAGCAGTTGCAACAACAGCATGACTGCTTACTTGACCTCCAGTACAAACACTGTGAGGCCTCTAAGCCTTTTTGTGACGTATGTCAGTGTGATATGAAGGGCAAGAAAGGAGAGGAATCCTGCAACAAAACACTTTGTACTCCACCACAAATATGGAGCTTCCACCTTAAAAAGAGCTGTCATGACCACTGCAGCACAGAGAGTGGGCTGCAGATTTATTTATAATTCCACATTATGTCAAGGATTTTCCTTACAGCTTTTTGTGTAAATACCTTATAGAAACGACGAAGGAGATGAACGCTTTCTTCCCTTGCACCCTAGGAAAAAATAAAACAACTGTTTCATAGAGTATACACACCATTTACTCAAAAGTCTCATTTAGAAAACCACCCAAGCACTATACAGAAGAGACTTCTATTAATATCCTCATAGTCTGCAGCCCAGAATTTGATGGAACACAGTTCTTGTACTTACGAAAATACAGCTTATGTGAGCTTCTAAAGAAAAGTGCTTGTGAAACTAACACTGTTGAGATGGATGACACACAGATTTCACAGAGAAAATTAAATGTAACTGTGCCTGAGAAGTTAAGAGTTTCAAAAGCAAAGTAACAGAAAAGCTGAGAACAGAAGATGGGGTATTGATTCTTTACACCTACTGTACAGTGCTACCAACCGAAAGTTCTTCTAGAAGCTCAATTTCACATTCATTATTTCTGATTGTGATAAGCATGAATGTGAAATTCATTTACTTATCACAATCAGAAATAAAACAAATTTATTCAACTATAGTATGAGACTCAAAAACAAGTAATGCTGTGACTGACAATTTCAAAGAAAACACTTACTTCAAGGCAGGCAAGGTGAACATCTTTTATAATGCTGCCATTTTTAGAAAACACAAGCTGCTTCAGCAAGAGGCAACCAAGTTCTAGTGTTGCCAAACGGATTTTTCCATCTGTGAAAAAAAAATTTCAATATACAAAATAGTAGCAGTTGAAGTATTGCTCTTCCCATTTCCCAATGTTCTCAAGTGTTTCTACTGTTCTCTACAACTGTCATAAACATTGCACCCTATCTGACAGGGATGAGTGCTGATGCTGGCTCACAATGCTGATGGCTATTAAAAAAAGAAATGGAAAAGTAATTTAAAGCTGAGGAAAATTTAAAGCAAAACACCATGCAATAAAAATGCAATAAAGATTAATGCTATCAGAAAAGAAACTGAAAACTGACAATGCCTTTATCAATCTGAAATACAGATTGAACTATATAAAATTACAGAAGAATCACAGACAATTGGCATGAATAAAGATGCAAGTTCTGTATACAGCATACTAATAAGGAATCATTTTTCCTTAAAAAACGTCCAAAGGATTCGGGTAGACCTTGTGGGAATCTAAAGTCAGAGTGAAAGAATTCACTGTGATTTTAAGCTTATACTTTCAGAAGAATTAAAGTTATTAGAAATGTACAGCATGAGCTCAGTGATTACTACTAAGACAACAATAGCCCTAGAGGCAGACAGACATCTTAGCTTTTGATCCCATTTCCTGTCTACTATTTTACAAGTTAGCACTATGCTGCCAGAAACTAAAGATACAAAGGTCAGTACCCCCAAACTGAAAAGATATTCTACACAGCATTTAGCAAGCTTAATAAAATCCAACTATTTCCACCCCTCCCTAGAAATGTTTTTGTTTAAATAAATGCATTTCACCATCTTGCAGTCTTTCTTTCTGCAGTTTGTATGAACTCTTTCATATAAACATGTTTTTAATCTGTGACTGGCACATCAGTATAACAAGTTAATACTCTGCAAATCAGTCTTGTGAGCCAAAAAAGCATTAGATTTTATTCTGCAGACAATCAGGAATTTGATCATGTGTCAGTTTCAGGGGAAAACCAATTCTACTCTTTTGAAGTTTTAAGAGGGGAAGTGCATGGAGAAGAACTGTGGCTTGAACTAAAACGACATTTCCACAGAATAAGCCACTGACTCTTGTATCCCTCATTTCACAAAAAAGTTGAAGTCAGGAAAAACCCCCCATTTTCTGCAGAACACATCAGAACTAAAAACCACAACCTTCAATTAAAAAATAAATCATGGGAAAATTTGCTATCACCTCTAGATGCAAAGGGCTGCTATAAGCAAAGGGTAACATATTGTTTAAGACTCCTTCTCCACTGCAATTACTTTTACGAGCAAAGGTGCCACAGACCATATTTTCAGGATGAAATCTTACATTAAGCTGAAATCACTATACATCTCATCATTTCTCTTTATTCAAAAACACAGAAAGCAGTAATGAAGACAACAGATCCCTGTATAGTTCCGAGTATAAATACAAATATTCAGGAGAAATACAGAAATTCCGGTTCCCCGATAACCAAGGAAAACCTGCTAGTTGTCTTTCACAGAATTTATCTACTTATTATTAATCAAACAACATGCTAAACAGACATTTTCCACCCAAAGACAAGAGGCATGTTTTAAAATTTCATCTTGACACGAAAAAAAATATTGGAGAAGTGATACCTGGTTGTGCAGCATAATTCATTATCCTGATGAGCCCTTCTGCAAGTACATGATTATATGAATTTCTCTCTTCAGCATCTTGAGCTGGAAGTTGAATTCTCTCCAGCTTGACTGGGTCAATTCCTGAAGAAGGAAGGAAGGTAAATTAGAGAATAGGAATATGCATTGGGGTAAGTATTTAACAGATTGTAGCAGTTTTCTCAGAAGTGTGTAATTAGCAATACAAACCAGGCAAGTTAGTTTTGAATTTCTATTACAAGGAAAAGGAGGAACTACAGAAAGACTAAACACATTTATGTATCACTGAGAAGTCTCAGCCTTAAATGGAGCATAGTGGGTAAAGATATTTAAATCCCAGAGTGATTGGTGACATCCAAAACATTTTGTTGCATCTGGAATTCTCAGACTATTTGTTTGCATAAAACAAAATAAACCAAGTCAAAGTCAAGTAATATATCCGAAGAACACACAGGCTACAGGGGAAAAAACAAAAGCTTCATGTGAAATTCTGCTTTGGTGACAAGTGATCAGTTGATATAGGAATTTTATTTTGTACCTAAGTAACCTCTTATTTAGGACCATCCCTGACAGATTCTCACTGACTTGTTACAGAAGGAAACTAAACCCATTCCAACCTATTCCTCAGAAATAACAGTTATTTCTCAGAATAGACTGGTTACTGTAAGACCTCTTAGAACAAAACATAGTTATATATTGCTGAGAATCTCCTTCTCCTAAAGAATTATAATAAACAACCCCAAAAAACAGAAGATAACTGTATGGTGGTCTGTAGTTTCTCCCAACCACAGACAGTGCTAAAACTAAGCAGCAAGAGGTTGCATCTGCTGCATTTCTCAGTGTTTACAGCCATGCTATAGACGTAAGTAAATAATCCTTGACATAAAAGAGGATATCAGACTTTTTTTCTGGGACTAGTATATTAAAGAGTGACATATCAAAAACATACACAGTGAAACAAAGGACTATGGTTTTAAATAGAAGAATTCATAAGAAATTCAACCCTAGTATGCCAGCTTATTCCTTTACAATGACACTGAAAGTCTTCTGGGAACTATCTGAAGCTGCCACAGTTACAACTGTTCTGGTTATTCACAGCTCCAACTAATGAGTTTTAAGGGAAGAGAATCCATCTCTGACATCAGAGTTTTCTAGCACAGTGATGCTCAGAAGTCCCTCAGGGGACCACATTTTCTGGAAGAACTATACTGATTGCAGTGTGAGGGTAGGAAACAAGTCAAAGAGGGCTAGAGGACAGCAAGGCTGTGGTGCTACCTTTGGTACTATTGTGTTATCTTGTCATAAGAGACTGAAAGCCCTAAAACTGTCTGCAAATTATAATTTCAGAGAAGTATTCCTTCATTCCTGGAAAATGATAAAGCCATCAAGAGGATGGAGAAGAGCAGGGGTTCAGTTTAGCTGGCTCCCTCAAGACTCATTTCCACTCTACTTGCCTGTTAGAGGTACCTTGAAGCTAGAACAGAATTTTTACTTTTAAGCATGCTATCACACTGTATCAGTTGACTCATTTAAATTACTAGTATGTTACAGAAGCTATCCTCATAAGCAGAAAGTAAATTAAATTCAGCTTAATTCCTGAAACACGATTATTCACATTTATGAGATGCTTATGTCACTGCTCCATAAGGAATCTACTTAAAATGCACAGAAAGATAAACAGCAAAAAAGCTAACCACTACCATCCCTTAGAAAAGGTTATACTCCCATACTGTAGGAATTACAATGAAGGACATTTAACATTGTTTTGCTAGTTATTACAGTTATTACAGCATACAACTCTGACAATTTAAGGAAGCTTCCCATCAGTTATGGCACAATGCATGAGAAGTCTGGTAAGGAACTGCATACTATATAAACAATTACTTAAGGACTGTAAAAGCTCCATAGAAATAGGCAACATATGGCTTCCTTCTGATTCTCAGGCCTTGTGCATTATCTATATGTTTAAGTCATAGGGTCAAGTTTTACAACATCTTATACTTGGCTTACACGTAGCAGTAACAGTACATGCAAAGTAGGAAAGAATCAAATCCCATATATATGTAGATTGAACATAGTTGGCTTCAACTGAAATTAAGGCCTTAAAAAATGAAACAAAATAATCCTATGCCAATTCCAACAAACCTATCCCCCAAATCATTCTTTAAAAGGTGATCCTAAGCAACTGTTTTTACTTACACCACACTTATGTCTGCCTCCCTCATGTAAACAATATCTCACTGTGTAAGGCATGCATAAACATAAGTTACAAACAGGTCACACCTGTCTAAAACCATGTGTCTCATTTAGTTTTCTCCAGAAAAAGTAAAAACTGCTTACCTTTGTTGTGTGACATTGCATATAGAAGACAGAGCACAAAGAGTGCATAGTAATCATCTTCAGCACAGTCCAGTGCATTATAGACCATATCAAGAAAAGGTCTGTGGGAAGAAGCAATTTCAAAATGGATAAGAAAATGACCATATCTACAGAAACATGAGTAACTATCTTGTTCTACATGTAGCTAATGGAAGAGGCAAATTTACAGTAATGCTCTTTTCAGACATTAAACAAAAATCAGCCTGTTTAAGAGTACTCAGATTATAGCCATGCCTTGTATTTACATCCCAACATTAATTCTGATGTTTTAATGGGATTTGTTAGATAACAGTTTCCCAAGAATTGATTGTTCACACATTTACTGGGTTGTTTACAAGACATTTAGTATCTATGGAGAAGTGTTGCACAGATTGTTTTAAGTGTATACAAAAGTAACTTTAGGAAGCTGCGATCTCATGCCACTGAGTTATGATCCCTGTTTGCCCAAGTTCAACACTGCTGTACATACCTAAGCCAAATTTCCCACATAATGTTCCCATTGTAGATCTCAAAAGAACATAACCGTTCAAGTAAAAACAGGCTAAAGAATTAGCAATGCTGAAAATAAACCAAGAGTGCCTTCAGTTCTCCTAAGCATTAAACAAGCCCTACAAGCCTCGTGACATCCTGAAACGGGGTGATTTACACATTAACAAAGGGAGTTCAGCTTCAAAGTCTAAAGAAGACCAAGACACCCAAGTTCTTAAATGCTAGATAACACCAAGTTTATTGTCAGACCAACAATAGATGGTAATTAACCTAAAAGTTCACCTACAATGTAAAAACAATATTCATTTTAACTTCATTAAAATCAATGTTTTAGGAGGTCAAAACTACAGGAATATTAGTAGCTATTCCATTAACACCAATATTACATGGTATTAAATGACTTCTGTAATCTCTAATGCATTTTTCACTGTTCCCCCCCAACATACTACTTAGATTTGTGAAATTACATAACTTAAAAGTATTTTTACAGTAGCGAAATAATTTTCCTTCCAGATGCTTCTTCACAACATTTATCTATCTGCATTACTGAAGTCTTAATGGCAATAATCTGAAGCTGAAACAACTTCTAGGAATCCGACTCATCAACAGGTCCTCACACAGACTAAATAAAGGATAGACCCAGAAAAACTTCAGTTGTAAGAAAGCAACAGACAGTACAACATAGAAGGAAGGTTTCACATTCTGGGAAAAAGAAAAAACAAAGCTGTGCAGCATATCATAAGAGGAAGTTAATTTAAAACAAGCCTTGAGGCTTCAATGTTCCAGTAGTGAGGCACATCAAAATAAAATTGCACCAAGACCCCTTTCTCTATTATGTTGTTCACAGTAGTTAAATGGGTTCAGGAAACTGAAAACTTGACTTACCTTTTACAGCTACAGATTTAACTGCAAACTGTACTGTTTCCCATCTGTTTTTTCAACAACTACTGGAAAATTTTTAAAAGTGGCTTCTATTAAAGGCTATATGGCAAGTATTTGCAAATATATTTAACTCTGTAGGCATTTTCTTCCTTTACTAGCCTTTTACAAGTGACCTGATAGAAGAAACAGATCAAATGCCATGCAGGTATTCTTCAAATTATTTATTCTTGTGGAATATGTCCACAAATGAAGACTGCAACACATTAGGAATCACTATCATCGCCATCATTAATGATTATTCCAGTTATGGAAGTTTCTCCACTTCATGTGTGGAATAAGAGATTACTGCATTTTCCATTACCACATGGCACCTCATCCATATGGCTGACCTTATCCACCAGACCCAGTGATTCTAATCAGTACAGGAAAAAAAAAGCTATCCACACTTAAGCAAATTTATTGAGGGTTTTCACTGCTGTTTCAAATACTACATTTGACATATGAAATAACACCAAATCTTACACCATAGCAGCTTATCCACCTGCATTTCCAAAACTTTGTGTACAAAACTAAGGCCAGAGATGCCCTACATAAGGTCTATCCTTATTTTAAAAATATTTTTAGCTCTGCACATTCTTTGATGCTGTTTATTTTTAGAAAAGATGCAGGATGCTGTGAGATCATAGCTGCAGATCAAGAGTGGCACGAAATGCAGACATTTGCAAAATGTACTGGAATCTCACACGCAAGTATTTAGTACTTTTCAAGACCTGAGCATCCTGGTTGCTTTAGTATTCAATACAGCCACTGCCAACTTCTTTCTAAAAGCCATTTGGCACATATTTTAGTCAATATCAATAATCTGGAACAATGTTTAAGTCAAGGTGCAATTTCACTTTTACAATTAAATTAAATGTTATCTTTATTAATGAATGTAACCTAAGCTACATCAAAGGTATAATGGAGACAGAATGAAATTCTGGGAATAGAAGGCAGCACTTCCCAAGTTTAAAAATAAATTTGAAATCCTATTAAACATATTCATTTCCCCATAGAACACATTTGCCATTACTTTTGTGTCATGAGATGGCACATATGGATTAATTTCTTTAGCATTCTAACAAGAAGAATGCAAAATTCTTACTGAGAAAGTGTCTTATGGGTATTTAACATATCCAACTTTAAATTTTGAAGTCAAAGCAATTTGTACTACCAGAAACACTTAAGCAATCTTGCTTCCAAGAGAAGTTTTCAATAATTCTAAGATGTATTAATGGACCTTGGAAACTATACCTACATTAGTAGATTTTATTTGTAACTATTACTATTAAAAATCTGCAAAGTTCAGCCCTGAACTGAGGAATTTTCATTTTTTGACCCCCTCATGGGAGTACACAAAATTGACAGATATGACCATAAATACCATTAATAAAACTTCTTCTGGCTTAATTTAGAAAAAGATGAAATGAAAACATCTGTATTCTGTTTCTATTGTGTTAATATTGCATAAAGGAAAGCACAAACTGTACAAAAGGAACATGACCATTTCCAAAACTGGTCAGTAGAGGCCATATTCCATTTTTCTGCTGCCTCACTTATTTGTGGTCTACAAGAACCCTTGTAGTTCTAATTGGAGGCAGATCTAAAACAGCCCTTAAAAGAAGAGAGTTAATGGGATGGCAATTAAGGAAGCAGTTCCTTTATACCTGTTCCAGTTTGTTATCTCGCTCCCGGAAGCGGCTGCACTCTTTTCCTCATCTGTTGTATTCTGTTCTGTCACAGCAGAGATAGACAATTCTGAGAGTTTACATCTCTCCATGATTACCATCTCTATTTCTAAAAAAACCCAACAAACAGAAACAAACAAAAATACATCAAAATTTGGTACTTTTAAGAAAAAGTTGTCGTAAGCTCTTTTGTGTTTTCTATTTTGCATTAAAACTGACTGATGCAACTATATATATGAGGTATAACCATAATCTCATCAAGGTCAATGAACTAATAAATGCAAGCAAATTTTCTTCCCAATAACATAATAAAGCTATAATAAAATGATACATATACATAATACATGTGAAGAAAATACACAGATTATTCTGGTAAATAAAAAAGCAACAGTAATCTTCCTTCCCTCCAAACACAGAGAGAAAAAACTAGAACCATTTTACATAAAAAAAACTTCGTGAGAATGCTGGTGAGACTGGGGCAAGAGTAGACATGAAGTTTCAGAGAGGGTGTAAATAGGCCTGTACAATTGCAGCCAACAGGATACCTGGTCCCTAGTGCTTCATATCTATTGGCTTTGTGTATTAGGACCAAATCTAGCCTTTGCTTTAGAATTTGGACAAAGATGACTGCTAAATGCACCAGTTTAAACAGTAGATGATGTCGTATTCTATTCAAATCATGGCAGACGTTGTCAGTTATTTGACACCACATAAGGAAAGCCTTCTCAGACAGACATTTACCTAAACCAAAATGCAACCACATTTGGAGAGGGCTGCCAAAGCATAAAGTTACTGTCTTCAGTTGCTTCCAAGCAATTCTGCCACATTTTTCCCAATTTATGTCTAAAGTTTCTCAGGAACATCCTTCTAGAATTTACTAACTAGTAAATAAACAGATAATGATAATCTGTAAAACCACTCATCCTATAAAGCAAATTCTTCCTAAGCTTATGTCGAAAAAACTGAAAGTGTGCAATTAAATCTCAAATTTAGAGATGCCTTTTTCATTTTTGAACTATTTAATATCATCTTCTACTACGTACTGTTGCTCTTTAGCACACTTGTTGAATTTTGTCATTGAAATATACATAAAACACTTCCGACCATCTTACAAAATTGGCTACATCATTTGCCTTACCACAGAAGGACAAGTTAATATTATGAAATCTACTTATGAAGTGTCCTGTAATTGTGTACACCTAGGTGCAAGGCATGCAACTGTGATAAGGGGTGAAGACTACAGGAAGATATGAAAACACTTTCATAGTTTTTAATCAGATTAGAAGTACATGTTCAGACAGAATGATTTAACATGAGAAAAAAAATAGCCAAAGACTGAACCAAACTTCATAGTCCCATATTTACCTAGCGCAACAACAGAACAAGTCATGTAACAGATCACAACTATGTCCAAACAGTAAATAAAAGTATCCAAATTGTATCATTTTTATCTGCTGGTATACTCACCTTCATTTTCACTGCCTGTTCTGATACCCTTTGAACTTGCTTCTGTACTTTTAGTTTTATCTACTTCATCTTGGTTATCTTCTGAGCCTTTCTCCTCTTCATCTTCTTCACCAACATTTTTATAGTTGGGTCTCTTCTGCATCCTCTTCTTCCCCTTCTGTTTGTTAATTTCAAGAGACCTCTCAAGTGTCTCTGTTGGTTTTATGAAACATCTGATACTTGACTTTGCCTGCAAATGTGAAGAGTTTACACTGAGTTACAGCAAGACATTTTTAACTCCAATTGATAAAGCAACTTCAGTTCATATAAAAGAGGGGTTTTAGAATCTAAATTAGCACACCACTTACAAATCTGAAATCAATTTTAAAATACAAGAAAGCAGACTTCAAGATACATCAAATCATCAGTAGAACAATAATCTCCAGAGTAGCATGTCCTAAAGAAGTATCATTAAAAAGCATGTCATCATGAAACAAGATATAGAACTACCTATTTCACCAACAGAAGTTTATTTTTTCCCTTCTTTGAATTTTAACAGGTGAGACAGCTAGTACACACAAATTTCAGACACCTTTTTGCAAAAAGGATAAAGGCAGTAAAAGTCAAAGTATATGTTAACAACAATGGATTAATATGAAATACACTCTTTAAATGTCTTCGGCAGTAGCAAGGACAAAAACCAATGCTCTATCCCATGAGCTTTTTTGAAGCTTCTCTCAACAGTATACTAGTCCTTGTATCAACTAGGAACAAATGACACCTCAACTACTTTTTGGCCTCCAGACATTGACTTACCAAGTCCAGAAAACCAACACTATTTGGTTTGTTAGACTTCATACTTGTGTTATAACCAAAGATAGCAGAAGTTTATCTTTCAAGTCAAAACACTGCTTTTGGACAAGAAAGCAAGTAGTATTCAATCAGTACCTGATATTCCTGATTATTAACTCACAGACGAAGAAAATAAATTTAGATGACAAATTTCTCCCAGAGAAAATAAGTATTTCCAAGAGTGTGTGCCATTCCAACAACAGAGAACAGTGTCTTTTTACAGAAAGACACTACAAGAAGTTCTGTAACTAGCAGGACTAACAAAACCTTTTTTCCCTACAGTTTTGGAGATTATTTCTGGGCTGTGGTATTTTGAGCTCCCTCCTCACTTGCTAGGCCTGCCAGCTGGATTACTAGAGTATACACTGTCTTTCACCCAGAGCTATAAACGTTGGTCGGCCAATCCTCTCTGGTACTGAGAAGTGAAATACATCTTTTGGGGGCTTCCTGCCAGCACAGGTTTAGGCTGAACAGGACTGCTATGGAAACCTCAGACCTTCCAGACCTCAGTACTTCTATCACATTTAGCTGATGCTTGCTAAAGGGTTAAAAATTTAAGAGCAAGCAAGATAAAGAAGAATAAAACAAAACTGCCATTCCTTGCCTTAGGTGACTAGAGCACAATAAGCATTGAAGACAAGGACACCAAAGAGAATTCAGAGAAAGAGTTTGGAAAAATCTCTCCTTTCACTTAATAAGTAACACCTATACATAAAAAAACGAGAGATTAGGAAAAGATCTAGGAAGATGCCTTCTACAAGTCAAAAGGTCAAGATATTTCTCTGAATCTTCTGAGTTTTTAAAAAGGTTTTATAGAAATCTTGCCTAAGTTACCTTACACTTGGCACTGAAACAAACAATGTAGTAGGAAGAATCTTTCACAATACAAAAAACCCCACAATGTTAAATTTACCACAGTTACGTCCCCCTGTATCCTCTCATGCTACATTTTTAGATTGATCAGACTGCAACATATGAAGGTTATAAAAAAAACAGTTGCAACTAGATTACCTGTTACTCATGATTTCTGGTCAGAAAAGTCGTAAGAAAAGAGACAAACACACAAAGTTCTGTTCTTTAGGTAAAAAAAAGTAACATGCAAGTTGCACAGTGCATGTTCCCCTCACTGCATTTACTTCTTACAATTGCTTCTAGAATCCTGTAGCTACTTTCTTTACGAAGAATGCATGTACTTAACACCCCTGCATTTCTAATACACTGTTAGCCATAAGAGTAAAACAACAGAAGAGATCCTTAAACAGTGATGTGTTCATTAACCATGGCCTGGTCCACGGCAAGAAACAGCGATGAGGAAAAGTCAACATATATATTCTGTTCTGCTAAACATGTTGTATTTAGCCATATATTTAAAACATTCTAAAATCAGAGAAAAATAACTTATATAGTACATGATTTATCTAAGTTGATTATACAGTGTGAGATACTGCTCATTTATACTTTAAAAATGTCTTTCAACTGTATTTTCAATTTAGGTTTATCTTCTGCAGTGTGTGCTGGTAAAACAAAGCAGTACCAGTAACTACTTTTACAGGAAGGAGAAAATAGGTTAACATCAAATATGTAGAATTGGCCCACATCCAAATGACGCAGGAAAACAGATCTCACAGGAAGTAAGGTAAGCCTTAGTGTGATGGCTGCTAATAAGTTGAACACATTACGTTGGGTACACATATTCAACTTTCATCATGAGATAAGAGTTAGTACTTTTTCTGACGCCACCAGAAACCAGAAATACAGGGGAAAAAAATTGGAAAGGCAAGTGTATCTTAATTTGCCATACTCTGAGGAGAAGAACCTGTTCTGTGGAGGCTGGGCAACCATTACTGCCCTATGATGTTCAGCTGATCTCCATGGGTAGGTTACTGCCCATGGGTAGGTTTTCCTCTCCAAGGTTTCACTGAAGAATATGGTTGAATTTACTAAAGATTAAAGCTTCTCCTATGGAATTTTTTCCACCAAAAAACACCACCACTCTGCTTTCTCTGCAACAAAGTTCCACCTCTAGCAGTTTCACTGAATGTCTTATCCTAGAAAGCCAATACCCGTCCTATTTACTACTAGTTCAGTTTTGACAGAACTCTCAGGTTACATGCCATGAGGACACACCTTTAAGACAAACAAGAAACAGTAGCCTAAACATTATTACAAACACAAGTGAATAGGTAAACAGACATTTAGAGGAAACCCCTAATATCCCTAACATTAGTGCAAGCACACAAACATGTGCTACAGTTTTGCAACTCTGTACAGTAACTACCACAGGAAAAGAAAATCTCAGTTCTGCAAGAACTGATGCCTCACCCTCTTGCCACAAATTTCCTAGTAACAAAGCTGCTTCTGCACAACACACATGACATTCAGAGCGCAGCTAGCAGAAGGTCAGACATTTGGTAACGCAAGTGAGAGATTGCTTTATCTTAAAGCATGCAGTCAGCTCTAACTATTCCACTGAAGTTTTTTCTAAAGAAGATTAGATTCTAAATATCAAAGTCACAAGTACAAAATACCAGAGCCTAAAAGCTACTGGCTAAGACCAGTCCACAACAGCTTGCAGTGCACAGTAGGAAAAGATCTGGAGAAGTAGACTTGTATCACAAAAGAGCTGAAGCATATCTTACCCCTGAAACTCAGAGTTACAGTTACTGCTGGGAAAGAACATGCAGAAGAACCAATCTACTGCTTGTTATAATTAAGCAGTCAGTCAGTTACTCTTTGCTGACCATTCAGACATCAGGGGACACATTCAATATGTAGACAGAACTACAGTCTGAAGCCTCAACCCAAGTAAGGTCATAGCTTCTCCTTATTGCCATCCTCAAACAGCCCTCTAAAAAGGAAAAAGCAAGAATTTCACAAACTGTGAAGGGAAGAAATTTATATATATGACACAGAAAAACACTAAGAACAGCATCTAGCAACATTTACACAGGGTTAAATCTGAACATACAAGGGCAATGACAAAAAGTGATAGCACTCCCTGGTCTGTATTCTCTTAGGCACACTGATGCACATTGCTAAAGATGACAGATTTTACTGCTAAAACACTGGGGTTAATCAGATAAAAGTCTTTATTTTCTTCTACACCTAAAGGATTTACCATACAGTCAGTTGTCTGTTTGGTTTTTTTTTTAAAGTCTCTCATTTCTACTACAAGTTGCGTAAGGAAATAATGTCACCGGAAAGTTGTGACAACTCATTTCTGTTTCACTACCAAGGAGCTGGTTACAAAAACTGAACATAGAAGACTGGATTACAAGAGTGTCCCATCAAACTGAAAGAAGCCTTTGCACTATCTGACCCCCCCCGAGAAGTAAATAGGTATTCTGAATTCTGTCCTACACAATCTCACGTGACTACTCACAATATAGATGCAAGCACAAAGATATGACAAGAATATAATATTTTGTTGCACAGAGCATTTCTCTGCTATCATATCCAACAAGAAAAGCTGAAACTTCCCATTACTGCTCCTCTCTCCTAAACACAATCACCTCTGATTACCAGTTTCCAGGTACCCAATTTTGGTTCTTTAAATATTTTCTTTGCCTCTAAGAAAAAATAAAGATTGTTTGGCCACTTACTGAGTTTTTCTGTATATCTTGCTCAACTTTAGAAGAAAACACTGAGAGGTCACCATTAAGTATAACCTCAGCCAATGAGTTCACCAAAGGGGCGTAATGTATAATTAGAAAAACCTATTAAAGAAAGGTGGAAAGAAATATCAGACATGTATTACAGAACACATATCATTTCACAGTTTGAGTCACTGAACATACTTCTTTGACCTTGTTAAACTGCTATCTTTATATATACAGTAAAGTACAACTGGTAACATTGATAGTTTATGAAATCTACTTGAAAACACAGACCATAATCATCTCTACAGGTATTTGACCTTTCTCTACATTATAAGCTACTTAGTTTTAATAACTCTTCATGCTCTTCCTCCTTCTGAGGAATGTAAATTCTCTCAGCTAACTAACTCAACTAAAAAGCTATTTGGTCTGTCCATAAAAAGAGAAATTATCCTGGGGATTTCTTGCAGGGGTCTGGTTTTAGGTTTTTGTTTGTTGTTTTTTTTTTCCAATGGAAACTGATAATGTTAAAAACTTTGTTTGCCAAATTGTCTTTAATGGCTTTGCCAAAAGAGACAATAATAATACTGTAATATATAAATCATAACACTGTCCCAAAACATGTTCTGAAATAGGACAAAAAGCTTAAAATACTTACTTGAGAAAGAAGATAGAGAGAAACTTGGAGACTTATTTTTGGACGCTCACCACTCTATAGAAAAAGTTATGAAAAATACAGATTTATTTATACAAAGTTAAAGCATTTATACTGTTTAATATTTTATTTTAGACAAAACTTTTAATGTTGTATTGTTCCACATTCTGCTACAAAATATTCAGAAAGCATCCTGCTCTTTAACATTTGCTTCTTGTAAACTACTTCATATGAAGATTCTGAGTAAGTATATCCCTTACTCTACATGCTTGAAAAAATAACTATAGATTACTGTCTTTCATACTCACTTTGGTAACTTAAATTTAAGAGATGAGTGTCTGAGAAGCATGTTTGTTTCAAATAATGCTACTATTCCTTCAAAAACTACTTCTCTGTTAACATTCCTTAAAGTCTGATCTAAACATTAGTTATTCAGAAACAATGCAATATTACCCACATAATAAAAACACATTCTTGATAGATACGTCTCTAAATAAAGTCAGTCACATTGGACAAAAATATCTGAAGTATAACTTAATCACAACAGTGCTTAAATTTCTATACCAGTACTAATGAAATGTTTCTAAAAATAAATTAGTAATACTTTAAAAACCCATCAGCAAATAAATTCCTTAGTTATCTCAAGAGGTAAGAACACTCTAATTTTATGATTGCAAATCTCTCTGACTCATGGTAATAGACACATCCATCTGAAAACAGGAGGACAAGCAGATTTTTGTATAGGCATGAATGGAAAGAGATAGAATAGCTGAAATGAAGGTTATATGTCATGAAGCTTGTGACACTCTATTTCAATAGCCTTATCAATGGCAAGCCAAGAAGCTGACTGCACATGTAATATACTAAATTCATTAACCTGCGAGAAACCCAACCTCTGCTTAATGAAAGTATGCTGAAATTCACAAAGCACTGTGGATCTTAAGAACAAACACCACTACAGAAGACTAAGGAGGGGGAAGGATTAAGGAGGGGGGAGGGAGAAAAAAAAAACAACCAAACCCAGCACAACCCAAAACCCAACAAACCAGAAATAAACTGAATAGTGAATTTATTTATTGTTTTAAAAGACAAGTGACTAGAAGAGTCTGCAGAAGTTTTAAAAGAACTGTTTCTATTTGATTAAAAACCAGCTTTCCACTGAATTTAAAGGCTATGCTTTAGAAAAAAATTCACCTATCTGCAAATAGCAGAATCAAGTACCAAACTCAAAAGTTTGTATTTCCTATCTGGAGTGGATTTTTACACTGTGAGAAGCCTGCATCTGTACTGGGAAAAAGTATTATTAATCTGCTTTTGCCAGGAGACAAGGTACCATATCAGAAAATGAAACACATATCTCTCAGCACCAGAGATATTTAAACCCTGTTCCAAATTTGCAGCTCTTCTTGTCTCCATTATTGCTAGCATTTAACAACCATGCCATCCAATCTATTCTGCTGTTAATTTCAGTCTCAGGATACTTCCTCTACAGCCACCTTATTTAAGCTGTTTCATGTAAAACTCACACACAGAGATATTTGACATTATTGCCACTACTACAGAATACAGCAGCTGAACAAACCATTATGCATACTGAAAGCAAGCAGCACCTCTAAGACTTAACTGTTCACAGGTATTAGCTTACCTTATCTTGATTTACTAAGGAATACACGTATAGGGGCAGAAAGAGCCTATTAAGTAGGTGGTCTGTGAGCACATCATTTAAAAATTCACAATTAATGATAAGGATATCATTAAGGTAATGTAAATGATCGAGGTGTTCTGCTACCAGGTCACTCAGTTTGCCCCTATTTCTGTGCCTGAAAAAGAGAGTAGAAAGAAAGTCTCAGATATAATCTTAAGGAAAGAATTGATGTGCATCCCTTCCACAGATCACCTTGTGCAAATAACTGCCTGAAGATGTTTACAGGAGTCAACTAACACAGCTAGCAAACAGTATTCGGGCTTATATGTGCTTTAGGATGCACATAGCACGTTTTTCACCAAGTTTCCTGAAACAGTATTTTTACAAAACTTCAATTTCCATTAGCATAGTCTTTTCACAAGTTAACTACAAAAAAGGTAAGATTTGTTTCAAAATACAGTAATTCTACGCTGTATTTATCATATAACTCTTCAATTTAAGAAAGCAAGAAACAGCCACCCATTCTAAGGTGGAGGTGGGAAAGCAAACCAAGAATAACCTGAATCAACAAAGTATTTCTGTAGTTGGTAGTGGAATTTGGAATAGATAGGAATTTGAGGTCTGATAGTTCACAAATTAAAGTTCACCTTTCCAGTTTAATTTTCTTTCCTAGAGTCTTTTCAGAAAGCTGTTCTACTGAGATGATACACAGAAAATGAACATTAAAAAGACAAAGTTAATAAGACTGAGAAACATAAAACACCTTGTTTATCTACTGGATACCTATTAAATTTAGCATAATGAAAACAAAGATAAAGCACGTTGCTGAACACTAATTTACTTGTACAGCTATTAGCACAGACAGAGCACACAGCATTAACTGCTATTAATTCAGAAAACCACTAAAAAAGCTTCACAATAAAAAGCTTGAATTGTCTACAATGGATTCTATTGAGAAACTAACTTAACTGGATTACTACAGACAAAATAAGGAGAGTATCAACATCTGGGAAAAACATTTCCATTCAATACTCAGCATTTGTAAAAGCTTACTCTTCATCAGTCTGCACACAGTTATCCAGTTCTATCACATGGCTTCCAATAAACCAAACGAGGTTGGAGAAATAAGGGACAGCAGTTTTATCTCTAATGTAATGCAGCATAGGTTGGTTGTCCACTGAAGAGAAATTGTTAAAAAGAAAAATCAGTTGCCAATTTTTTTAAATTACTTTTTAAGAAATACAAACAAGGTATGTTCCAAATTTTGATAACATGCTAGCTTTCTTTATGATTTTATACCTGATATGATCTTATGCATGAAATGGACATCTACAAAAGCAGCATCAATTCTTAATTGGCTTGAATGAGTCTAATATTGATATATTGACATAGGTCTGAAGATAAGCAAATGTAATGTGCTTTTTTTTAGAACATTCTTTATTAACAAAGAAGAGAAAAGTGTAAGAATAAAGCAGTAATGCTGAAAGCCAAGCTAGTTAGACTTACATGACACTGCATTAAGGAACACAGGAATCATCAGTGAAGGAAGGGCAAAAGAAACAGACAACAGTTAACAGGATTAGGAACAGGGATAGTGACATTCTCTAAAGGATTTAAAAAGCTAAAGCACAAAGCATCTAAACTAAAAGATACAGGGTAGGCGTTAAATCAGAATATATACAAATGGATAGTCATAAAACTATGAAACCTGAACATCTGATCTGTATTTGTTTGACCCTAACCTTCATATCACTGCAACACTCAATGAAAATTCTAGACAAGCACCTTTTTCCAACATAAAAATATTTAGTTACATGAACTGATAACTAATAGGATATGAAGCCTGCACTTTGCTCTTTTTGTGAGCACACATTTGAGTTTACAGCTCCTTAAAGTAGAAAAAAAAGCAACAAGTACCCATTTCCCAACATACAAAAGAAAGATATTTTGTCCTTTGCAGTCAACACTATGAAGAACTCATCTGCTGTGCAGGCTATCCAGTTATTTGCAAAGCCAACTGTTCATTGTTTTGAAAAAAAGATCACATATTCTTCTATAATGAAGACTGTCATCAAATGACTCCTCTTAATAGAAAGTTATGGATTAAAGAATAAGAAGCTCTGCATGAACCTATTCCATAATATACACTACCTTACAGCACACTGATTTCAGAGGCAGAATTCTGAATATACACCAATTTTTCTACAGAGATCACTGTCATATGCACTCTGTTACAGATTTTATAGGCTCCAAGAAAAATTTAGGGAGAAGTGACTTTGGGGCATTGTCTACTCCAAACACATTCTCAACATAGTGTTAACTTCAAAGTTGAACCAGTTTGCTAAGGACCTTGTTGAGTTTTGAAGATCTCAAACAATACAGTTTCATCAGTTTCTCTGTAAAAACTGCTGCAGTGCATAACAGTTCTCACAGTGAACTTCAGGGGTTTTTTTCATGTCATACTGGAATGTCCAGTACAGGAATTTGTGACTGTAGCCTCCAGGCCATCACTGGGCACCTCCAGGAATGGCCCAGCTCTTCTTTAGACTAGAGTGACTGCAGCACCTAGAAGCTCTACAGTCGTATTCTAATGCACTCCAAATCCAAAAGCAAGAGATGTAGCCAGTGACATTACTGCTTCATATATTATAAAGATCAAGTTCATAAGTAAAAAAATTCTTTATGTTCTTAAAGCGCTTCAGTTAGGGGGTTGGCTTTTTTCTTTGTTCTTTACATATTCACATTCTGCTCTCTGCTGAAAGGGAAGTTAAAACTCCTTGTGTATGCCTGATACCCTTTTTGTTTCTTAAAACTAGTTTCATCTGCGAGGAAACAATAATATTTACAAATACATACTGTAGGTTTGGGGTTCTGTTTCATAAAAAACAAAATGTGTATCTGAAGCACGTCAACATGCTAAGCTTTCAATCTCATAAAATAGCCAGAAAACCCTTAAACACTTAAACTACAATGAAACAAGCAATTGTACACATGCCTTTTTTAATATACAAAAAGCATACCTTTGTAGACATTTAAAGTTATAGTCCTAACAGCAATCCTGACCATGCTTTCTGGGTGGTTAAAAAATTTAATAGCTTCAGTGTACAAAGCGAAGTCATTAGTGTGCTGTAACAAGAGAAAAAAGAAGTCTTTACAAACAGAATGTTTGTTGAGATCCTGTATAAAAAATGTTTTCCATGCACTACTGATTTTTTTGCCTTCTAAAGTAATCAAAATGATTTTACAGTGCAGAGTCTGCTGCATTAATGTCTACAAATATGTTAAGGGTGAGTGTCAGGAGGAGAGAGTCAGGCTCTTTTCAATGTCATCCAATGTTAGGACAAGAGGGAATGGGAGCAAGCTGGACCACAGGAGGTTTAGTATTAACATGAGGAGAAACTTCTTCACAGTAAGGGTGACAGAGCACTGGACCAGGCTGCCCAGGAGGCTGTGGAGTCTCCTTCTCTGGAGACATTGCAGAGCTTCCTGGACACATTGCTGTGTGACCTCATCTAGGCGATCCTGCTCTGGCAGGGCGGTTGGACTAGATGATCTTTCTAGGTCCCTTCCAACCCCTAACATTCTACGATTCTGTGATTTGTAGCACCGTATTAAACTGCTTTAAGCTTCAGGTTCCCGTGCTAACTCTGCAGGTATTCAGTCCTTTAATGCCCTCTTCTGGCAAAAAGTGGAATAGAGCAAGGAAAAAAATTAATTTTTACTTTGGCCTTTGATTGCTTGGCCTTTTGCCAAACCTCTCAGAACCAAGCTGTGTAACAGAACAGATCCTGTCTATAAAACCACAAGAACACAAGGCACAAACAAGCTCTATTCTTCAGAACTACTGAAACAGTCCCATATAACACTAACTTCCAGATTTTGATTTCATTACAGTTGTATGACATCAAAGGCTTCCTTTTCATGCTTTTGTGGAGATCCCCACTGAAACCCAGTGAATTCTAAATTACTGATATTACCACTATAAAAATAAATGCAGGACATGCTGAGAAAAAGGACTAAACTGAATATGTGCTAAATTGGTATCAATTCCTAATTAAAGTCCTCTAACTGTTACACTGCAACTCTTTCTTCACTTACCTCATTATAAAAGAAATGTACAGTATGATTGTTGAGCTTCAGGGAAAGAGTTTTCAAAAATGATATGTAATATGCCATGATCTCCTCATCAGAAAAGTCAAACTTGTGGACAATAATAGAATTTACATAGTTATTAGAGAGCAGGTAGTCTGAAAAAAAAAAATAAAAAAGAGACATTACACAGGATAACAGAAAAAAATCATTATGCTAACTAGCTGTATTTGAAGTAGCTAGCAACAAACCAATTTTTAGCTAAACAACTTTAAGTGATGGCTTCAAGTGGTAAGGAAATTGTTCCCTTCAAAGGTCTTTGCTCCCAAGACAACCAAGAATATACTTCACAGTCCTCAATTTATGTAGGCTTAGCAGCTAGTAACACTTAAACCAACCATTTCTTCCTCACAAACTCTCAAAGACTTGTTTATAACTTCCTCTTCATGATACTTGTGGAGCACTTTTAATTATTCATTCTCTGTCCTCCGTGTATGTTTCGAAAAACCTTGAAGTAAACACAAGTGGTTTACAGACCACCTAATCGGTGGCAACAAGCTGAACAATTCAGACCACAACTAATTTACTGACTCAAAGAAAACCTTGAAATATGCCAAATGTTTCAGTAGTACCAAATAGCTAATTTTACACTAGTAGAAACTAACATTTAGAAGTATTTTAGAGTCAAATTACACTGTATTTTCAGTAGTGTTAAACTAAAAAGATAGTCAGGGATTCATACAGTCCTTCCATGAATGAGCACTAAGGCTAAATTTCATCAAATGAAAGGGAATTCAATCAAATCCTGATCATCTAATCCTAGAAAGTTTAAAAGCATGCCCTTACACAGGGATGTTTCATGACTGATGTTCTCAAAAAGGATGTTTAGAGTTTGCAGAAGCTGTACACACACATAACGACCAGACTTCTGACGCAAGATGTTCAAGAAGAAAACAAACATATTCTTCTCCAAGAAAAAGCTGAAATAAAATAGAAGTGTCATTAAATCACTTGCTGTATTTAACAGGAACATAATTTTACTAGGATCAGGATCAAATCTAGGCAAGTTTGACAAAGAGCACACTTCATATTTATCAAGAGTTATTTTACAAATCTTTATCTGTATAACAGAAGAATATCTTCCAGAAACCTTACATACTAACAAGGGTGCTTAAACATTCAAATTATGCAGAAAAGGGATGTCAAGAAATCAGGACCTTTTAAATTTTATTTTTAGTATATTCAATTCATCAGGCTGCTTCCCTACCCATGGCTAAAGTCATTTGTTAATAACAGATAGAATGAGTAAATGAGGTTTTTATTTATTTTGAAGATTTGAAGGTAAAAAAAAACAAAAGCAGTACACGACAGGGGCTCTGGACTAGGAATGCTTTTTGTTAACAGGAGCAAGTTTCTTTTTATGTCAAGAATATGATCCTGCTCGCCTGTTTACTACAGGACATAGTTTTCCACCTACATGCATGAAATACAGTCTTGGCAGAGTTAACCTTTTGAACGAGATATCTATGCAGCTCTAATCATTCTTCGAAAACAAAACCAGAGTCAAAATTGCTTACAAGTACTTACTCAAATACTGAGCTGTCATTCTGATCCCCCCATATAAGGATCTCCGTTATAGAACGAATAGTCTCTACCAGCAGGTTGCGGTTGTGATCTGTTACTGTTGTATTTTTAGTCAAAACATGATACATGTACCTAAAAGAAAAAGTAATTACAAGTAATATGCTATCCTGCCACTTTCACACACCACGTTTGTCTTCAGTCACTTGTAATTTAGACACACATACACACATTATATCTAATCATTCTACAAGTTTAAAATCTTGACATTTCTTTTTAATATGGATGTAGAGAGAAAAGTAATTGTTGAACAGAATCTGTGACAAACAAAACAAATCCCTAACTAGTCAGGAGAGTTATGAATGCTTATGTGTATGCTAATATAGACTAGAAATTATGTAACACTTGTCCCATGGTGCTTCTTTTGGCAACCTAGAAAATGTCTTTGGAAGTATGTCAACATCAAAGGAGTGATGAGTGAGAAAAAGGAGAAATGGAAATATGTGGTAGCTGATACGGGAAAACGAGCAGATACAACTAGAAAAGTTACATCCCTTCTCGTGTCTGCTGAGATCCTTTAGAGACTCACATCAATTTGATGGTTAATAATCAGGATTGTCAAAGCCTATTCATCCTGGCAAAACTTGATCATCAGGTCTTTGGCCCTTCAAGCATAGAAATACTCATTGGAAAGGTGGCAAATTCCAGCTTTACCATCTCAAAGAGGAACAGTTAAGGCTGTCCAGTGAAGTTTATGTTACACAGGTGACAAGAAGCAAAAGAAAATTTGAAAGGCTTGTATTGCAAATCTCAAAATTTTATGTAGTCAAGAAAGCACATTTCCTTTTTTCCCTAAAATAAGATGCTACATCAAAGATTACTTCCCTTTGTCCTAAAAAGAAGATAAAATAAAAAAAGGTAAAAAATTAAAATCACACAAAAAGGACGGGAGGAAAATTTCAATAAAAGCACAAGAATCACCACTGCTTTTCATACTCTTTCTCTTCAGAAAAAAAAATTTCTCACCCTCTTCAGTACCTTTTCTTCCAAGCCCAGGACAGAATCATCTCAGATTGAAACCATTCTAGAAAAATTTTATTCTCCTGCAGGCTTAACTGCCTAGGCACATGCCATACTGTAACAGAAGTCATTAAAGAGCAAGTCAAAGAGCATCTGCAAATCTTCAACTAATCTGAGGATCATGGTTCAAGATTCTTTCTATGGAGATGGATAGTGGGACAGCTCACAGTGAAGATGTGGGAGTCTGAACACCTATGAGAATGCCCAGGGCTTTCTAAAAGAGCACACAGCTTTGCAAAAACTTACCATTTTGGCACTAGATGTATTATCGGTGAACCAAAAGACAGAGCAAAAACTGAGTCACTGCTCTGAGCATACATCAGGTAATGGAACAGGGAAGCAGAAGAGATGACAATTAAATCAAAATAGTTCATTCCTCAGCAACCTGTATAGTTAGTACTTGTCCTGAGCTAGTTTGAAGAGAGTAATTAATACTACACTACTTCACATATTTTGCCCCTTATTTGAAGGCATATATAAATTACTGCATCTGTGAATATGTATTTGTCATTAATAGGTTACATTATCCAAACTTGGGAACAAAGTTTACTCCAACAGCAGAACTCTGTCAAGTGGAAGCAGGGGCAAGAATGGCATAGTATTATTACCTCACCTCAGGAGTCTATGGAACATTGAGCACTACACATGCAAAAAGCAAGAACATCTAATAGTCAAGAACACATTAATTCCAAATTAATTTACTTAATATCAACACTACTGCAAAGTTCCTTGATTTGCTAACACACTAATGCACTTAGAGAAAACCTGGACTTTAGTTTCAAGCGGTTCCTTTCACTACTTACTTGAAAATGAATGAGAAGGTATGCAGATACTTGTTTTCTTACCAGACATGCAACATACCAATATCGTAAGGATATGAAATATCACACAAACCCAGTATTTTTTTATTTACATAAATGCTTAAAGCTTGTCTTTAAATGTCAATTACAAAGGGGTCAAGTTTGTGCTCCAAAATGCTAAACCTTCAAAGAGGAGGGTTTTGTCATATCTCTATATATAATCTGAAGACTGAGTTCAAACAAACAAATACCTAACAAAAATCCACCATGCAGGAAGAGTCAAAGTACCTGTTACCATCAAAATCAGTGGGAGATTTTGCCAGCAACTTAGTAGCACAAACAAAATTCTGAACATTTTTCTGTTGGAAACCAAGCTCAAAGGGACAACATAATAATTCATGCTTACAGAAAGCATGTATTAATGACTTTCCTACTTGTTACTTGCAAAAATACACTAAAACACTTAAGAGTTTAGGAAGTTAAACACTCAAATTCAAAACTCCTAGAGTTAACCATAACATGCTTGGTTATTCATGCTGCCTGTAACTATATAACTGCATATTGTTCTCACAGAGAAAACTCAATGTATAGCATGGACAGCACTTCAGGAAATGAATCAGCTGTGAAACAAGTCTTCAGCCATATATGTTTATGGACACTGAGTCTTACTCATGAGAAATGTTCAGTAACTCTAACACTATAAAACCTTGTGAGCAATCAGTATGCAATTAAAATACCAAGTGTAGAAGCAACAACAGGAAACACACTTGAAGGTAACAACTGGGCTATGTAAAAATACCTCTTAGAAAAGTAAGAAAAAAAAATTGCATCTAGAAAGAAAGATACGAAGCTTAAGTTCCAAAGTCTCACTTTGGCAGCAACACCAGAGATACTATCAGATGAACTCTTCAGAAATGGTTATCATCACTTAAATACTGGGGAAATCACATATATCCTCTTCATCCATTCCAATACAAAGTCAAAATTTGTAGACAGATGGGGAAAGAAGAGTTATGCTTTCAAGGAGATCTGAGCACACATTTGCTAAGGTTAGACTATCCTCTCCTGGGCAATATAAAAGACTTTTTGGCATTTGAATCATAGACTACAGCTCCTGAAGTGAGGAGCTGTAAAAGCAGTGTACAGTGACTATCACAGTCAGTGGCTGAAGAAAACTGCAAGAAACCCTGACCTACATAAGAACACCTGGCTTACATGCAAAGCTAGACCATCAGAGAAAGAGAACACAGCTTGTAAGAAAGCACTAACTCCAAGTCTGTGCAGCAAGACAGGCTGGGATGTGTTTGCTTTTAGAACTGGAAGCATATAATAAACAAAGCAGAGGACTACATAAAGGGAGGAATAAAGGTCTCATTTTAAGCTGTTAGATGCCACCTTTAAGAATTAACTAAGAAATCAGGCTAAACGCTACATTATGCATGTTACTAAACAAAAAGAGTCCTGTGAGGGTTGTCTGGGCTAATTTCACTCTTGTAATAAAGCACAATATACCTTTTATAGGCTAAGCTAGCCTATAATAGCAATAGTGGAGTGTTCTAATCTACTGTTTCACATGGAACACAATATGGGGTTTCAATGAGTTTAAAAGATGAACATGCAGACAGCTCACAAATGGTGAGCTACTCAAGACTGACTTTCTTTCACAACCCCGCAACATAGGTTCTTTGACCTTTTTTCCTTCTGCAGCTTTAAGCACTTCAACTGCTACTTTAGAAGAGTCCTAAAATAAACTTTACCACTAGGCAGCTACCTTTGCTGTTGACATCTGGCTAGAAACTGAAATTCATACATCCTAACTAAACAAACAAAGTACAGATAGGCTAAACAGATGAAAGGTCTTGGCTGTCCTTTACATACTACCATCTTAGATTTCCTAATTGAAAAAAACCACATGCAAAAATGCACACAAGCCAAAGCTATTATTTTAGTAGAGAAATACACACTTCAATTCTCAAGTAAGAAGTCAAACACCAACCACAAAACTTACTGCCTAATAATCCCTTTTTGCTGCAAATTAAAGGGGGTATCAGTTTTCTTCCCTCTGTAGCCCTGAGAGAAATATGATCACATTCTTCTTGCCTGAAATACTCAACATTCTAAAGTCTCCCTCTCATCAGGCCACCTTTTCTAAACTTAAACTGAATTTCTTCAGATTCCATCATGCAGCGACATTCTTGCTCTGTCTTCAAGTATAATATCAATACCAGATAGATCTAAACCTCCATTAGTGCTGCATACTACCCAATTACTACCCCTTGCAAGTTAAATAGAACATTCCTATGTTTATACCTGAGCATGACTATTCCCCTTTTCCCTGCAATGCCAGACCACGTTGACTTACTAGTCTGACCTACCATGCTTTCAAAACTACTTTTTGCAGTGCTAGTGCCTCATCAGTTCTGTATTTATGAACTTGATTTCCCTGTCTCTGGTAAGAATTAATGGATTTCAGTTAGTCTTGCTGTTTTTGATAATTTTTCCTGTTTAGAGAAAAGGACCAGAATCCATAAATCATTTTGATCAAGTAATTGCAAGATCCAAAACTTGTAGAAGTGCATAGTGCTCATTACTGTCAGACACCACTCATATCCTCCTCATAATTTCACTAATCTTTGAAAACTACCAGTCACTTATTTCTCTATGAGCTATGTATTCACAGTGATTTCATTTAGAAAACACTTCCCCTTTTAATGACCTCCTTTTCTTGTTTAGCAGGAGGAAAAGGTATAAGAGTAGATCTCATTTTTCTCGCAACAGCAGAATCCTTAGAATGGAACAGAGAATTAAAAATTGTTCTATGCCATCCTTCCAACTCTCCAGTTGCAGAGCTAGACAGAACTATTCCCCCTTCTGCAGTAATCATAAGGATATCAGACTCCAGAGACTGACGTTACAATTCTCAAGCTCAACAGCTTTACATTTGCGTCAGCTGCTGAGCCTTTTAAAGAAGGTACATCCCATGGACCTGAAAAACCACCATCCTGACTACTAAGGCCCACACGCACCCCTCAAAAAGTCTATACTGTTCACAGGTTGCGAGCAGGCTCATCGCTTGCTTCCCCGTCTTTGCCACTATCAGGAAACAATCAAAGTTCTCCCTCAAGAAGAATGTGATATTTCTTGTATTTATCACCTCCTACACCCTGCTCCGTCGCATGAGTCTAGGCTATCACTAAAAATCAAACACACACATCGCAGACACGGGTGTGACACGACATCACGTAACTGCGTCTGCCCTGAAGACATTTTGGGACGAAGAGGAAGATTTCCGTGAGCGACCCAAACTCACACCACTGGGAGCCTCCTTCGCCGCTGGTGAACACTCCGGGAGCTTTCGACTGGGGAGGGCTGCGCCAAAACGCGCAGGCGAGGAGCGCGCGAGGGACTGGGGAGTGTCGCCTGCCCACCGCCTCCCTCTTCACCCCCTCCCCTGCGAGCCAACCCTGTCCCGAGCAGCTCCGCAGCCGGACCCCCTCCGCCTACCGCCCCCCGCGCCGGCTCGTCCCCTCTGAGAGCCCTAGCAACCCGGGAGAGCCGATGGCAACACGGCTCCCGGAGACAGCCCTCAGTCCCAGCTCTCTTTACCCTCACAGCTTCCCCCGACCCCGCGGCCGGCTCCGCGCTTACTTGAGGTGGTCCAAGGAGTGGATGCTGCGGGAGGCCTTTCCGTGCCCGCCGCCCACCCAGCTGCGGGAGCGGCCGAACATGCTGGCGACAAATCGTTCCTACTGCCCGCGGGACTCTAGGGCTTCATAGCCCCGCGAGGAACGACGAGCAAGGAGCGAGAGGCGCCCAAGCGGGCACACACCGGGAAGCAACCCCAGCAGCAGCAGCCCCGAGCGCACACAGATAGCAAGGCGCATGCGCTGACGGGGCACGCCGGGAAGCGAGGCCCCTCACCTCGCCGCGGCCGCGCCGTGCGGACTGCAACTCCCAGCAGGCACCAGGGCGGCGCAGACGCGAGCTCCGTCAGGCTCCCGCCTTCTCTTTTCAGGCGCGACACCCTTAGGATCCCGCTTTCCACCCTTGGGCGCGAGCCCCGATAGGCTACGATCTTCCTTCTTTTGACGTGAGCTGGGTACTTCGGGGATCTGCGTTCCCCTGCGGCCCCCTCCAGGGCCTGCCACCTGTCATAGCCTGTCCCTCACCAGCCGCGGACCGCCACCCACCTGCCACCTGGCAGGACTCTGGGAGCCCCCCGGGTTTCTCCTTTCCTGCGAGTATTTCACAGGGAGGTGGGAGGACGCGCCCTGAGTCCTCCCCCAAGGACTTCACCCGGGCAAGGTGTCTCACAGTGTAGGTTCGGCCCTTCGTGAGCGCTATGTCAGGGCCCGAGCAAGGTGAGGGACCCGCATCTCCTACGATTGGAGGACCTGGTTCAGCTTCTTAGTTAATTTTCAATTACATTTTTAACAATTTTTATATAATTGATTCCTTCCCTTTGGCAGTTACATTTTGCCAGGTTGGGAGAGGACTGTTAAGTTAGAAGAATATAAAAGAATAAATTTAGCCTAAACCAATACCTCGTAATACATCATATTTGAGATAAAATGTGACCCCTAACATTCCTTGTCCACCTTCCATAACTCAGAATTCAGCAGTTCTGGTGGGGCCAGGTCTGACCAGAGGAAAACAGGATGCTGCAGGATGCAGTAGTGGAAATTCAGATGCTGACATTCTTCTTACTAAGGTTATTGCAATAGGGATCGCAGTTTAGTGTTGAATCGGCTTAAAAACTAAACTCATTAAAGCAGATCAAAGAGAACTGGACCATTAATTACTGTCCTGGCCTGGGTTTAGCTGGTTTTGCTTTAACCAGATGATAAATACACTAAAACTAAATAAAACACGGAAGAGTTTGTCACCCAGTGTCAAAAAAAAACCCCAAGTTTAAAATCATGTCTTGGATTGTATTTTGACGTTGGTAAAACCTCGATCAGCAAAGAAACACCTCCACCTAAGTCAGGACGGCCTCCTTCAAAAACAGGGGAACACAACTCCCAGGGGCAAAGAACTGGACGAGCTCCGCCGGCGNGCCTCCTCCGGTGAAGGAAGGGACCGAGCTGGCCGCTCTGCGGCGGTGCCGCCTCCACGCTCCTGCGGGGCTCGCCTCTTCCCAGCGCCCGCATCTGGCTCTGGGGTGTTGCCGTTTCTTGCCGCCGGGGCTGTGGAGTGCGGTCCTGCGCGCCCCGCTCCGGGCTCCGCGCCGGCCCCCGCCGCCCGCANCAGATAGCAAGGCGCATGCGCTGACGGGGCACGCCGGGAAGCGAGGCCCCTCACCTCGCCGCGGCCGCGCCGTGCGGACTGCAACTCCCAGCAGGCACCAGGGCGGCGCAGACGCGAGCTCCGTCAGGCTCCCGCCTTCTCTTTTCAGGCGCGACACCCTCAGGCTCCCGCTTTCCACCCTCGGGCGCGAGCCCCGATAGGCTACGATCTTCCTTCTTTTGACGTGAGCTGGGTACTTCGGGGATCTGCGTTCCCCTGCGGCCCCCTCCAGGGCCTGCCACCTGCCTGTCCCTCACCAGCCGCGGACCGCCACCCACCTGCCACCTGGCAGGACTCTGGGAGCCCCCCGGGTTTCTCGTTTCCTGCGAGTATTTCACAGGGAGGTGGGAGGACGCGCCCTGAGTCCTCCCCCAAGGACTTCACCCGGGCAAGGTGTCTCACAGTGTAGGTTCGGCCCTTCGTGAGCGCTATGTCAGGGCCCGAGCAAGGTGAGGGACCCGCATCTCCTGCGATTGGAGGACCTGGTTCAGCTTTTTAGTTAATTTTCATTTACATTTTTAACAATTTTTATATAATTGATTCCTTCCATTTGGCAGTTACATTTTGCCAGGTTGGGAGAGGACTGTTAAGTTAGAAGAATATAAAAGAATAAATTTAGCCTAAACCAATACCTCGTAATACATCATATTTGAGATAAAATGTGACCCCTAACATTCCTTGTCCACCTTCCATAACTCAGAATTCAGCAGTTCTGGTGGGGCCAGGTCTGACCAGAGGAAAACAGGATGCTGCAGGATGCAGTAGTGGAAATTCAGATGCTGACATTCTTCTTACTAAGGTTATTGCAATAGGGATCGCAGTTTAGTGTTGAATCGGCTTAAAAACTAAACTCATTAAAGCAGATCAAAGAGAACTGGACCATTAATTACTGTCCTGGCCTGGGTTTAGCTGGTTTTGCTTTAACCAGATGATAAATACACTAAAACTAAATAAAACACGGAAGAGTTTGTCACCCAGTGTCAAAAAAAAACCCCAAGTTTAAAATCATGTCTTGGATTGTATTTTGACGTTGGTAAAACCTCGATCAGCAAAGAAACACCTCCACCTAAGTCAGGACGGCCTCCTTCAAAAACAGGGGAACACAACTCCCAGGGGCAAAGAACTGGACGAGCTCCGCCGGCGCTGCCTCGCGGCTTCTGCGGGATGCGGACGCTCTCGGGGAAGGCGAGAGGCGGGGAGGAGAGGTCGGGCACCGCAAGACGCCTCCCGTCTCCTTCAGGCGGAGCGGGACCAGACTGCCGGTAAGGACGGCTGAGGCGCCGGCGCTCGTCACAGCCGTCCCCTGCCAAACAACAGCGCTGCGGACGGGTGGGAGGGAGGCGCTGCGCGGGTAAACA